>CM060606.1:38786847-39279347 GCA_030578255.1 Tiaroga cobitis
TATGACACTCTATTCAACAGGAAGAACAGCTCGCTCCGTGCGTAATACGTCATTGCACATGCGCAGTCCTTTTAGTTTCGTAGATATTCGAATATATTCGAATACATTGCTTGATATTTGATATCCGTTCGAATTTGATTTTTTCTCAAAAGTGACAGCCCTAATTGACTGATGTGTGTATAATCTGAAAGATTTGATTGATTTTACGAACAGGTGAAATGGTTTTGATGCAAAAGTTTTATTTTGCCAACAGAGTCAGTGGTTTTGTGAATGTAGTCTGAAGATATGGTTTTGTTTAAAAGTTGAGAAAACGGGTGATGGTTTCAAGAAACTGAAAGATCCTCATATTTTTCAAACATCCAAAGACATTAATTTTGCAAACTCTGGCCAATATAGTGATGTCAAGCTTAAAAGCACTTATTGCGTCAACCAGGTACCTTGAAAACACAAGTTTTTTGTTTCAAGGCAGACCGAAAATAAAACCCAACCCTATGTGTGCACAACCTCCCAGAAATTGTATAAATTTAGCCAATCAGATTAGAGGTTGCTAGATCAAGAAAGTACAGCGATGACCAGGATATGGATAGCATGGATAGGCCACAAAGTTTAAAAACTTCATGACAAGACTCTTAACGCCTAAGCGCCCATAGAAACCACCAAGATTATGCCAGCATTTTTTTTTCATTACACAAAATGAATTGCATTCAAGTTTGTGTGTTCCATCATAAATTAAATACATCATTTATGACGTTACACACTGCATGATTAGTGATGCACCGAAATAGTAAATTTTGGTCATTTAACTCTTTATTGTTTTCACAGGTTAAACTATTACATTAAACAACATGCATTAAACTAATATATAATATATATATATATATATATACACACACTTCATATATACATTAAACTATGTGTAGTTCTTCAGTAACAAGCCACCTCGCAATATTTATTTCAGCTGAACAAATTTGACATTTCTACCCAAGCATCATTTTGGGTCACGGTGAAGTGTGTCCACACTGCTGACATGTTTACCGGCTGTAGCTAATCCACGTTGTGTGCACAAAATAGACACTGACAGTCAAAACGCATCACCACAGAAGTGCTCATTAAATGTCATTGTTTCAGTCAATGATTTCAGCCCGAAGTCAAATGTATTTTTATGCCGTTTCGGGCAAATATTTTCAGTTGCATCACTAGTAATGACCAAGCTATTCGGCACATAAGAGGAAACCAGGAGTGGCAGACGGCAACAAAATAGCATGTTCACCTGCTTTGCATGAGGATGTTCTACCGTTGAATATCATTAATTTTAGCCTAGGAGGCAGGTTAAGAATTAGTTTAAGCACATAGATAACACTGTCTGATCTTGCGTTCAGACTAATGAATGCAGAGCACCATGACCCTGAAGTTATGACTGCAAATCTGAAAATTGGGACTATACCGTCAAAGGATGATCCTGCTGTTATTCTCTTAGAGAAGAATTGTAGCATAACTGCTGAAATGCAATTTAACATGCCTGATTATTATACCATTCATTTGTTTAAAGAATCTGTCATGGTGCGAAGTGTGACTATAAAGTTTCCGATTGATCAAATCAAAAGTTGACTTAAATTAATCCAGCCTCATTTACCACCTTGAGACTTTACATAACAGTTTGATAAACAGGTATGCCTTCACTGCTTGCAACCGAGGACATAAGGAAATTATTGACAGTATAATGTCTATGTTGAAGAACAGGAAGTAAATGCTTTCGAATCTCAATTGGATGCAATTACTGCACAAGGGGTTTCAAATTCAATTCAAACCTATGATTCATGAATGGATTGAACATTTAAGTGCTAAAAATACACATCTCTAAAGCAGAAGTTAAGAGCTTGCATTTGACAGCTCTGCAAATCAAAAGAATTACACTTATCTGAAAATCTGACATTGTTATGAAACAGATTTTTATGAATAAACCACATTTCAGGAGGTGATAATACTGTACGCCAAGCCATTTTAACACTAAATTCTTTAAACAGAAAATAATTTTTTTGTTACTAAAACTTATTTTAATAACCAGCGGTCCATGTTATATCATCATCATCAATCAGCTGCAAACAGGGTAGGTTTGCAGTCGGTCACAATGTTATATTATATAGTGAAAGGTAATCCACCTCCCCTCACTCACTCGTTTCATTTGCTCCGGATGAATATTGTTGGTGCTACAGGGCTTGAATTTCGGCTTGGGATTGCATATAATTTTACTCATTCCCGCAGATTTTGTGCTCACACAAAGTTCACGCACATAAAGCCGCCTCTCAGTACTAAATTGAGTTCTTTTCCGCTGCGTATTGCACTTAAACAGTCAAATACACACAAAATAATGTCAAAATGCCAGTCTTGGCAAGTACTCACATAAACAGTTATGTTATAAGTGAACGTAAACAGTTGAGATTATGAAAGAAAATGCACATGTAACAGTATAATGGTTCCGTGCGTCAGGTCTTAAAGTGATTCCAATAGCCAAATTATGAGATAATATAAAAAAATATCTTATATTTCCCCATAGTATCGATGTCAAAATTGTGGCTAGTGAAAATGCTGAGTGGCTTGTACCTTTGGAAAACCACTAGTCACAGCAGCTGGTGAGCAAAAAAAGTTAAAGGGTTAGTTCACCCAAAAATGAAAATTAAGTCATTAATTACTCACCCCCATGCTGTACCAACCCCGTAAGGCCTTCATTCGTCTTCGGAACACAAATGAAGATATTTATGATTAAATCTGAGAGGTTTATGACTGCTACATAGGCTCCCTAAGGGAATGACAGCGGACCGCCCAGAAAGTCATTAAAGAAAATGTTTAAATATTCCATGTCACAACAGTGGCTCAACTATAAGTTTATCAAGCGACGAGAATACTTTTTGTGCGAAAAAACAAACAAACGAGACTTCAAGAGATTTCCACGACGCATGCGCGAGAACTTAACTGAAGTAGTTGAAGGAGATCGCAATTCTCGCGCATGCGTCGTGGAAATCTCTTGAAGTCTCGTTTCAGGCCTACAAGGAAGGAAAGGAATAGTCGAATAAAGTCGTTATTTTTGTTTGTTTTTTCGCACAAAAAGTATTCTCGTCGCTTGATAAACTTATAGTTGAGCCACTGTTGTGACATGGAATATTTAAACATTTTCTTTAATGACTTTCTGGGCCGTCCGGTGTCATTCCCTTAGGGAGCCTATGTAGCAGTCATCCACCTCTCAGATTTAATCATAAATATCTTCATTTGTGTTCCGAAGACGAACGAAGGTCTTACGGGGTTGGTACAGCATGGGGGTGAGTAATTAATGACTTAATTTTCATTTTTGGGTGAACTAACCCTTTAATGTCAAGCCCTCGTTCCTGTATAATTACTTACTAGTGATTAACAATAATCAATAGTAAAAACAGTCAGCCATATTAAGTAAATGTGATCCAATAGTGAGTAATATCTTGAATCTCACAATATATTACTCATGTTTCTAATCATTTTCCTAACAGTGAAAAGTAACTATTCTACTGTTACTGGTTAGTACACACTTGTGATTGTTCACTTTAGTGATGTGTGATTCAGATATTCACTTCTGAATAGTAGTACCCATTCCAGTTTTACCACTTCCTCTAATCATCAGGAACTTATTTTGAATACATAGCCGAACCTATTCCAAGTACTTTACATTTTCCAGTTTTCCTATTACTAATTGAATAGACACTAGTGATTGTTTACTCAAATTGTAATTAGTCACTATCTCACTGACTAGTAGCCAAGGACTGGTTATAGTATGCAATGAATGTGCAATAGCAAATAACTAAATAGAAAGCCTAACACAACTAATGATGTTAGTTAGCTTTTAGACACTATTGAATTGCCTACTAGTAACAAAAAGAATTGGTAACAAAAATAAATTACTAGTATGTTAAGGAATAAATGGTAAAACGACTTGCCACAAAAACGGATGAAAACGATTTAAATATTTAGTAATAATTTGATGATTTGGTTTTTAGGACACCTTGGTGTAATATTCATTAAATATCAACAGACAGAAATCAAAAGTCGTGCAGAATTAGAATAGCATGTCGCTAACGCAATCACAATCAATTTCGTTTAATCGTGAATTATAATAAGATGGAGGACAACTGCCATGCGGTTACGTGTCAAAATTGTCAAGCATGGACCCGCACAGAGACAAAACGCTTCCTGAGACAATTATGAATGAAGGATCGCGGCAGCTCTGTGGCTGTGAATCACGCACGTAACGTTACATTTCATTCACGGCGAGATTAATCGTGCATTACACCCCCAAACGTCAGATTATAAATGCGCCACAACCCGCCCTCCTTTATACTCACCAAGGGTCAAACTCGTGAATGATGCTCTCGAAGCGAATAACTGCGAAAAGTCGAGAGCTGAACCCTGCCAACCAGGCCAGAAAGAGAATGGTGAACGACAGCAAAGACTGCCATCCCGCCGGCTGCGTCAGTCCCCCGGACAGGCCTCCGCCGCTGCATCCAGCCGGGGAGTTGGGCCGTCCGTTGCCCGAGACCGAACCTCCGGAGTTGGAGCTCGCTTTGTGCTTACAGTCGGAGGCGGTGTGGTGCTCCGCCATGTTCTGGAGGATTTGGTTAGGAAAGCACTTCCCACCGCCACGCACCCCTCTTTCCACCAACCCGCTCCCTCCTCGGCGCCAATATTTCTGCGCAACCAGGCCTTTGTTCCAACTGAAGGAATTTAGCGTTGTGTATTAATAATTTGGATTTATTTGCTGCAGATTCGGCGTCTGAGTGGCATGCTAACCGGCACACGAGATCCACTGGTAGGAGGGCGGGGGAGGGGGTGAACAGGGCGGCTCTGTTCCATACACAGCAGGAAGAATCTCTCAGCCTCTCATAGCGAGACAGGTAGAACAAGGCGGGTCACACGCGCGACCCATTCAGCCAATCCGCTGCAAGCAAACCACTGACAGGAGCCAATGAGATCACGCACAGCCTGGAACGTTGACAAACACAGACGGAAAAACGTTGACAGGAGGTTAGCCAATCCCGTCCCTGGTTTTCAATAACGAACACTCGTTTAAGCCAATCAGCACGAAGAACCGTCGTGGCGCTGTGCCGCGATACACCAATGAAATAAATGAATTTTGTATCAGAAAACTGCCTTCATATTCATACAGGCCACTACGCAAACGATATTTTTATGCGGATGTCATTGTCTCACTCAAAAATGAACGTCTCGTCATCATTTAGCCTACTCACCCTCATGTCGTTCCATATGAGCTTTTAGGCATAATGTCTTCAGCAACTCCAAATGTATAATGGATAAAGTCAAAGATGAAATGAGATTAAATGGCTGTTCGATTACTTTTTTTCACGGATGAAAGTTATAGAAGATATAGACAGAAATTCAGAATTTTCATTTTTAAGATCAACTTTACCTTCTGTTGATAAAATGTTTGGCAAACACGCTACATTAACCGTGTAGCCTATATTAGCCTACATCTGCATGCTTTGCTTTGCATGTGTCATTCGTTATCCCAGCTACTGCATGGTGACTGCTTTGGACACAATTTTGAACACATATTGCACAATAATAAACTGAGAAGCTGCAGCAGTAAAATATTTAATAATGGCATCAAGAAGACCAGCTAAACAGGAACAACGAGAACGCCGCAAAAAAAAAGAAAAGTAAAAGATCTGTATTTATAGTTTCTCTCCAGTATTCATCCTTAAATAAGATAAATGATTTAAGAAACAAAATTGCGGTAGCCTTCAAGCTGTAGCTGTCCTGAAAACAATTTTTGATCTGAATGACTTTACAACTGACACATGGTATCAGCTAAAAGTCACTGAAAACAAATCATTAAAAAAGAATAGCTAAATAAATCAATACAATTGTTAGATAATCCCATTTCCAGGCACCTTTAATACTAAGCACTATTCTTTTAAACCAGCTTTATTTATAACCTATGGAGTGGACAGCTACAGAATACTTAATTCATGTAAATGTTTATGCAAATGGTTACCTCATGCTTTAAAGCCAGAGTGTTTGGAGAAAAAAAATCCTGTGGTCATTCAAAATATAATTCATTTAATATAGGATTTAGGAAACTTACCGATACCATATGATGGTGATCTGAAATTCACAAAGTGAATTCTCTGCCTTGATCAGGTTCTCTCAAATTCTCTTGTATCCCCCCTAAAACATGATCTTTGGGCTCAACCAGTGAAATCACTCCACAATGTCATTCCAGGTTAGGTTTGCTAAAAAAACCAAAAAAATTCTAAATCTAGATCATACCGCCTTTGGCTTTTCAAAGTTTTGTGCAGACCAGCATGCAGAAATTGCTCTGGATCTGATCGAGACATCACAGGCACAGTAGAAAATATCAGTTCCATAACATCTCATACAGTAGCAAGATGTAATGAGTTTTAATGGTAAAAACATTTATTAACACAACTGTTTCTGAGCTATATTTTTTACTTAACTTTTCTTTATTTCAAGGGTAATTCAGCATTAAGCATGAAGGTCATACTTAAAAATAACAAGGTTTTTTAAAGCAACCTTCATCAGTCAGTGGATTGCTTCAATACATGTTCAAGTTATCCACTAATGTGACATTGCAGATGTGGTGTTTAACAGTGACAGTTTAACATTTGGTTTAGTTAAACATGCCTCTATCCACAGTGCAAGGAATCCGTCTCTGCAGACAATATCCTACATTAATTATGTGTCAATATTGCTGCATTGAAAAAATCAATAGATGCATTTAAGCCAATTGATTTTTCTTTTTTCTTTTTGTATGTTCTGCTTACCATCTGGAAAAAAGGAAGCCTCTTTTCCTTGCACATGTGGCTTTGGTTATATTGTAATGGAAAATTAGTTGTGTCCTGTAGTAGTATTTGAATATAACAGGCCTTTTTATGTCTCCTTTTCATCAGGAAAATTACCAGGGAAAAATCAGAGAGTTGCTTAGCATTTTAAAACAAATCACATTTGCCAACAGTATTTTTTTTTAAGGTGCCAAAAGTAAGTCCTGTTCTGATTTTGAACAGCTTTAATGTACCTCTGCTGACACCCACAGTTTCCATGATGCCAGTGCACAGCTACCACCTGGCTAAAAAGCCTTTGCAATACATCTTTGATTTAACATCAGTCCTCCACAAATATATGATAATTGTTGTAAATATAGATCCACATATATTGCAAAATATAAGAGGAGTCATTGCTCTTGACATTAGGTTGCATTTTTATATATTGGCTTATTTAAAATTATTGTTTTTTTTTTATTATTCAAGTGACTTTTTGGAAATATTGTAATTTATACTCTTTGTTAAATGTAAAGCTACTTAAATAATAAAAAATAACTGATATACTGCTCAATAATAGTTAGTGAGGTAGTTGTTACATTTAGGGTAAAGGGATGTAGAATATAAAGCATTAATATGTGCTTTATAAGTAATAAACAGCTAATATCCTAGTAATATGCATGCTAATAAGCAAAAGGGAGAATTGGACCCTAAACTAAAGTGTTACCAAATATTGATAATTAAAATGCAAAGACTGATATTTTTCAGTACAGCTTAAAGGCTACGACTAAACAAAAAAACAATGCATCTCAAATACATTTATCTTGATTTTAGGATGTTTACATCTTTTTATTGGAAAGAACATAGCCTACTGTATAAATACTGATTAAGAAAATTATATTTTTGCAATTGTTCTTGGTCTTCCTGGTGCCATTATTTGATTTTTAATAGTAGCGGTGTTCCTATAGAGAATGGCATGAAATCCAGAAGGTCCCTTCTTATTTAAATGCCAAAGCAATTACCCACTGCATTCTGACATTAACATCCGGTTCTAACAATCGTTTCTTTCTCTTTTATTTTCCTTTGTGGTTTCTTTGTCTCAGTAGGAGAGTGAATCCTGAAAGTTTAGGCAAAAATAAAAACAAAACACCTGTATATGAAGAGGTTAGAAGATAAGACCACGAGGCGACTTACCTGGTGACTCATATCAGTTGTGCGGAATGGAGGCAGATAATGAGGCTGAGTGTGTTTCTGTTCGACAGAAGAAAAAGCAGCTGTGAAAGACTGCTATTCTCATGTGTGTTCATTTATTGGGCTGTTCCATTTATTGTGAATGATACAGCTAAGATCACAGTGCTCCGGGCTTTTATGTCTCTGAAGACAGCTGTAGCTATCCCAGAAGAAACAACTGATGGACGCCTTTTGGATTAAGGGCTGACTTTGATTAATCTTTTTTGTTCTTGTTGTTGGTGGTTCATTCATTTGTTCGTTCTTTGGTTGTTCGTTCATAAGTATTCAAATTCAGGGCACCTTTTGTGCTACAGTCATAAATAACATCTCAATTCATGCAGGTTGTTAAAAAGACAGATGTTTCTAAGAGATCATACAGTTGTCAATAACACTAAAACTTACATTGCGGAGGGACAGAGATATTTTTAGGTTTTGTTGCGGGCTCTTTTTAAAGTGACCCTATGCTTTTTTCCGGATATTACCTTTCATTTAGTGTGTGCTATAATTGTTTGTGAATTTGAACCTCTGCAAAGTTTCGAAAATTAAAGTGTAGAGTAATGGAGTTATTGTCTCCCAAAAGAAAGAACTGATTCTGAACTGCCTGAAATGAGTTGTCAGTAATTCCAGTCTTATTTCCTGCACAAACCTAAGTGTGTTTGTAACAAATTTGCATAATGCCAGTTTATGGTCTTCATTGGTTGCCAGCGAACAATGTCCACTTTGACCCTCAAACACTGTTGTAGGCCTGAGAGTTTGGTTCTGCGAAGGCAAATCCACTTTGCTTGCACTTCCAAAGGATGAGGAAATTCAGGAGTTGAAATTTAGATATGGTAATGGCCGTTTGGTTTCCAACACGCGCTGTAAGCGGTAGACCAATCACAACAGACTGGGCCATCTGACCAATCAGAGCAAGGTAACCTTTCGGAAAGAAGAGGTTTAGAGAAATCGTTATCGAACTGTTTCAGGCATTGTGAGTAAAGAGGTGATGCTGCGGTGTATATTATGAAAAAAAAAAATGTTTTTTGACCTTGGATGCATGTAAACCGATTGTAGGAGACCGGCAAAATAAAAATTGGAACTTTTAAACAACCCTGTATCACATGAAATACGTTCTGAGGAAACTATTTTGCAAATCGCAATTACGTTACATGCCAACATCGTTGGTCCTTAACCTAATACAATAGCCTGGTCTCATTGTTAATACGTAGGTATTAATACGTTATTTTCAAAGATAGAAAACGTACGTTTTTGTACGTTTGGATAGATGCTGAAACGTATAATATTGACGTATTTGCAACATTTAAACGTAACATTATTACGTTTTTACTGCTACAAAACGTTAACTATTTACGTATAGTTCATATCCTAAAGATATCTGTATACTTTCACTTTTAAAGATAAATGTAACAAGATCCCTTAATCCTACTCCCAAAACCTAAACATATCCATTTTATACAGAATATAAAAAGGATAAAACGTAATGGACAGAGATGTGTAGCTAGGTAAATGGCAGTTTTATTATCAATATAGCATTAAAGAATATTTTGAGCCACTAATCCTACTCCTACCCCTAAACCTACCCATAACCATTCCTTAAAAATACGTAGGCTAACACAATTATGAAGAAGAAAAAAAAAACATAACAGACAGACAAGTATACATTTCACAATAATGTATTTATTGCGAAAATGTCAAAACCGGTAGCTAACGTTAACATTACCAAAAGTCGTTCACGTGATGATGCGTTGCAGTCGCAGTCCTCTCTGGCAGTATTATAGTAGTTGTGTATGAGGTACAGATCAGAATTTAAGTTATTAACGCTAATCCATGAAAATGTTAACCCGATTTCGGTTCGCTCTCTGAAGGCGCACGCGCTTCTCCATTTCAAATGTACTACACCGACTGAATCACGGCATGTCGCAATCTGTGACGAGACAGACGAGAGCCAATGAGCGTTTGATATCACCATAGACATCATGTCTATGGATATCACGGCCATAAAACATGTCGTAACGCTTCTTGAAGGCGCGTTTTTTGAATTTGAATTCATCACCAGCGCGGGGTAGATTTGACGTTTGCGGTCGCTGCTGAGAAATGAAGATGAGATCACTGGATAAAAGGCTGAATTTGGATCTGTTTCTTGCAAACAACGTATGGATTCGTTGTAAAATGTATGTCTTTTGTGAATGTATCAGTATGTTGTGTTTTATTGGAGAAAATGTTTTTTGTGTAAATACACTAAATACTACAAAATGGTTAAACGGTTAAACAAGGTATTTTTAAAGGGTTAGTTCACCCAAAAATGAAAATTAAGTCATTAATTACTCACCCCCATGCTGTACCAACCCCGTAAGACCTTCGTTCATCTTCGGAACACAAATGAAGATATTTTTGATTAAATCTGAGAGCTGGATCACTGCTACATAGGCTGCCTAAGGGACTGACACTTGACGGTCCAGAAAGTCATTAAAGAAAATGTTTAAATATTCCATGTGCCTACAGTGGCTCAATTATAAGTTTATCAAGCGACGAGACTACTTTTTGTGCGGAAAAACAAACAAAAATAACGACTTTATTCGACTATTCCTTTTCTTCCTTGTGGGCCTGAGACGAGAATTCAAGAGATTTCCACGACGCATGCGCGAGAACTGAGATGAGGACGTTCTTCTTTGACTCCTTCTTGTTACCGGCTGCTCACCACTTAGAAGTATTACCGCCACCTACCGTATAAGATGACGTGTTGGAAGCGCAAAACTTTCTGTTTACAAGCAGAGGAAGACGCGCGCTGTACATACGCGTTTCAATTCGTAAATATGTCTACTGATTTCGACTTTTTAACCATTGTATATAATATAGCGAGACCTACAGCACATTAAGTGTCGAATTGAAAAGCGTATGTACAGCGCGCGTCTTCCTCTGCTTGTAAACAGAAAGTTTTGCGCTTCCAACACGTCATCTTATACGGTAGGTGGCGGTAATACTTCTAAGCAGTGAGCAGCCGGGTAACAAGAAGGAGTCAAAGAAGAACGTCCTCATCTCAGTTCTCGCGCATGCGTCGTGGAAATCTCTTGAATTCTCGTCTCAGGCCCACAAGGAAGAAAAGGAATAGTCGAATAAAGTCGTTATTTTTGTTTGTTTTTCCGCACAAAAAGTAGTCTCGTCGCTTGATAAACTTATAATTGAGCCACTGTAGGCACATGGAATATTTAAACATTTTCTTTAATGACTTTCTGGACCGTCAAGTGTCAGTCCCTTAGGCAGCCTATGTAGCAGTGATCCAGCTCTCAGATTTAATCAAAAATATCTTCATTTGTGTTCCGAAGATGAACGAAGCTCTTACGGGGTTGGTACAGCATCGGGGTGAGTAATTAATGACTTAATTTTCATTTTTGGGTGAACTAACCCTTTAAGGTTAAAAGTGTATTCTTGAAAAGTGTGAATGCAATAGAGTCAAAACATTTATGCCACGATTATGCATAAATAGTAATACGTACACATTTCTACGTCGGTAGATTTGTTTATACGTAAATAAATTACGTTTTTGTGCTGCTACGTGTGAAAAGAAACCTGCTTTTGATGTATTATGTTCAGGACAAACATAATAGCACTGCAATAGATTGGCTATATTACGTTAAGGACCAACGTAATAGCACTGCTTATATGTTGGCATGTAACGTAATTGCGATTTGCAAAATAGTTTCCTCAGAACGTATTTCATGTGATACAGGGTAAGGTTGCTTTTAAAATAGTACAATAATGTTGGGGTCCAAACAACATTGAACCCCATTTGACTCCCAAGAACCACATAGCATCATGGTGTGATTTTTGTATGGACAGAGCTATTAAAATTTTCTTCAGGAATTTAGTTATTTCTGTGCCTTTTTTTCTTTATTTCCATTTATTTTGTATATGTTTTCTATATATGTAGTTAGCAAACTACAGTATATTAATATGATACTAAAATGTATTGACCTTATATTGTTCGTTTATTTACGATTTGATATTTTTTATGAAAGCCAACTGTGCATCATGCAAGCCCTCCATTAGATGTTGAAGGCCGGACTGTAGTATTGTGTCGTAATGGTCCTGAACCAAATGGCACCGCATACTCCATAATATACTCTGTCAGGCATTGATCTTTCTCTGTTTCTGCAGAGACGTCTCACAAAATAACATAGGCTACTAGCAGTGCGGAGTAGGTCTGTTTGTCTTCATTAGGTGGCCTTCTGCTGTAAAACTGCTTTCCTATTTCTCATCGGCTTCTCCAGTAATACTATAATGGACTCTGGGAAGGAAGTGCTGGAAAAGACGTTAGACTGATGTATAGAGACAGCGAGGCTCTCACAGTGACGGCCCAGAGCTCAGCACACTGCCTCATAATAATTAGTAAATGATCACTTTGCTTTGGCTTTCTACCCAACTTGGAATCTACTATATAATGAATTATTTAATAGGCTACATGATAAAATAGATATTTTTAAAATGTTTAAGAAGGCCTTCTACTCTCAGCAAATGCATTATTTCCAAATGATTCGTTTAAAGTGGAATTACCATCCTTAAAGCAGGTATTTTAGGACTGTAAAACCTAAATGCACCGGGAATAAATTATTGCAATGGTCAGAGGAGCTTGGCATTGTGGGAATGGGAAATAAAAACAAACATAAATAATTACTGCATAAGTTTGAACTTTTTCTTATCCCTCTCTCTTTTTTTAGCACAGCTCTCTCTAGTGGTAGAAGACAGATAGGACATAATTGGACGTTAATAAATGTTTTTCTCTCTCTTTTATAGGCATCCAGATAAAGAGGTCAAAGGAACATTCAGACTCAGATTATAGTCGTGACACATTGAAAAAACTTTAACCACACATATAAGAAAAACTACTATGTTGACACCATGTACAGTGATGGTCGCAGATAGTAATGTCGTTGAACTTATACAACATATATTATATAGTAGGCACCATGGTATTTAACAATGGGCAACAGAGGGCAGTGTAGTTCACTACAGAGTCAGAGTAAGAACTGACTGCTGCCATGCACAGATCTTGCCCAACATCAATCACTGGACTAAAACAAAGTCAATCCTTAGATCTCTGACAACAAAAGGGTTTGATTTAGTGGTTTATTCTGGGAACGGAAGAGTTTAGTAAACAAGCAATGTCTGTGGAGCTGGGCCGCAGATGGCAGAAATACAAAGTTTGGGATTGTTGCAAATGACAAGTATAAAAGATCTGTGCTGAAATGTACTAAATATTTATTTCTTGTTTTGTTTTTGGTGGTTTATCTCACTTGTGTTTGATTATCCTTCCAATCTGTTTTCTATATATGTATATTTATGTAGCCTAAATTATGAGTTAAAATGACAAGTTATCCTCTTAAGCTAAGATTTATAGCCTATATTAATAAATAAACAGTCTCATTTGTGTTTGTCTCTTCTTCTGACCCGGTTTGTATATATATATGCATATTTATGTAAATTATGATTTAAAATTATGAGTTATCCTCTTAAGCACGTCAAGGTCAGATTTCATTACAAAAAATAAAAATGATTCTAAAAAATAATAATAAATAAATTCAACCTACCTTGTATATAAATGATGAGTTAAAATTATGAACTATTCTGTTAAGCACATTTCGAGAAAAGATTCCAGCAAAATAAATGATATACATATATATATATATATATATATATATATATATATATATATATACATTATGAGTTAAAATGAGTTATCCTGTCAAGCACATGTCAAGGTCAGATTCCACATACCTACCTAATTATATATAATGAAGTGCATTTTTTGGAGTGTGCAAGTTTTGCATTGTAGTATTTTCATGAGAGTTTAAGCACTTCTTTATTTCAACATCATTTCAGGTGTTTCTAGGGTTTTCTGTACATCTTTTGGTAGAGACTAGGATGAACCATTATTTAAATCAGTATTTATTGTGGTCGTCTTTTGCAGATAAACTTACATGTTAATGGCACATAATAGTTCATTTTACATGTCAGTTAGGCTTTCTGCTGAAGTGACCATTTTTAGCCAGGATACGCTGTGATGTGGACCGGAGATTTTCAGGTCACAACACACACAATAGTCATAAAAAAGGCCACTTGACAGTTTGCATCTTGATTTAATTTGTAGCCTACTATTATGGCCCAAAGATCATCAAAAATATAGTATATATATATAGAGCACTAGTGCTCCAATTGGCCAGCCTAGCCTATATAAACAATGATAGTGTGTTGTGTCTTTGAGTGTGCACTGTTCCCCTTGCAGTGTCTATCTCTTATCTGTTGTTTGATCTCTGTACCCTCGGGTGGCGCCAGCGATCAAAGAGCATGATGAGACACAGCCTGATGGTGGTTCGCTGAACCTGCAGGGGAAAAGGTGAATGTCTTCAAACAGATACTTATCAGTCAGCAGGCACATGGCCTACAGCCCACTACTTCAACCTGCCGAAAGAACTGGAGAAGAAGACCCGTGGAGGCCTTCACAGACTTTGGTAGGCCTACAACATAATGTGCCAGCCTTGTTATGGTGATGTATGTGACACTCAAGCAAAACTTGAAGCTTTATAAGTTAAAGCAACACCAAGTAACTTTTCCTCTGCGGTCGCCCTACAGGTTGGAAGCGGAATTGTTCATTACCGCTGTCGTAAATAATTTAGCCTACAGCAGCCTACTGTCGCACGCACGCTCGTTGTTTATCCAGCACCGGCTTTGGAATGAACGATGTCCACAGACAAGGTAGAGTATGTTGCATGATTTCATGATGTATTGCGACATCAGAAACGAAGAAAAACAAAATAATGACTATTGTAACGCTTGACGTAAAGCAAGTCAATTTATAGTTTTCTTATGTCTCATTAGAACTACAGAAACGCGACCCGATCTGGCAATCTTACATAGCGTGGTTATAGCAGATATAGGATCGCAAAGCAAATCCAGAAGTGCCTTTCACCCTGTTACGACTTAATGAACCACTGAAACGATTTTGGAAACATTATTTTAAGGTAAAAAAATCTTACTTAGTGTTGCTTTAATGAAAGAAGTAGATAGCAGAGGGACTCACTAAAAGAAAATGAATCAGACCAGCCTTGTGAATCAAGTCCCGTGGTGAAGCTTGCTTGTTTTAATGTAAACATGCAATAGAAAAACACCCGCAAATTAAGAAAACATCTTCATCAGTTTCACAACACGTGTGCTCCAAATACTCACAACCAGTGTTGGGAGTAACGCGTTACAAAAGTAATGCATTACAGTGTCAGTAACATATTACTTTTTGCTGTAATGCAGTAGTGTAAGGCATTACTAATCAATTTTTTAGTAATATTTTACTATATTACATGTTCAGTTACGCTTGCGTTACAACACACTTTTAGTTTTAATTGTAAAAAAACAACAGCAAAAAAACACCAAGACCGCGAGACATTAATGAATGAAAAATGCAAGTAGCCTAGGCTAAGTTACCTGTTCGTGGTCAGTCAATAGCCGCGTGTGGTGTCCAAGTTTGTAAATAAAGACTAAATGGCAGCGTCTGATATATTTTTTATAGCGATTTATTTTTTACAGGAGTGCCGTGAGGCATGATTTCGGCCTCTGTGCTCGCGCTGGCAGTGGAAAAGCGGATAATGGGTGAAGATGGCATGAAGAAGATTAACTACATTTGCGAGATGGACGTATGTGTATTAGTCTACTCCATTTGTTCTGTGTTTTCTTTATAAACAGTTAGGCTATGTTTAGGTGGTATTTTTCTTGTTTTCATCACACAATCATTTTTGATGCGGTGGTGACGCGTTCACGTAACATAATGTAGCCTAAGGAAAGCAACTAAAAGCTGTCACAAAGAACAGGCAAAAGCAATGATTATGAATATGTCGCTTATAGTAGCAAGGAGACATTTTAATTGTTTATTAATAAAGATGAAGTTGACGTTGCTGACTCGCGATCTTCGCAGTGAATGCGCCAGAGAGAAATGCACATTTCATACAAATAAGCAGAGAGCTGTCCGTTTTCTTTCGTTTTGAATTGTTCTGTTTACAAGTAGACATTTCAATATTTTTCAGGTCTGTGAAGTAGGCTAGGCTAGGCCTACCTTATAGCCTACGCTGAGTTTCGGTTAATTTGAGAAGCGCTCCAGTTCACGCGCAGGCGCCTCCGTGTCGTGATTAGGCCTATCTGTTGTCTGCTATATTTACTTCTTATTTATTAAATAATTGGTTGATGAAACATTGATTAAAATTAAGATACAATTAGTACAAATCGAAATTCACTTTAAAGAAATTTGTGTCTCCTGTTTAAGGTCTGTGGAAGTTTTAAAACAGTCAGTGCCGCTTCAGAGCGGTTGCGTCCGTAATGGAGAACTGTCACATACATTGTTTTCTCCTCATAAATGCGAACACGAAAAATAAAATAAAATGAATATTTTATGTTCTGTGGAGAGCCAACCCTTCTTCATCCGGTGGGTAGTATTACTGTTGATTTGCGCAGTGTAATTCACAGAATTACAAAAAAATATTTTGCCTCCTAAAAGTTAAATATTTTTTTTGTCACGCATGAATGCATTCGTATTTCCCTCATATTAAATATAAAACGCATGTGTAGACTGATATTTTTCTAATGTCTGGACTCTTTTAAGGGGGTATCCTATGGATAAACAGACATTTCAATATATTGGTATTAAATGCATTTTCTGAGAATTTATATTTCAAGTTTTGACTGCAAATGTCACGTCCAAAACGCTGGAATTCCCCAATTTTAAATAATTTATCCTCAACTAGTTTTGTGGTGTAGGTCTACGTATTTTATAATGTTAACTTCAAAATTCAAATAATACTAATAGTAATTTAAAGATGTGGTAGCATTGGATCTGGACAGGAAGCTTAACTCTTGGAGGGGTGTGTCGCGATTCTGCAGGTTCGTGGATCTGAGTGTTGCGATTTCGGTTTCATATCGCATATCGTTACAGCCTTGAATGTTAAGTTCTACTACTGTATAGCTATTTTGGTGAAAGTAACTCAAAAGTAATATAGGAGTAATGTAACGCATTACAATTCTGAGACAGTAATATTGTAAGGTAATGAATTACTTTTAACCTCTTCCACTCTAAGGCATATTTTGGAATTCCGCCTGAATTTAACACACCCAAGTTTAAATATTCACCCTAGACACATACAGTGTAGGAAATTTAAAAAGCTAGTGTCATTGTACAGAAAACCCTTCGGATTTATTAAATCAGATTGCAAAACTTCATAAATAGCATTGTATGCTTTTAAAATATTACGATAAACATAAAAAAATAGGACTTTTATTTAATTTTTTTATAGAATCCTGTCTTTGAAAATCTGTGATTCAGGTACTGTTTGCTCTGGGGACCTGCTGATTATATTGTTTGACTATACTAGGTGGCAGTATCCACCAGAAAAAAAGATTTTTTCTCTATGACATTCTGAGCAAGAGTTATTCAAATATATCCGAAGGGAGGTAAAGTATCATTTTTAGTGCATATATGTGTCCTTTGGATTTTTCTAATACTCAAATGCAATTTTTTTTTTTTTTTTTTTTACTAATACTACCCCAAAAATCCTACTTTTAATACATACTAAAGCACTTTACTTGATTGATTTTCTTCATTTTCATTCAGGTTTAATGCAAAATGGTATAAAGGAGTGAGACCAAGTAACATTTGTGTTTTGTAAATAAAAGCACAATAGTAGGCTAGGCTATTCTCCTTTCAGGAGACACTAATCACTTAAAAAACTGTCTTGTAGAATTTATTTGGTCTAAAACACATCACTTGTACAAATTGAAACATAAATAAAAATGAGAGACTATAGAAATATGAAAGTAGACCTAGATAACGTTAGCCCTAAGATGCATGCTACACGATGCACCGTCACTTTCTCTTTCAAGCTCTTCTATTGCTTCAACGCAAGAGAACACCTTTTTAGCTGCTTTTCCCTCTCCAGATGCCATTTTTTTATCAAAACGCTCGAAAAATACAAATATATATCCAATAATTTTCTGTCAGTCGTCTTCGTCGCTTGTCATTCACTTGTTACTATCTACTCGCGCGCGAGTCGCGCCCATCATCACGTCGTGATGTACAAAAGCCGGTCGTGATCCCGCCCACCTACTCCACTGATTAGTTGGATGATTCAGCATGTGATTGGACTAGATAAATGATTGACATGTGATTGGAAAGCTGACAGCCTCAGCTTTGAACACGTGCCTGATATGTATATCATCGTCATGATTAGAGGACGCTTGCACGGTTTGATGATGATGTGTAGATCGCGTGTTTCTCCCGTCGAGCGCGTTTTGTGTTCTGGACATCCGCGACATAACAGTGGATTATTTACCAAGAGGAGCTCACAGAAAAGTACAAATGGGCTCATTTGAAAGATAACATCCTAAGGTAAAAGATGATATAGAGTTTGTGGCTGATTTTAGCTTAGAGCACCTGTAATCGAAGTAGAAATGAGACGTTTGTCTTTGTTTTTTCACAGAAATCATATTTTACTGCCCGATTCTTGTGGAGATAATGTGAACTATGATGTTAACACAATAAAACAAACTACATAGTCACATTTCTGAGAATGAGAGCTTTCTTTTGATATGATTTTTCTGTTTTGTGAGATACATAAAAAAAATACATATTCATATGTACATATCTGCATCGCCATTTTGGGGGAGGAGCGATTTTGTGACGATTGTTTTTAAAGCTTTATATTAATTATTTGTGTTCCATATACACACATATAATTATATTCTGTGTAAAGATTAGATTTTAAGATTTAAAATGATACTATATATGGGGTTATAGTATCTCCAGAAACATAAAAAAAAATAAGTTTAAATATAATGACGTAGCTCTTTTCCCCGCCCACGGGCGATCAGAGTGGAAGAGGTTTTAAATTACAGTAACAAGTAATGTATAATGTATTACAGTTTGGAAGTAACTTGCACAACACTGCTCACAACACAACCAAATACAGAAACGCGCCGCAAAAGTTCACAACACAACCAAATACAGAAATGCGCCACAAAAGTTGACAACACAACCAAATACAGAAACACACTGCAAAGAATCTGTAAAGTTTTTAAAAAATCGAAAAGCCCAAAGATCTGTATCTCTGCTAAAGGAATTTAATATATGTTTGTGATGCCCTTTATCTCTTTTTTTTTCTTTTCTTTTTTTCCAAATGGTTGTTTCAAGTTATACTTATCAAATGTGAAAATGTGTAAAAGAAATGTGTCAAGAACTTGATATAAAACTCTGTAATAAAAAAATAAAAAAAATTAGAACAGACCATAACGGAAATGTTTCCAGGGGAGCCCAATAAGTGACAAACCAGGCTGGGACGTGCTTAGAAGTCGACTTTTTTATTTTATTAAAAAAAAATAAAAAAAAATAAAAAATTGTTTGTTTTGCAAAACATACAGCGATGACATGTTTATGACATATAATATGTTCAATGTCATCAGAATACAAATGAGAAAATAAGAGTTAACAATGAGCTGAAAACCAAAAAACTAAACAAAAAAAGATAGAGAAAAAGAACATGAGGGTAGATCTATACATCAGTTACACAAATTTTGAAATGTTATGTTTAAATAAGTTTCATAAGAAATGTTAGGTAATGCAGGGTCCAAAGACGAGACGGCAAGTTTTAAAGTTGAGACACACACACAGATAACGCATATTTATTTGCAACGGTTATGTTAACAGCGATAATAAGACATTTCTGTAAGAACAGCTATTTTTTTTTATTTATTTTTTTTTTATTGAAGAAATATCAAAACAAACAATAGAAATAGAGTGCCGAAGTTACGACGTCACTCTGTAGGCCAAAACGCGGAAGTGAGTTAGTATTTTAGCACTCCCGGTTCCCTCGCTCTAAAGTCTATGGGATTTTTGAATGGGTTTTTGCTAAATCGCCTGAAATAAGGTCTGTGGTGAACAAAGCCTCTAAATATTTTCACGTTTTGATGTATGACATATAACACACAGTTATAACCTGCTTGTGGTTTTTTAAACTTTATTGTGTCTGCTTGTGTTTTTTAAAAACTTTATATAGGCTTCAAAATGTATAAATTTTGGATTAACTTGTAAAGATTATCTTGATAGACAAAACGTGTAAGGGTCACAACTCTTTGTTAAACACAGATCTTATTTTTTGCGATTTTCCAAAAGTCTATGGGAAAAATGCATAGCTTTTCGATCGAGGGAACCCATGCGCCGCTAGCTTCCGAGTTGTCCTACAAAGTGACGTCATCACTTCGGCACTCTATAAAGAACAGCTATAGAGGGTATGCGCATGACGTCACCGTCGGCCGGAGTGAATGCGGTCACGCCCACAAGTGGCAAAAAGACTGAGCGGCAGCATTTGTTTTCAACGTGAATGCCGTGAAAAACACACAAAACACATCTAAAACGGGAAAGAGCTTTGCGATTGACTGTACAACTAGATTTGACCAGAAATCTGAGGTACTGTATATTTTTACAGACTGCAAAAAGCTACAGAACAGACTATATTCTGCATAATTGGATGTTTTTAAATAAACACTGACCAAAAACTATACAAGTTTTAGGGCTGGACGATATGATGATATACAGTATAACATTAATGTAAGTGATCACTCGGATTTAGACCTATCTATATTGTTTTTATATAAAACGTTTACAGGCAAATTTTCTTAATTTATTTCCCCGGCGTCGAAATCAGGCACATATAAATGTCAGGAAACACGATTCCTGGCTGCATGTCAATATCCATGGATCACTGGATCTTTGATAAGTTGTAAGGAACACTATATCGAGTCCAACTTTTAGTTTAAACTGATAATAGTTTGTTTTACTCGCGTTTTCGCAGTTTCCCCTATTAACTCCAGCCACGCAGCAACAGCTCTTTTGCCACTCAGTCCGGCTGAGGGGGGCATGTTCCGGCGGGGAAGTGACGTTAATGCATTCCCTCTATTCAGCTGATGGACAACGTGCTGCGTTGTCATGGGAACATCCCAGGTGAAAATAATGAGGAAATTACGTTGTCTTTCGTTGCTCCCTTCACCAAGTGCGTTCCAAACGGCTACATAATGGCACACGAGTGCCCTGCTCAGTTCAAAGTCCCCACTTCAAGGGCTCTTCGAAGGGTGTACGCTGTACGGCATATGGATGCTCACAAGCAATAAGCACGTCCCAGCCGGGATCGTTCGTCACTTGTTGGGCAGGGCTCCCCTGGAAACATTTCCGTCGTGGTCTGTTCTATTTGCATCTCGTTTCTGTATTTGGTTGTGTTGTGAGTATTTGGAGCACACAATGTGTTGTAAAACTGATGATGTTTTTTTAATTTGCGGGTGTTTTCTATTTGCATGTGTTTTCTTCAGTTGCAGCGCGTTGAGCTCTCTTGGCCACCGTACAAGGGTGTTGTAGAGTTACATTCAAGCTATTTTAAGGGATTAAAACTTTTAAATATGTAATTTTGGTGATCAAAGGTGAGTTTGAAAGGATAACATATACTTGACTACAGGGCGACTTTGCAAAGTCACTTTTTTTTTTTAAAGAAATGCATATTTTTATTCAGCAAGGGTGTATTTAATTGCTCAAAAGAAACAGTATAGAATTACATTGTTTAAAAAAATCTGTATTTAGATCATGCTGCTCTTTTGAACTTCTATCGGTTTCTACGAAAATCTTGCAGCACAACTGTTTTCAACATTGATAAAAAAAAAAAAAATGTTTCTTGAGCACCAAATCAGCATATTTGACGGATTTTTGAAGAATCATGTGGCATTGAGGACTGGTGAAATGGCTGTTGAAAATTCTGCTTTGCCATCACAGGAAAATAATTACATTTTAACCCTTGTAATGCATACATTATTTAAAAAAAAAAAAAAAACTGTATACACGTTTTGCATGCCTGGGTCTTGACTCTTGGACCTGGTGGAACATAAGCTTGTAAAAAAAAAAAAAGTCATAACTTTTTAAAATTATAATCATATTGTATCTGATCAGTTACTTCTGAGTGAATACTAAACGTTTTGAATTTTACTGTGAGACATTCTTTGAAATTTAAAATTTCACAAGACCTACAGCAAAAACCAGTGTGATGCAAGAAAATATGTATTTTATCATTTATTATGAGAAATTTAATTTGAATATGTCATTATAAGAACATATAATATGAGAATTACCAGTATGAACTCGACTTTAATGAATTTAATTAAATTCCTTTGAGCTTGTTATGACTGCTCAAAACAGTCTTTATGAAACCTACACATTCTTTTTCTAGCAAGACAACATCAATATTACTCTGTGAATTTTTTTTAAACAAAATATATAAATTTTACTTGCAGACACTTATTTTCAGATAAAAAAAAGAAACGATGAACAGCCTAATTCTTCTTGTCAACTGCAATGGTTCACAGGTAGCACCAGAGTAAAATTTGGACCCTCTCCAAATTTAGACCATTGGCTTATGAACTTTTCATCTACAAACAGACATTAATTGGTCAGTTTATTTTAATATCAGAATTATTGTGTGCATGCAGGAAAGAGCCTAAATGTAGCCTATTTACAAAGTTATTTGAGACAAATCTAACTAATAAATATATTTGAAAAGAAAAAATCTGCGTAATTTTAAAGCTACAGTTCACTTCTGAATATAGCACAATAAAAAAATAATTATAATAAAAAAAGCTGTAAGATGTATTAAAATAGAAACAACTGTTTTAAATTGATATTATAATTCACAATATTACGGTTTTTGCTGAAATAAAAGTAGCCTTGGTGAACATAGACTTAAGAATTTTTTTAAAAACCAACCTCAAATGTTTAAAGTAGTGTACAAGACTACTTCGCATAGGCTACAAATAAGCTTTTGTGTGTGTTTTTTTTATTTAAAATATAATGTCTCTAAAAATTATTTTAATTTAAATATGACACACTGCTATTTTAATCCATTTCGAACCTGCAGGCCAAATGGATCGCAGCTAGTTTGTGAATAAAGTGGAGCCACTTAAATTAATACATTTTTGTTTTGGGTAATTTAGGATTGACGATTAACTAAACAATGAAAGATAGTCAATGTATTATGTATGATGAATCTAACTGTGCCCAATAAAGTTGTTGTATACAGGCTACGAAAACTTACCTTATGCACTTATGAATTCCTCACTTCACAAGAAGTCTCTTTCACAGGCGCATATTTGAGGTCTCGTAAATCTTTTCTTTTAGCATATATTTATACATTTTAGTATTCAAGCTATTTACAGACATCTGAAAATGGAGACTAGAGACTAAACTGTTTACTCCATCTCTCCACGACAGAAAAGAATGCACTACGGTTTCCTCTGGTCAGCTCTGCTCTCTCTAGAACACCACAACGACAACAAATGCGGGCCCATAAATCCTATTTTGAGATCAGTGCCACAGAGAGATATTTATAGGTCTTCAGCCCCACAGATACTGGTTTATTCCCCTGTCCCAGCGGTTTAGGGGCTAAAATAGTAAAGAAACAATAGGGAAAAGAGGGATAGTGAGAGGAACAGGGGTGTGTACGACTGCCTGGGATAAAAATGACCCGTCTGAGGGACTCGACAGTCTTCGTTTTCTCTGTCATTATGGTCACGGCAGTTCCCGGTCATGAATTTCAAAACTCTCACTCCCAAACAAAGCCCAGATAAACCGCTATACTGACTCCAGCGTGAGAGCTCAATTCAAACAGCCTCACGCCACAAAAGAGAGTCAAAGAGGAAGATTAGTTCACTCAATTAGACAGTTATCTACCCCAGCCCACGCTTAGAAACAACTGAGCATGCGCGGTGCAAGACTTGCTTTTATAGAGAAACATTTTAAATCCATAGAATGGTGATGGACTGATGTTAATTTGTTATTTCATAATTATTTGTTAACTTGTTTGTTAAATTATTTGTTAATTTGTTATTATGTTAACTTGAAACTTGGCGATCATGCTAAATAACAGTAAAATTATATGGGCTATATAACTATAGTCATGTTGTCTGAATAAATTAAAAATACAACACGAGTTTCACCGATAACCCATAAATAACAGATATTACAATTTTGTATATTATCTCTGAATAAATAAAGAATCCAACACTAAATCAATCATTTTGAATGCTACCAGTGGCAGCAACTGTATGTACAGTTGGATAAATAACAGTTACAT
Organism: Tiaroga cobitis; assembly: GCA_030578255.1. Classification (NCBI taxonomy): domain Eukaryota; kingdom Metazoa; phylum Chordata; class Actinopteri; order Cypriniformes; family Leuciscidae; genus Tiaroga; species Tiaroga cobitis. The sequence goes on from CM060606.1 coordinate 38,811,092, forward strand.
TTAAAAATTACAATTACATTTCCAGTGTTATTAAAATGTTAATGTTTTTATAGTCTGACTTGTGTTAGATAATGACACTAATGTAAATGAAAAAAATAGGGTAAATCAGCATGTTGTTATTAAGTAAACCTATTTTTTAATTGAAAATAAATTTAAATATTAAATAAAAAGCAATAACTTCAATTAAAAAAAAAATGTTTCCTTGTTAACTAACTGAAATGAAATAAGTTGCGTACTAAAACCAAAGCTGAAATTTAATAAATTGAAGCTAAATAAAAAAAATGGTAAAAAGGACAAAAGCACATCAAAATGATAAAAAGTTCAGCTAAAAACAAATAGGAAACTAAAAATAAAAGCCAATTCTAAATATTTATAAATACTATTATATCAATAATGCTCTAAAATAATGCTTAAAAAATGACCTATAGCAACAACAGCAGTGGGTTTTGGATTTTCTTTTGACAAAAATCCAGATTTACACTGTTACCCACTCACTATTGTTGTAAAAGATACTTTCACACAACAGCTTCTTGATGAATTCTTGTAGTAGAAACCCTGAGGCTTATGTACAATAATGCAGGTGTCAGTTCTACGAGGCATATTTGACAACTGATTTCCATTAAAGAGGTTCGTTTCCCACAACACAGAACTAGTGGGCATGTGTGACAACCGGTTAATGGAATGTTTGTTAAGACTAACTGAAAACATTGTTGTAACCAGCGGCGTTATACAGGTAATATCTAGCTGTCAATCATCACCCAAATGAAAGGAACCTTCACAAATTTCCCAGGCTGATAGTGGACCTAATAGATCCAACTAATAATTCAAAGAATACTACACAATGAACAGGCTGTATTAAAACAAAATGAAAAAAATGTGACCCATTTTTAGTGTCAATACTGTACATAAATGTATTTTAATCATCAAAGATTTACAATATATTACATAAAAAGTAGTAAAAGAGAGGCACAATTCAATATCCAGGATATGTGAACATACGAGGCATTTTGTGATTTCAAAATACTGTTTGTTTAACACATTTTTTTTGGTATGTGTAGGGCTGGGCGATATGTCCGAAAAAATCATATCTGTTTTTTTTGGCTGAATGATGATATAATGTATATATCTCTGTATTTTCGTCTGTTAGGCGCACGGCAGCGCTCGTTCACTGAAGTCTGTGAAGTTTAGTGGAGACTGGCTTGCATCAGGCTTGTCCACTCCTGACAGCACAATGCATGACCTTCTAACATTTACAGATGGAGAATAAACTTGTGAAATGGAAGTTTTGCAACAACACATCAAATGCACCTGTATCAGTATCTGTCAAAGCACCTGACGGGACAAGCCACTTGGGACAACAATACGTGTTTCCTATATCTTACGAGTCTACGATGTTTAGGCTAAATTGGGTTGTGTACTTTCCACACTGTAGCTCACTCTGTGTCCATTTTTCAGATGCGCCCATAATATCACAAAACTGTATATAGATATAAACAGCATTGCCTCATCCTATATAGTAAGTATATTGATATATCGCACAAACACGATATACCGCCCAGCCATACGTGCAGCATATTCTTCCCTTTTTTGGCTCTCTTAATAGTGTAGGTTTTTTTATGTTGAAAAGCAGTATTTACAACATACTTTTTTCTTTGGCTAATAAGCACAATACACTTCTCGGTAAAAGCACCAAACATACAAACACACACGCTAGTATTCTAACACGCTCAAGCACACAAACACAAATCTCTCACCCGACACATTCTTCCATAAATCCAGAAAATCCTGAAATGATCTGTAAAAAGTCTTACAATCTCCTATGAATCTTTAGTGTCGAGGCAAAACATTTTCCTGATTACATTTGGCTCTTGGTCAGCTGTCAGAGGAGAAAACCAGCGTCTGTCCTCCTCTCGCGCGGTAGCCTGACCTTCCTCAGTGTGAGCTATGCATAATCTGATAAAGTGCATGAAATCTTTGGCTATGAAACAAAGCTTAATGAAAAGGCCATATTCTTCCACTCCATCTCATTGGAAGGATCCAAACATTCAGTTTTTGCAGAAAGAGAGATTTTCTCTCATTTGTCATCGCTCACGCTCACAGAGCAATCTTCAGGAATCTTCTCCTCGGAGCTGCTGCAGGTGGACAACTTGTCTAGGTCGTCGTCCATGTCGTTGAATCGCTCGGCCACACACTGTGCCGTGAGTCGGGCCTCGGGATCGTGGTCCCAGCACTCGTTGATGGTGGCGCAGACTGTAGCCACTCCCTGGAGACAAAACACAAGTGTTTGTGAATGTATTTGCCTAAAAACAGTTTTATTTTAGTCCGTTTCTGTCTTTAGATTAAAATGCCCTTTAAATTCGATCAATATTTTGTCAAGTCATATACAAACATTGTACTCAACTAACTATTTTACTCATCTAATCAACTATAGCTATAGTATTTGAGCTAATTAACATGTTTGGTTCAACTTGGGAACTAAACTCTACATCCCTGGTGTTTTTTCTTTTTAAATCCCACTTTTTGTCTGTCTACACTACCATTCAAAAGTTAGGGGACAGTTTGACAGTCAAACAAAAGCACAAGCACAAAATTCGATTCACGCAGAACACGTGTTTGTGGTTAAAAATGTGAGACGCAGGTCAGTGAAGCAGAAAAAAGAAAAACGAAAGGTCTAGTGAGGCTTATTTTATCTTGAGCGTCGCGTTTTTAGAATGACTATAATATCTAAACATACTTAAAACAAGACTCATTAAAGTGGAAAGCAAAATGAGATGATATAAGCCTTGTTTTCAGAGAAATCTAACAAAATTGTGTGTAGAAATGTATGTATACTACCATTCAAAAGTTTGGGGGTCAGTATTTTATGATGTTTCTTATACAACAAGGATGCATTCATTTGATCAAAAATAAAGTAAAACAGTAACATTTATTTTAAATTCGAATAATATTTCACAATATTTTCTACTTAAATACATTTTAAAATGTGAATTATTCATTTGATGGCAAAGCTGAATTTTCAGCGTCATTACTCCAGTCTTCAGCGTAACATGATCCTTTAGAAATCATTATAATATACTGATTTCTTGCTCATTTCTTCTTATCAATGTTGAAAACAGTTGTACTGCATAATATTTTCATAGAAACAGTCCCCCCCCCCCAGAATTGATTAATAGAAAGTTCAAAAGAACAAGTTCAAAAGAAATATTCTGTAACATTATAAATGTCTTTAATGTATCTTTTGATCAATTCAATGCATCCTTGCTGAATAAAAGTATTAATTTCGTTTTCAAAAAAAATCTTACTTACCCCAATCTTTTGAATATTAGTCAAAATTACTAAAACTAAAAGCTAAACCTCTCAAAAAAGTTCTTGTCTCTTGGCTAACATGCTGTCTCTTGCCATGTTCTGAGATCAAAATAAAACCCTATGCTCTTTTACCTGGTGTTTCATCCAGCTGTTGGGGATCTCAGGCCTGCCCCGGTCTCGTAGCACATTGTCTTTCATGCTCTCCACACAGGGGTGCTCTCGGACTTTAGAGCCAAATGGAGGTTCGTAATCCTTAACCTCTGTGAAGAAACACAAAAGACAATCAGATTATCAGACATATAATACATTCCCTTATGACAGCATGAAGAATCATTCTTGGAGAGCATTTCAGAAGAAGTTAGGTCGGGAGAAGTACTGAGGTTGGAAGCAAGCCCTGATAGAGGGTGGAAAAGCATGTTCCATATGCATCCGGTTATTCTATCCAGTACTGAAAAACCTAAACTGTAAATGCGGCAACTAGAGAAAAACGAAACACAATCAGTTGCTCCATCAGAATGCCAACAATTAACAATGCTGATTTTGTGGGTCATTTGTTTTGTTCATGAAAACAAATTGGTGAAATATGAGGCTAATCACTGGACTGTGCCAGCGAGCTCAAAAAACACATTTTCCAGACCTTGTGAAACTTCAAGCTGCAGAGGCCCAATCATATATCTGTCTTCAGCTTCCATAGCCAAGTACTTGACCAGAGCCAGCTATAGATAACACACACAAACACGGGGTGATAAAAATCTGCAAGAAACACCAAAACCTCCCATAAAACGGCGCTTATTGTCCTCTTCTTGGCCAATATAAAATCCATTATAGCAAATGACGGTTGATGAGTACGTTTACTTTGGAGCGGCTTGCTCTTGATTGGAGAGCGTGCTCTGTGGTTCTTGCCCAGCACTCTGGGCCCACAGGAAGGGGTTAGGCCAGCATGCAGCCTGGGACAGGAAGTGGAGGACTGCGATTGGGACCCTGCGGAGAAGCTGACTCCACAAGAGAAGAGAACGCATCCTGTTTTTGACAAGTAGACTTCCCCTGTTTCAGCTCTTAAACAAAATACTCCCACCCCTGCGGTGCTATATCTGCTGTCCTCTGTGCCCTGCGTGTGGCTCTGACCGGGCGGCGGCATTTAGCATGCATGCAATCTGTAGATGAGGCTTTCTGCAAAATTAAGGTCACCTAGCGTCTTTCTTTTTTTGGTCTCTGTCTCTTTTTCTATACGTTTTGCTTTGCTCAAGAGGCCAGGCTCCACAAATGCACTCGCTATATGAGGAATGCCGTGGTTTTGGGAACAGATGTCCTGCCGGCTGAGGCCTCCCACCCCGGGCCCAGCTAGCGCTATCCAGGGAAAAGCTTTTAGTACCACAGTTTCCCCTTTAGATTAACCGTCTGCTACCTCCACAGACCTGCTTATCCGAGTCTGGGAAAGAGTGCAAGAAAAAGAAGAAGAAAAAAAAAAACAGTTTAAGGGTGGTTCTTCATTCTTGAGCACTTTTATGTCCCAGGGGCTGATTTGTATTAAAAATTAAAAGTTTTTTTCCTTTTCTAATATTATAAGGCCACACAGTAAGACTCTCTTGGAAACTTTTAATATCATGCCTTTATCATTTACTTTCGCTTTTTGTCCAAGACATAGAGAGTCATTGAAGAGCAGCTTGATAAATTTGAGATGTGATGTTGAAAAAATATATGGTAAATTACAAATTCCTTAAGGTAAATATAATTTCCAAAGAAACAATAATTCTGATTATCATTCTGTGAAATTAAAGTGCATCAACTGTGAAATTAACCTTGTTGTTTTATTCCATGGAATAAATGGAAATTACACATATATGCCAGAATTGATACACTGACAGTTTAGAAAAAATAAAAAGAGGCATTATTTTCATTAAATTAGACATCCATTAATCACAGTGAGTTAGATAGTCGATCGGGGCAGACAGGAGGTAAGATTCCTGCTTAAAGACTTTGACCTATTTAAGAGTTGCTTAGAGAGCAATGTTGCAGGAGGATTTTTTCAGGCTTCAGTCAGGCAGTTTTAGGGTGGATCATGAGCACACAACACCCTTGGTGCTTCTGCGTGTCTGTGAAGAAGCTTGAGTCAGTCAGAGGCGTGGAGGCGGTGAATCGGAGACCTATACTGATGGATGGCCACCCTGCATGGGGTTCTGCCACCTGCTAGCCAGCTGCTGTCCTCCATTTACTTCTTGTTTTCCTCTCTTTCTCTGCGGAAGGGAGGGAGTTCTCCTTGACTGGCAGTGCCTCAAGTTTGCTGTACTACTCTAGACCAGGCCGCACCCCGTGCTAATTCAGGACTTACTAGCATTCACACTGAGCCGCAGAAGCAGAACAACGCAGCCACAGCTTTCCATTTCACCATCACCTACACATTGACTTTCTGCAGTCTTAAGTCCCGAAAACGGTTATTTTACCCTTTCTTGTAGGAGATCCCAGGTTTTTAACATTGCATTCAGCGGAACGTGGTAACGGGAGCAAAAACAAAAACAGCAAGGGCTTTGAGAGACAGACCCTGGGATGTCTGTCTCTACCCCTCTCAGCACAGGCTGGAATGAGACAGTCTGTCTGGGTGAAAACACCTCCAGCTCTTCAGATAAGCTTCAAGCAGCATGACATGAGGACTCCTGCAACCCCTGTCAACCACAGAGAGGGCATGCCGGGGCATGTGGGTAACACAACTCTACAGGCACAGGGACAGTGTGAGAAACAATATAATACACTCATACATAATACACTCATACATATCACTCATATTCCCAGAGCTGATTCAAAGGGATAGTTCCCCCAAAAATCAAAATTCTGTCATCATTTACACACACTCAAGTTGGGAATTTTATTCATTCAAAATATAAATCTTATGTTTACTGTCAATTTGGAATAATTGAATGAATTCCAGCAGAATAAAACTTAATTTGTTAAAAAAAAAAAAAAAGACTATCCCAAAATGTTGAACGGAAATTTGTGCTTAAAAATCAAGCAAATGATTTTTCTCCGCTATTTTTTTTTTTACAACCAAAACACAGAAAATTACTTATTTTGCAGTGCAACACCGTTTTAATTTGAATTAATAAATATACATACATTCCTATTTCGTAAAAGTTACTGTTCTCGCCAATCAGACTCTTAATACGCCCTATTCAGATGGGATTAAAATCACAGAAAAGCTCCAATAAATATTACCCCAAATTCAAATGAAAGAATCCTGTCTGATTATTGCCATATAAGAAAATGTAAAATTATCTGAAGGTAATCAAAGCAATTTCCCCCCCTAATATGATAGAACCATAGTTGGAATGAAAATCCAGTAAACTTCATCCATCCTGGGCATTTCAAATGCAAAAGAATGAATATGAATACACTTAAATTTACTTCAGTGGGCCGTAATTTCACAGGGCACCAACTGAAAAATGAACTGAAAAAACCCTGATCACAACAACAAAATCCTCTCTCTTCCTCAAATTCCATTTGCATTCATGTTTATATTTACCTCCATAACTAATTCTAATTTTTGCTGTCATACATATGAGAGCATAAATAGTCAATGACAGCTATATATTGTTGTTAACGCCTATATCTGGGTGTGCCAAGAACATTCCCACCTGACCAAAAAAGGGAAAGTTCTTAGGAAGCACTTGACATTTCAAACATTCCTTACATTCCCCAAACAGTGAGTATGCCGAACCACCTCTGCTCTTGTTAAAGAGCGACTCCTCCAATAACAGGAAGCTGCAAATCACTCAAAACACAGTGTGGGCCGCAGTGGGCTTTCCATGCAGTGTACAGAAACAATAGCCCAATGATGGTAGAAAAAAACAACAACTAAATGCCACTGACAGAATCGGATAAAAATGCAAGCCTATTTCCATCCATGTTCTCCTTGAGGGACAATTACAGGCAGAATAGAAATAGAATAGCATTGTCTCAAGTAGGGATGCACCGAATCCAGGATTCGGATTCGGCCGAATATCGGGCTTTTTGACGGGGTTCGGTTTCTGCCGAACCATAGAATTTTTTTCCACCGAGCCGAACCCTAGGCTTGCGCTACGCTGGTCGACGTCACGCCGCCGTTGATTACGGGAAGGGTGTTTGCGTAGGTGGACCGTCCGAATGCTGTGAGAAAGTGAAAATGTAACTCGTGAGCAGAAAAAGGGTTGTTTGGCGGTACTTTCAGTCAAAAGAAGGCGATTCAAGTCGAGCTACATGTTCAATTTGCAATGGCGATTTGTCTCGTGGTGGCAAGTACCCTAAACAATATACAACATCACCGCTGTTAAAACATTTGCGTACGAAACATCCGAAAGAATATGAGTTGTGCATGAAGGAATCTACAGAAGCAGCCAAAATGCAGCAACTGAGAAATGAAAAATACACTGCTGTGGACGTTGTTTACTTCATTAATGTGTTTGCTGTGTTAATGGACTGAGGATGGGAGTGGGAATCGGTATTCGGTTTCGGATTCGGCAGAATCTTAACCAGTGGATTCGGTATTCGGCCGAACCCCAAAAATCTGGATTCGGTGCATCCCTAGTCTCAAGTTTACTAACCATATTGATTTGAGAAATGCCAAAATAACAGCTATGCTCCAAAGTGAGATCTTGATGATGGTTGTGTACTCACCTCCGATGGCATTACACCTGGACGTGATCTCCCACAGTACCAGGGCCATGGAGTAGACATCGGTTTGCTTGAATGACTCGATGTTCTCAAGGTTGATCCTTGATTCCAGCACTTCTGGAGCCATGTACCTGGCTGTACCCACCTGAGAATCAGATACATAACATACTTATTTAACTGTAAATCATTTGATATTGTATATCTATCAATGTCATGATAACACAGCACTTTTAATAGCAATAATTATAATTATTACAATAATGTATTTGCTAACATTAGTTAATGCACTGTGAACTAACATGAACAACCAATGAACAGCTGGATTTTATTAACTAGCAGTAACAAGGATGAGTAAATACTGTAACAAATGTATTGCTCATTGTTAGTTCATGTTAGTTAATGCATTACTGTAACTAATTTTAATAAATGAGACCTTATTATAAAGTGTTACCTTATCAACATTGATCTAAATGACAAGTTCACTCACTCCTTCCATATCGTCATTCAGATAATACATTTATCTAATTGTTCATCGCTTTTGTTCGGTTAACGGTTTTGAGGGGATCTTTTTTATTTCTTTATCTTTATCTTTAAAACATGCACACCTCACTTTATTACTTGACTTCAATTTAGAGCAACAAAAGGTCACACCGATGAACCAACAAAACTAAAACGTGATTAATTAAACGCAACCTCAGCACTGAAGTCTAAACTCGCTTTGAATACGTTCAGGGTCACCGTCTGGGATTAGCAGATTGTTGGCATACATCAAAGCACTCTGGGTATTGAGAGTCAGGCGATTGTTAGCTCGTTCATTACTGATTCACTCAGAGCCTTTTGTCTTTTCATTTTTAGCCTGTGAATCATAAATCGGAGCAGACAGTTTGAACAAAGGGCACACATATACATACATACACATCTGCACATGGTGAAATGCCTGAGGGGACTTTCCCAGCAAGTTTTGACATGACGTCCATGCCACTGTAAATCTGCACAATTTTAGGTATAGAACATGGCAGCCTTACCTGGCATTTACAAAGCTATAACAGCATGTGAATCTGAGCTGTCGTGTGCTGCATTGGGTTGGATAAAATATAAGTTACACTGTTCAGGTGATGGAATATGGTAAAATGAGGAAAATGAGTTTATGAAGGGATTACAATCCCATAAAACAATGGACGTAAATAAATACAAATCAATGCTATAATATAAAACCATTGATGTATAGTCATTTGTTGTCAGAATAATATATTTTAAATTTATTGCAAAAATAAATAAGATATAAATTTACATAAATAAGATGCCTGACTTTATTAGTGGATGAGATTTCGGCTGACCTCTTTCATTGCTTATCTCTCTCTCTTTCGTTTGTTCAGGAATTGGTGGATCTTAAAGGGATAGTTCACTCAAAAATTACATTTTCGTCATTTACTCACCATCAAGTTGTTCCAAACCTGTACGAATTTCTTTCTTCTGCTGAACGCAAAAATATATTTCAAAGAAAATGGGTAACCAAACAGTTTATGAGCCCCATTGACTTCCATAGTATGGGGAAAAAAACATCAACTGTTTGGTTACAGACATTCTTCAAATTAGGGCTGCACGATATTGTAAAAAAAACTGACATTGGAATATTTCGTTTTTCTGCGATATATATTGCGATATGAAAACAATTTCACCTGACGACTTGAATGGCTCTATTTGGAAAGAATTGATCATTCTAGAATGATTGGGGTGATTTTGTAGGCGAGTGAATCTGCATAGAAAATAAATAAATTAGCATATAGTTAAATAGAATAAAACAAAAAGTGCTTTGCTTTTCAGGTAAGTCTTACAGAAATTGAATTACGTAAAATAACACTGCAAAGTCTGCTCTGTATAAATTAAATATAATTAACTGTTGTTAAAGCTCCAAAAGCTTTTTTCTTTTGTTGTTTGATTAACATTAATGACAAATGGCAGCAGGTTTATAAACCGCTTTCACTTTAAGACCTAATGCACAGATCTATACGCATCCGTTTTCTTTCTCAATTGTTTCCGTTCACTTAAGACATAAGTGACTGTGTTTACGAGGATACACGGCGAGACGGACATTGTGACATAATTTTGCATGAATGTGTCCGTTCAAGCACAAAAAGATTCAGAATTCGGTGTCCACGTGCTGTCTGCGGGGCTCTGTGCGCGCGCACAGATAACAGACCGCGAATTCAGAATTGAGCTCTCTTTCACGTCATCTTGCGCTTTAATGCTTTAAACTCGTTTGAATGTTTAAACTGACTGTTAAAACTGACATGTTAAAAACATGTGCAAATAATTAGCGAATCAAATACGCTACAAACGCTGCAAACGATACATCATGCAGCCCTATTCAAAATAACTTCTTTTGTGTTCAGCAGAAGAAAGAAAGTCATACAGGTTTGGGACAACTTGAGGGTGAGTAGATGACAGAATTTTCCTTTTTGGGTGAACTAACCCTTTAAGTTGAAATTACGTATTATTATTATAGACAGAATGCACCATATGAAATATTGTTGCATATACCTGTCCACTGTTGGCCAAGTCATCCACTGAGAGTGAGTTGTCCAGACGGAGGCCAAGCCCAAAGTCACAGAGGCAACAAGTGAGGTCATTCTTCACCAGGATGTTAGAGCTCTTCAGATCTCGGTGGACGATGGGCACTTTGGGCCTCCCGCAGGGGGTGTGGTCACTATGCAAATGAGCCACACCCCGGGCCATGGAGGCCCCAAGCACTCGCAGATCCTCCCAGCTGATGAGGTGGCGCGTGAGATACTCCTGCAGGTTCCCACGTGGGTGATAGGCGGTGATCAGCCAGTACTGTTTCTCCACCTTCCTCTCCTCGGCAGTCAGGAAGTGTAGAATGTTCTCGTGCTTCAGATCGATGTCCGAGAAGATGTCCTTTTCGTTCTTCCAGGATGCGTACTCTTCGTAGGGGAAGATCTTCACCGCCACCGTCTCAAACTGTTCCGAGGGGCTTTGTCTCAGTTTGGCTTTGTACACCTCAGCAAAGCGGCCCTTGCCTACCTGAAGGTCCAGCTCAATGGGCAGAGGATCCGTGTTGTGGTTGAGGTTGTTGGCGTGCGTGGAGCTGCTGTCCGAGCGGTCATCGTCCATCATGATGGCGCAGGCATCACTACAGTCCAGCGGGCCTTTGGGGCCCTTGCGTTTGGACGGCTTCTTTGTCTCCCACTCATCGAGTTTGCGGCGACGGTACATACGATACCAGTAGAAGGAGGCGATGACAAGCACAGCCAGAACCAGGAGGGGTAGCAAACTGACCAGGATCACCAACACCACCTGGTTATTTGTGGGGTCTGGACCAATAGCTGGAGAGAAAGCAGATGATGTCACAACATTAACCTCTACACAACACAAGGCAAATGGATGTAACTATCTAAACTAGTTATGCACATCTTATAAATCAATACAATGTAAAAAGTTAACAGTTCAAAAATGTGACAGTTCACCCTGTATACAGGAATGTCTAGTTTTTTTTTTTTACTATGAATCTACATAAAAACACATGTTAGACAAACAACATTCCCCATATGTTGTTCCAATTATCCTAAAAGAGTTGCTTGAACAATGTCATATTTGGCTTTCCAAATATTTTCTTTTCAGAGGCTTTACCATTAACTAGAAAAAAATAATGACAAATCAATATTTCTTGTGTTGCTGATTGATCATTTGTTGAACAAGAAATCTTTAGTTGCCCTGACAACAATTTATTGGCTGAAGGCATTTTGCATTTAATGAATGATCCAATAAAAATTGTCTAAACAATATAGTATTACTGGGGACATTTATTCATAAACAATAAGAAAGTAAATAAATAACATTAATGTTAATAACATTTAATTTACAAAAAAAAAAAGTTATGAAATTAACAGTTAATTTAGTAAAAAAAATACAAATAAATTTAAAATAGTATTTTTTATTTATCATAAGACTAATTATACGATTAATTAAATGATTACAAAATATACACCAATACATTATTTAAATTAGTTCAATAAAATATCTCAATGCATCATGTTGCATTGAAAAAAAAACAAAAAACAAATATAAATGTTAGTAAGAGGTAGTGGTGCTTTGTAACACCATTGTGTCCTTGAGCAAAGTTAATAGTTAAATGACTCCTTAGCATAAATGTCCAGAATTTAGCGCCATTTCAAGTATCAGCTATAACCATCTCGCTATACCTAGTTTGACTGAACTCCTAATCATTAACTCAGTTTGAAAGCAGTTTTTCCTGCAACACCAGGAAGCACGAGTGAAGCTCGCACAGTGGGAGTCTGTTCAGTGACTGCATCCTTCAAGGGAAAGTTTACCCTTCTACGCTGTGTGCCTGCCAACCTCAGGATTGGCTTAGAAGCCCTAGCGCTGCAGGTTCAATCCGGAGACAAAGTGAGACCTGCCAACTACGTGGGCAGAGAGTGGAGTCAGTGTTTCGTCTGTCTGCATTCTTCCATCAAACACACAGACACGCCTTATCATAGAGACACAGAAATAAAAAGAACAGAAAAGGATACACGGCACTGGGAGAGGGAAAACGTCAATAAATGCCAAAGCGTTTGGCAGGCACAACAGTCAGCAAACACATACATTAAGCCTAGACGTGTGGTGCAGAGGGAACACTCAACCCTTCACAAACAGCAGCAGAAACCTCTTCTGCAGCCAAACAACCAAAATAAACATGCATGAAATCACAGCGCTTTTTCCAGCCACATTAAACAGGATGCCAGCCACACTGCTGCGGTCCATGACATTATCAGCTAAAGAGGCACTTTTCTGCAGGCTCTACCGTTAAACGCATCACTGTACATCTGTACCAAGGTCTTAACAAGAATCAAGTGGATTACACTTTCCAAAGCTTCTGACTCACAAGTTAATCTATTAAAATTTAATTGCTTCTCATGGGTGGGGTGGGGGGGCTTGGGGATGGGGGACATGTTTCTTATTAGTGCATTAACAAGCACCACTATTACTATTACCATTGCTCATACTTACTGGAAAAGGATATATTAAAGGGTTAGTTCACCCAAAAATGAAACCCCCATGCTGTACCAACCCCGTAAGGCCTTCGTTCGTCTTCGGAAAACACAAATGAAGATATTTATGATTAAATCTGAGAGGTTAATGACTGCTACATAGGCTCCCTAAGGGAATGACACCGGACGGCCCAGAAAGTCATTAAAGAAAATGTTTAAATATTCCATGTCACAACAGTGGCTCAACTATAAGTTTATCAAGCGACGAGAATACTTTTTGTGCGGAAATAAAACAAAAATAACGACTTTATTCGACTATTCCTTTTCTTCCTTGTAGGCCTGAAACGAGACTTCAAGAGATTTCCACGACGCATGCGCGAGCATTGCGATCTCCTTCAACTACTTCAGTTAAGTTCTCGCGCATGCGTCGTGAAAATCTCTTGAAGTCTCGTTTCAGGCCTACAAGGAAGAAAAGGAATAGTCGAATAAAGTCGTTATTTTTGTTTGTTTTTTCGCACAAAAAGTATTCTCGTCGCTTGATAAACTTATAGTTGAGCCACTGTTGTGACATGGAATATTTAAACATTTTCTTTAATGACTTTCTGGGCCGTCCGGTGTCCGGTGAGCCTATGGAGGAGTGATCAACCTCTCAGATTTAATCATAAATATCTTCATTTGTGTTCCGAAGACGAACGAAAGCCTTACGGGGTCGGTACAGCATGGGGGTGAGTAATTAATGACTTAATTTTCATTTTTGGGTGAACTAACCCTTTAAAAGGCACAATATGTACGATTTCTGGATTAAAATATTCAAGAACCACTCGAACAATGTTATATATTTTATTGACTTGTGTACTTGCATTATCCCAAATGTTTACATCGTTTAAATCCTGAGTAATCCGCAATTTTAACCAGTGCAACGGCCCGTGTTATTGTGTCGCCTGTCAGTGACCCTCGACTTCCAGTTGTATATCTGTAGAAACTAAGGAAACCCCAAAGACGCCGATGTGTTGCGCAGATGTCTCTCATTCGCATTCGCTCCACCGGCCTCGTTCCGCTCCCAATGCTCTCGGCCCCACCCTGCTTCACACCACACTAACGTTAATAAAACTTTAATACATTCGCTCACCCATTAACATGAGTCCCGTCGGATTGCTTTACATCAACCTCTAGCGGCAAAACTCCCAAAGGCCTACTGTGCTTTTAAGGGGACGCAGAATATATCGGTACCATATTGAGTTTTTAATAACAGTATTGGTTGATATTGGATATTTGATTTGGTTATTTTAGCCTGTTTACATTACCTTTGCCTTTCTGTTGCTTAAACAGCAGAGCATGGCACAAGCAACGGCAAGGTCATGGGTTCGCCTTCTAGGGAATGCATGAATTGAAAAAAAATGTATAGCTTGAATGCAGTGAGTCACTTTCTGCTAAATCTATTAAATAAATGTACTTTTTGTTTGCCATCATCTAACACTCACTTAAAAAAAAACTAATTTAATAACACAATTATTATTGCACAAACTTTAGCAGACCTCAATATTAATAACCATTTTTCATATTGTAATTGCATTGACTATATTAACTAATATTTAAAAAATTTCAGTGTTTAGTCATTTTTTTACTTTGATCAAATGCAATAATTTTTTTTTTAACATTTATAGGTTAATATCTTATTATATTTATTTTCTATAAAAAAATAATCAATTACATTTTTTAATCCTGGCACTCACAAAAAGCAACTTATCACCAAAATACTTTAAAGCTGAGCATGACTTTCCATGACTTAAAGATGTATTAAATTTTCCAGTTAATAAAATCTCTGAACATGAAATTTCACATATCCTTTAGGTTAACTGATGTGACAGGCCACTTCTCTCCAACCTCTTGCGAATAAGCTTCAGTCTGCTTTCATTTGTTGGTTGGCCATCGTTAGCTTGCTTTGCTTTTGAAAATGTCAGAATTCAAAGTGAGGATTCCTATATGTACATGTTATTGCCTTTTGGATCCCTGTCCTTATGCGGAGTACTGAGATTGATAACATGCTCTACATGAAAAAGACAGACCTGTTACTGTTACTGTTTGTTTGTTATGACTACGGCTTTGTTTTATAGCATGGCTCATACCGCAAACAAGTCTGACTTTTCTTTTTTTCTCCCTCCCTCTCTCTCACTAACACCGTCTTGGTCTCTCGTTGGCTTTCACGGTGTGACTCAGACATTTTAACTATCTGCTCTACAACCAGAGGCCAAGATTCCTCAGCATGTGAGCGTGGGTGTGTTTGCCAACCAGCATATATACGTGCAGGTCAGGGTTGGGTTGAAAATAAAGTCTACACAGACAGACTGATCCTCAGTTTGCACTCTTCTTCCTTTCCTTTATGTTCTTCTTTCCATCAAAATAACCTATGATAAAAGATCAACTGACTAGAAACATTGTCAGGTTGGAAATATTCCAGTGAGACACAGACACATGCTGCTACTTATTTGTCCTGTCAGGCCAATGGCCTGGATTGTCATCCTGGGAAAGAATAATGCATGCTTTCCACAAGATCTAAGAAAGAACATTTTGCGTAATGATTCTGAAACCAGCAGTGTTGGGAATAACATATTACAAGTAACACACAATGATCTGTTTCAAGTAAACTGAATCAATCACAAAAATAAAAGTATATATTAAATAAAACATATTAAATATATAATGTTTGTATGTATATATGTACAATGTATTTATTTAGTAGTTTTTTCATTATTTTTATTTAATGTATGGTTGCTAAGAGAAAATATACTCAAAACTAATAAAAACAAAGCGAAACTAAATAATTAGTGTCTACGGAAACGGAATTAAAAAGAATCTAATAAGAATTGTATTGACATAAAAGACAATAATTAATGATAATAATCAATAATCATACTTTTAATAAATAGATTTGAATAAATTATTAGGAATTCAAGCCAATTAGTTAAAAATGTTACATTACATTATATGATAAACTGTTAGCCACAATTTGTAATTCCTGTGTGAATACATATACGCCACATTAAAACATGGTATAGCCTATGTTTATTGCATTCCAAAAATGTAACAGGATTAGTAATTCGTAACTCCAGCAATGACCTATAACAACCTAGTTGAGTGTGAATCTCGTTCACTGCACAACTGTGATGGTATATATACACTGTTGCATGTCGTGAAAAAAAAAAACTAGAGAGGCTTGTAGGACCTCTAAATCAAGACGCCTCCAAGGTTCCATACACTTCATGTTCCTTCCGATTGAGGCAAATCAAGTTTACAAGTCAAATAACAGAAAAACATGTGTGCAAACCACAATGAAAAGTTCAACGCTCCTGACAAGCTTTACGAGTTGCTTATTAGAAACAAATGCACATTTGCTGAAGCACGCAGGCAATAATGGCCACCAATGTGAAGAGAGTAGCAGCAAATATGTCTGCGTTAAACAGTGACATCAATTTGTCTTCATATCTCATCATCATCCCATTTCAGAGCCAAATTTAAACAAACATGATGTTACGAAATCATTCACTAAAGTGCTAACCGTTTCCGTGGCTTGTGCTTTCACTCACTGTTTGCTTACAGGAATGTTTGCACAAACTCCATTTTGAGGAACGGCACTAATATTCTGCAGGTGAGTTAGATACATTTCAGCAGAAACTGCTTTACATTTAATTTTTTTTTCTTTGGTAAACTAATGACAGTAATCCACAGTTAACCACAGTTTCCCCATTTCCCTCAATTAATTTGTCTGGGGCTTTGTCTATAAGACATAATCATATCTTCATGCTGCATTCAAACACCCTAATGGCTCTGAATGTGGAACTGAAATCTTGCAATACAAACCCAGACAGCTACATAGTGTCGGCCCAGATACGGCCCACATCTGGGCCGTGTGGAATCCATGTGTCCCAGATGTGGGCCGACACTATGTTGCTGTCTGGAAACCCACTGAGATATATACTTTGAATAGACCAATACATCAGTCAATATTTATATCTGTTTGTTTATCTATGATGACTGATAGTCCTCCGGCAACCCATCAAAAAGAAGAAAGATATTTGGGGCACTTTAAGAAAAAAATCGAAAAATAAATATATAAGAAAATATAATGTAGTTACCGAGTACAGAAAATGGATATTTGAGGCACCTTTAGTTTTCACAGTGTACTTTCCACCTAAAAAGTCCAACTAGGCCAAAAGTACTGCAAGCGTGACTTTCTGTTTATTTGATTCAGCAAAAAATATGTGTAAAATTGCTATACGAGAAAGCTCTGCTGTGCAGTATGTAATTATAAGCTGGTGTGTACACCCTGCAGCTGCCATAATAAAGTCTCCAGTCGAATACAGAATAGGGAGCTTATCGCTGTAACGTGCAGGCTCTCAGCCACAGTTAATGTCATAAAAATGTTATGGTCCGGGAAAACAATGCCAGGCATTTCTGGAGAAATATGCCATGGTAAACATGGACTTCCTGCAATACTTCCCCACTCTAGCAGGGAATGAGGCCTCCTTCACCGGATGGAATTACAGCCTCCCTAAACTGCTCCTACATAGTCAACACTACAGGCATCAAACACCTGCTCAAACGGCATTTTTGTAACTTATATCCACAATTTCACATCATAGCATCTGTCTTCATTAGCCTACGAGAGATGTGTTTACATACTGAAATAAAGGAGGCACATTCGCCACAGGATGCCCTGCACCTCAGAAATCCCCATGTACTGTTTTAGGTTTTATAAAAACATACAATGTAGATGTTGCTCGCATAAAAATGAAATTGTGGCTTTTTAAAATGTACAAAAATTGCTATAAACTTTCCAAATAGTGGTAAATAAGGTTCTTTTAGAGCATGCCTAGTGCACACAGCTGTTTTGCCATGTGGTTGTGATGTCTCTGCTTCAAGTTACACAGACAGGAAACCACATGTCTGAGATCCTCAGCCGTCCACACAACCAAAGCCAATAGAAAGTCAGCCTGAGACAGCACAGCCTGGCCAGCAACAATGCAGCTGCTTTAGAACGTTACGACAACCTGAGCTCACATACCAGAGCGAGGTACTCGTTATGAGCCAGTGCTAAATAGTTAGCATTGTATGCTAATGCAGACTGTTTCAGCTTGAAGTTAAATATGTTCTGCTGGGGTTAGGGATTAAATTTAGTTGAATGCTATTTATCTATCTAGTGTGGTGAAAGAAAGTCTAGCACTAGCAAAAGTAGCTGAAACACAATTCATTATTTATACAACGTTTCTATAGTCTATGGAAAACCTCACAGAGGCGTGATGTAGGCTACATCACATGAGATGCTTCAAAAGTTCACAATGATCTAGTTTCGCTTACCAATTCACATACCCACACGGAATCTGAAACTGCAGAGCGCTGAAGATTGGAATTGGAAAGCCCCTCATTCGTAAAATGATCACCCTTTCCATCAGTGTTATTTTTGCATTATTTATATACTAATATGTATTAGTATTTTGAAATAGCTTAAACTTTGATATTTTCAGTATTCATTTAATTTAAGTTTTAGCAATTTTATGTGCTTTTGTCATTTTTGGTCATTTTGTTTTATTTCCATTTAGCTATTTTTATTTAACTTTTAGTGATTTTAGTACTTATTTGCCAATGAAACATTTCAAATTAAGAGTTTTTCTCATCTAATATTTATATTACATTCTATTTCAGCTTTATTTCAATGAACAAAAACATTTTTCAATAGTTTTTGTTTTAGTTAACAACAGTGCTTGGCATCTAAATGGTGTTCGCACCCATTTTATTTCCATAATCTACTGTATTTCAGAATGAAACGGGATGTTAAACAAGAAAAAAAAATGGGCAGGGCTTGATTTTATCCATCAGGAATTGATTGGATTGTGAAAATCACCAGAATAGACCCAGGTGTTTGAAGGGAAAGGGGTTTGTAAAAAAATTAAAATTATATTTAAAATTATGAATTATGAAAATTATGACATCAGGTATTTTTCTTTGGAATAAAAGACAAGGAACATGTATAAAGAAAGTACATTGTTCAATTGATTATGCTTTCATCTACAAATAAATACGTACTATTCAGCTTTCAGTTGAACAAATTACCATGTTTAAATCAATTCCTGCACTTTTCCACTGCTCTTCTTTCACAATCAGCAGAGAGAACTTGATTCTGCAGATTCCGTCTGGGCCTGTCAACCTGATCAAACTGAAGAACCTTTCTCAAGGACACAATGGTTTGAATCTACAATTTTAACCTGCTGTCCTAAACCACTACTATCAATGACACAAGAAAGGGAGGATAGACAAAGCTAGAAAGGAGGAATGAAGAGGAAACTAACAGAATGTGAACATCAGCTTGTCATTGCACTCATCGCCCTTGCAGGAGCAGATGTAGAAAGGGCCTGTGTTTGACGTCTTCTTTCTCATTTCACACTTGGTGTTGTTGTAGTTCTCCAGCATGATGCCGTAGAGGGGCTCAGAGGGATTGTGGCACAATGTCTCAATCGTGTTGCTGTCATTGCTCTTCCTCCTGATGTCATAAAGAGAACGCAAATACAATTACACTGTGATTAAAGGGATTATGATATCAAATGATAGTTAGTTTCTGAATCCAAAATAAATTTGGGTTATTTTACGTTTTTAATGGACTTTGACAATAAAATATAAACTGCGTATCCCCTGGTTGCTTCACCAGTAAACATAATAAGCACTTAGATACAGCAATGACTTGTTACTATTTTTAACTGTTTACATAATTAAAGACAACATGAAATGGCATTCACAGCTCATTTAACTTCAATGTCACATATTTCAGAGTAAAACAAGGTACTTGGTATTATTTTTGGTACTGGATTATGAAGTATTAGACTATTGGATAATATTTTTTTTTCCCACACCATTTGGCCTGGGTTATGTCAGTAGAAAAGAAACATTGCTTCAGAAGTAGTGAAACTACTGTTTTTAGAACAATATGTACTGAGACCAAGGGCATAAATTAAGGGTCAATTTTGATTTCATGTCTTTTTTTTATTTGATTAATATTTGAATAACATTGCATTCTGTAAACAAGATGTAGTTGTGATTTTTGACTGTTGTGCAAAGCAGATGTTTCACACTTGATAAAAAACATGGCTTTGACAGTGACGTACCAGATAGCCACACAGATCTCATCAGGGTTGGAACAGATGGACGTGATGCTGCAGTTGCTTTCACAGGTGTCGTTGCCGCTACAATAAGATGCCTCCACGTCACAGAACTTACACAGTTGAGCAAGTCGAAACGAATTATGTAAATGATGCATCCCATCTAGGATAAAACAGAAACAAGATCACACGTTTTACTTACTTTTTTGTACTATTTACTTGTGCTTGACAAAGTAATGAGCAAAATTACATTTTACCACTAGGAAACCCTATATATGAATTGGACTAGTTTTTCAGGGGTTGTTTACGTAATATGCAACCTGCCGTTTAAAATGAAGAGGTCTCAGACGTGTTTTTTTTAAATTTGACTTTTGAATAGTATCTAAAAATGCAATGCTTATGGTTTTTGAGCCACAGGCATTACACAATGTCAACACCAGACGCGAGCAGCGCGACGAAAGCAAATAGAACCCATTATAATCAGTAATGCTGTATACACTGGTTGTAGAGCGACAAGACATGACAAATCTCCAACAGTAAACTGCTGCCCCGTTCAATATCTGACATACTCGCGCTACTTCTGACACAAAGAATATGGATTTTTGCAACTACCACGTCTGATGTAGACACGGTGTTACATTAAAATATCAAAACTAGAAAAAAAAGAGTCAACCTCACTAACATTCAACCACAGTATCTGATCAAATGAAGAAGTCTAGAGATGTGCAAAATCTGTATTAAAGTCAAATGCCCTTGAATAGTGACTAGTGACTAAGTGACTACAAAAAAAGTGAAAGATGAAATGCTGGTCGTTTCTGTTATCAGATATACATGCTGCTCTTTTTTTTTATCTGCTTTTCAATGCCCTGTTTGAACCTGCTTTGCTTTCATCTACAGAACTCTTGTCAGGTTCCTGAAAATCTAACCTAAATGCACTGATGCAATCAAGCAAACAGAGACCAAATGGCGTCAAACTCCTGTCTCTGAGTAAAGACTGACATCAAGACCTCAGATCAGTGGACAAGTTATGCTTCTGCCACTGGATTAGTCTGTAGATCTTAGAGACCCAGGTGAATTCAAGAACACGCAAGGGGTTACTAGTTTGGTGTCGTATGAGTCATTTCTAAGTGTGTATGGTTTCTCAATTGCAGCATGTCTGTGTTTGGTCAATCCATAAGAAGTCGTTAAAATGTATTACGTAATCTGTTAGTTTAGCTGCTCTTTGGAGTACCACACACCTCCTAGACTTTCCTGTGATAAAAGGCCACCGTGGCTCTCTGGGACTTAAAGGGGCACTGGTCATTTAAACACACTGAAAGACATAGAAGCAAGCCATACTGCAAAGCCCAACTGATATTTAAACACATTAATCATACAGCAAACTCATAAAAACAGCACAGTACTGTTCTAATTATAATTAAAGGGGGTTCAGTGGAGAAAACATGAGGAAATGAACAGTTACATAAAAGAAAAAAAAAATGTTTTTATGAATTGAAATAAAATAAAATATAAAAAATAGATAAAAACAATGATACATTTAAATAAACACATAAAATGTTGCCTTTGCAACTAGCTGAAATAAAATGACTAGAATTGAACTAAAATGAAAATAATGCTAAATAGAGACTTTAAGAAAACAAAAAAATAACAAAAATGACAAATATAAAATTAAAGCCAATTTAAAAAAAAAGATATATATTTTAACAATATATGAATAATAATAAAATAACACGGATTCACACGTTATTTAAATTAGGTGTGCACAATATATCGGTACAATATCAGTTATCAGCCGAAATTAGTTTTTTTTTATCATATTGGCTAATATTGTACATTTAATTGTGCATGCTCATTTCCCCCTTTTTTTACATTAGGACCACCCTTATCATCACCCAACAGTCCCTTAAACTTAATCTAATAGTTTAATAACATAACACCGTTAAATGTAATCTTTAGCAACTCTCAAAATTAACATACTATAAATTATAATGGTGTGATGCCTATTCACAGTATTTTTTTTAGTATTTAACATTTTGTTCGTCATTTATTCTGACAAAATAGTATGGGATTTTAACATGAAAATAATGATCAGCTCATCACTAAATTGCCAGAAAGCATTCGACTGTATTATGGAATTCACTATCCCTTACACTTCATGATATCCCATATTTATCTACCTTCAAGACTCAGCTAAAACATATCTATTTCCTATGTATTTTGGATATATGGCCTCATGTGTTTGTATATAATGTGTGTGTGGGTGTGCAAATGTATTGTAATGTACAGTGTAAAGTGACCTTGAGCTACGTAAAGGCTCTCAGCAGTGGTCTGCTGTCTCTAATATCACCTCAATTCGCCGACTTTCACTGAAAATGACTGATGTAGTCACTTACAAATTGCTGTCAGTGTAAACTTCTCCACTTAAAATTGAATCACTTGCAAATCAGTCCACCAGCACTTATCCTCCATGTTCAGGTCTCAATAATGGGGATAGTTTCTGATACAAAGAGGGGCGGTATGACAATATTGTAGAGCAACAATCGCAAGGCCTCCGACCATCATTTTCCCTTAACTCAGCTCTCGCTCCTCAATCTATCTCCGCTGCTCTTCTGGAAAGGACGGAACAGGTGACCTGACCAAGGAAGGAAGCACTGATAGAGCGGATGTGTGGCTTTCCTTCCACAGCTAGAACAACAGCCAAGACACTTATACTGAAGAATCATCCAACCAATCACACAAACTCCCCTTTGCAACACTAACAAGCCCATATTTTTAAGCAATGAGTGTTGCATGTTCAAATTATGGCTGAAAATAGATTGTAGATTGTATTATATTAAATGTTGTTTAAAGGCACTGTTTTGTGGCATTATAGGTTTGGCTTGACTGCAAATTAAAAACATATACAGTATAATACCATTTTGTCTTATGATCCGCATCCACTGTAATTTTTGGCTGCTTTAGCTCTATCTTTAGAGCCGGGCAGATAAGCAGGACTATGTGCCCTTTTAGTCTCTAGTTCATTGGAGCGAGCCAAGAGGGGATTGTGTCGGCCACGAGGATACAAAGACAAATATGGTCAAATCAGATGCAGCCATTTTGGGGTTATGTGACTCCTCTTCTCATCCCGAGATAGCTATTTTTGAGTTCTCGGCGTAGAGGCCCGGAGAGGCTTCGGTAAACACAAGATCGGACTCACAACCTTCATCCACTAGCCTGAGTCTCACATGCCTTCAAGGGCCTACAAAGGAGCTTTTTTACTCCGTAAGCACTGCTCACTGACTCTTTATCTCCTGCTTGGTCTGACTGGATTATGTTATATACTGCAGAGCCATTACCTCACACTATTTTCCTTGGACAGTATTCATAACATAGGCGAAATTATGAAATCTGATTCTGGAGGATTTTTTTTTTTCCTTCAAAATATGTGATTCTTGTCCAGAGGGCCAAAGGGAAATCACTTGCACTAGTTTGGCAGTTTAAACGGTTCTCTATCAGATTTGAACAGGTCTTTTTTCAAATGTCATTTAAGTACTGAACATTACGATAAGCAGTGTACAGCTCAAGATAAGCAGAACAGGCTCTGGCGGTCCATTTGGGCCCCTAAAATGGTGTCTAGAGAGAGATAGTTGTCAACTTTATTTGAAAAATTTGTCTGCTATGGTATTTCAAAGCAATTAAAACTACGGTAACTGTAATATTTCGGACAATCTGAGCACTGTTACTTGCACTTTTAAACTTGAGGATAAAGTGACTCAACAACTAAATGTGTATGAGTTTGTTACTTTTTGTGCATGATGCAAAAAATAAAATAAAAAAATAAAGATACCTATAGGAAGGCAAGTGTCACACCTCCATATGTGGGTGTCTTAGGCTATTTGCAATGCAGGGCATTGCACGTGGTTCAAAGTAGTACTACTGCTGTACAAGCATGATTTCAGAATACTATAATGTTTCTTAAGGACATATACCATGGTAGTACTACTATGTTTTTTTTATGCGTTTCCTTCAATTACAATAAATTAGCATTAAGGTCATCTTAAACTAGTTTGGGATGACATAAATGACTTCACGAGTTCACACTTATAAATAAGTCAGGTAGAATAAATGCGTATTTGGCGTGCTGTCCAAGGAAAGGGCTCCGGGCTCGGTATTCGGCCCGAACCCAGAGTACTCCCCCGTATTCCTGACAGTGAAAGAACAAGCCAAGAGTGAGGAGTCGGGGTGGTGGAAGGATGCTGAAAACTGTCAAGGAATGTTAGGTGAGTTGACAGAGTGAATATACTGATATAGGCTTCTTTTCATGCAGATAGGGTAGACATGGTAATTGTTTGATGACACGTTGATTGGATTGATTATTATAACGTGCTCCTTTGTTTATGAAACATCATAGTTCTGACATGTCATATTTTTAGGAAATGCCAATATCCTACCAACATCCTTTATGAAGGCTATTTGTTGTACACAAATATAGCAATCATTCAGCACCATGGTTTATATCAAAGGACCATAGTATTACCATCTGATATAATGTCAGCCATTTCATAAGGGGTATATAACTTATATAACACACACACACACACCCCTATGTAACATACATAAACACATAGCCTATGTATCTCCATCTATCTATCTATCTATGACGTCAACTTCAATATAGATAATAATGAAACATGCACTAAGTTTTTTACAAAGACAAAGTCAATGACACCTCTGCTCAGGTCACTCATATCAAGAACAGATGTGCAAAGTTTAGCCTGCACAAGACAATAAACCTGCATTTTGTGGGACTGATGTCACATTGAAACACCTGAGCAATATGCTGCTTCTTACATAACTCCTGAAAAAACAACGCTGAAGTTGGCGTTCACTAAATGCGTTCACCTGTTCCACGCTTTTAAAAGCAGTCATGGGTCTCCTCTTGCACAAAAACACACATTTACACGTGAATATACCTGCCAAGTTAAGGAGCGCGCGACAACCGACTAGCGACTACGTTCCGACCCAGGACACTCGTAGATATCAAAAAAGTCCCCCAAAAAACCAGAGAGCGGCAATATTGCTCCATTAGAAATGCAATCTGTCCATAGTTCTCGCAATAATGTGAATTACAGATTTGAACAGGTCTTATTTCTAACATAAGGACTGTACATTTCGATAAAATCTGAGCACAATTAATTGTACTTTAAAACTTGAGGGGAGAGTGACTCAAACTCATGCATTTTTGTTGTTGATGTCCCTGATGGATGGGCTTAAAATGACCTGTGTAGGTGAAAAATAAGAGTGACATTCTAAGCAAAGACACCCATAGGAAGGTGTCGTACCTATATATGGGGCTGTCTGATGCTATTTGTAACGCCTAAAACAAGCAGGGCAAAACTCCTGCATGTGGCTCAAATGCAGCACACAGTGCTAGTGTGTTTCAGCAGCGAAGTGTGCAGAACTACATGCAGCCAAGCAAGCCTGGAAACAGGAAGTGGCAAAGATGTAGCCGGACATCTGGAAAATATGATTTCTGTAAGAAATATCTCTGTTCCTCCACCAAACGCAGCATATGCCAGCGCCGTGACAAGCATATCCTGCTGTATAATCACAGGCGTGAGGTGGGGAGGAGTTCAGTGAGTGTAATTAGTGTCTAAAGTAACCTGTAATCACAGAGGCTGAAATTAATGACAGGACAGAAATAGATAAACAATTTATACCAATGGGAGGAAGGATGCGGGGCTGGGTGAAATGGAAAAACGTCTCGAGCGCACTGTCAAACACTTCCCACTACAACTGAAAACATAAACTCGTAATGTTTTTCAGCTGTCAGCTCATAAGGGCGTTCTCTTGGGCGCACACACACGTTTAAGGGAATAACAACAGAAACAGTCTGATGCATTAACATGTTAAAATGTCATGCAGGCAATTAGAGGAATAGTGATTGATTCCCTTGCATTTCAAAGCAACAGGAGACAATGTATATCATTTCAAAAGTGCCAAAAAAGTACCACAGTATGATTTCATAATACTACAATGTTGCATGTATCATGGCACTACTATGGGGTTTTTGAACATTCATAATTGTTATTTTGTGCGTTTCCTTCTATTTCTATTAATTAGCATTAAGGTCATCTTAAACTAGTTTGGGATGACATAAAGGACATAGTTCTGACATCGTCATATTTAAAGGGAATGTCAATATATCCTGCCAATATCCTATACTTTATATGAAGGCAATTTAAATATGGCAATCATTCAGCACCATGGTTTATATCAAAGCACCATAGTATTACTATTTTATATATAATTTTCAGCCACTTCATATGGGGTATAACATACACATTGCATACACACAAAGGCGTGCCCTATCTATCTATCTATCTATCTATCTATCTATCTATCTATCTATCTATCTATCATCATCCACAAAGATAACTGTTTTACAAACACAAAGACACCTCTGCCCAATTCAAGAACAGACGTGCAAAGTTTAGCCTGCACAAGACAATAAACCTGCATTTTGTGGGACTGATGTCACATTGAAACACCTGAGCAATATGCTACGTCTTACATAACTCCTGAAAACTGCACAGGAAAAAACAACGCTGAAGTTGGCGTTCACTGAATGCGTTCACCTGTTGCACGCTTTTAAAAGTAAGCAGTCAAGAAACAAACACTGCTCTATGATCTCAGTCACAGTGGATGATAAAAACATGGGTCTCCTCTTGCACAAAAACACACATTTACAAATTACAAGTGAATATACTTGCCAAGTTAAGGAGCGCGCGAGAAGTGTCAAGACTTTCACTCACCGACTACGTTCAGATCCAGGACACCCGTAGATATCAAAAAAGTCCCCCAAAAGAGCAGAGAAAGCTGATATTGCTCCATTAGAAACGCAACCGTGTCCGTAACCCTCGCATTAATGTGTACGTGAACAGGCTGGCGTTGTTTGACCAGAAAACGTAGTGATTTTAGCGTTTGATCCGGAGTGAAGGAGAGCGTCTCATGCTGCTGAAGTGAACAGTCACTGAGGGAATCTGTGAGCTTGAGTCACTTTCTGCTCGCCTAGTCAAACAGGAAATCTTTCAGAAAGGGCTGGACTTTCCTCCGTCTCCCTCCTTCTCGAGACAGTCTGTACTCTTGCCCTGTAATTATGCCTTCACTTCTAATTTTATTGTGTAGAACTTTAAATAATACGTTGACGGCATTATCGTGGGATAAGTGTCGTTTAAAGACGATGGATGCCGCAACGCGACGCTCTCACTTGATGCGGTTCCTTTATGGCATTTTTTGGGTGGAAAATATCTGTCTGGTTCTCACGATTAGGTGTATCTAGCCTACTTGTTTAGTGTGCTAATTATTTAATAACGAAATAAATGTAAATTACATAAATTGTTCTAAACGACACTTTTACAACATAATAGAACATTAAACATTAACAAGTCTCTCCATTTTCTCATCTTGCTAAAAAAAACCCCACAATGCTAATCTGAAATTAAACCTGCCTCCTGGTTTAATTTAAGCCTCAATTTAGTCCTTGAGTAGCTCTAGACTTCCTCCATGCAGGAAATCATCTTATTAAACTCTGGACTAAACTAGGACTATTTAAAGCCATGACAGAGAAAGCAGATTTCTGTTAATCTAGTTTAAAGGGCCATTTTAGTCTAGGACTATAGGCTTAATTTCTGTCCAGGAAACCGCGCCATAAGGTTTACTTTATACCATTATGGTTACACTTTAGATTAGGGTTCTTTGACTTTTGTCTCAATAGACTACTAATTACCGATGATTAATAGTCAGTAAGGTATTTATTATGTTTAGGCATTAATAAGGGATGTAGAATAAGGTCATGGAGAAGCAGGCATTAATATGTGCTTTACAAGTACTAATAAACAGACAATATCCTAATAAGCAACTAGTTCATAGTGAGAATTGGACCCTAAACTAAATTGTTACCAATCTTATTTATTTATTATTTATTTAAAAAGCCAAAAGTCCATGCCCCCAAAGAAATATATTAAGACCTCTTCAAACAGTCAAGTTTAGGGTTAACCATCAATCATAATTTGCATTATTTATGTACAACAGAAGTAAATGACAAGTATGGTATGTCTATGGCATGACTTCATTTAGATAGCTAAACGTGCATGTTTCTGTGTGGCCCACAGTGACTTTGCCTCTATAGAAACAGTTGCTGCCCTGTAATCATTATACCATAGCACTTGTTATAGTGGACAACATAAGTGATCATTAGCTATGTCAGGCATCAAGTTTAAACCTTACCAAGTTACAATACAGCTGTCCCTGACTGTGATTTAAACTGTAGGGCCTACATACGCCGTCTCTTGCTTGATTGCCACACTGATCCTTTAGATTATTTTAATGTTTTTTTCTTCTTCTGAGAAGCAGCTAATGAAAGTCATCAGAACAATGTGGTGTCTTATATTTAAGTCCAACTTGAGGCTTGTTTGTTGGATGGAGTAGAGAAACAGGTCTGGACATGCACAAAAGTGCACAGCGTACCACAGCATATAAACAGAGATAGAGAGCAAGAAAAGAGAGTAAGAGGTCCACTTAGAATCAAAAACAATCCAGCGAGCACACATGATGCCGACAGGGGTTGCAGTCAGACCAACATTGTGCAGCACGTGGAACATTTAAAGCTGGGGCTGCCAAGATCTGAGAATGATTGATTATTGTTGGTGTATGATTATGTTGAAATCTTTCTCTGGATTTATATAACAGTGCTGTAAGAGCACAGCCAGGGCTCTCCAACAAGCATCAGGACACTTTATCTTCTCCGCCGATGTCTTCATCGCTAATGTTAACGTTTCTATCTAAAGGGGCATTCAAACATTTTGAAGTACCAAGGCGACAGTAAATCATACATTTTCTGGCATGTAGTGGGCATGTTTAGCTACTGTATATGACAAAAGCATTGTGACAACATATAATGAATCATTGTCAGAAATTGTTGATAATCGTTCTTCATGATGATACTGGATTTATCTATAAACACTTTCTCCACAAGAATCTCAATTTTATCATCTGGAAAACTTCTTCCTTGCCAAATTAGTATTATTAAATTAGAAAATCATATTTTTACTGCCAATATCAAAAGGTATAGCCAGTTGCTTAGTCTGTTTGGGTTTAGAAAGGATCATATTTTTGGTGCTGATGCACATGCCAGAGGTGAATTATATCTCTCAGAGGTCGGAACATCCTCTTGGAAAGAGCAGAGGGACTTATGAAAGCACTGGTGAGTGTGTTTGAGTTCATGTTGCTCAAGTGCTGCTTGCAGAAAGTGGGGATGCCTGAAAGAGTAAAAAATCAAGATATGGAAAAGTAAGAGAAACTCACTTGCACAATGAAATTATGGAGTTATGGAGGCTAAAACAAATATCCATCCATCCATCCATCCATCCATCTATCTATCTATCTATCTATCTATCTATCTATCTATCTATCTATCTATCTATCTATCTATCTATCCATCTATCCATCTATCCATCTATCCATCTATCCATCTATCCATCTATCTATATATCTATCTATCTATGGCCAGCCAAATACTACTTTGCATGTGTATAAAAAATAAACAATTAAGACAAGCAATAAAACATCTTTACAAGTTGTTTGAGACTTTTATGTGAGAGCGTGCTTTATACACCTGCCCTGTTGGCATCATCTATCACTCTGGAAATATTCGAACTTTTTCAGAAACACCTGAAACATCTGTTCTGACATCCATCGGTTCCACCGCATTCAGGCCTGAAGCCATAAAGGTAAACTAAACTTTCCTGCGGTTAGATTCATCTGTTATATCAAAGAGCTCAAGTGTGTCGCGTGTGTCTTGTTGGCTCTATTCTGAGCACACAAAGGTTCAGGAGAGGAGAGGAGTTGGGTTTCTGTTGGCATGCTTGCTTTGACAGGCATGTCATGTGTATCTCTGCTCTTCTGTCACCTGAACTCATTGTGGAAACCAGAGGAGATGCCAGAGATGTAGGGCCGACACAGTAAGCTGTTGAAGAAGGCCGAGTGGTTTTTATGGCTGAAATATTCATAATGAGGTGGGCAAAGCTGAAAAGTGATCTAACTTCACAACACAACTTTATGTAGAGCTGGTTTTTAGTCAGTTTTTGTTGTGTGGAAGCGTGAGTGTTTGTAAGAAATAAAAGTGGTTCTCATTGTGTTTTAATGCACTGTTGACCATGACCCAGATTTTACATTAACATCAAGGATGAAACATGATGCAATATATTACTATTATATTACTGTAAACATTGTGTCCTAATCAAAACACAAAACAGAACATCAACAAAATATATGGATGTTTTATTTATTTTAAAACTTGAAAAGCTCCGTTATCTTTTCTGAATATGCATCATTTGCACATATAGCACTGTTTTTCCGTCTCTGACACTATATGCAAATACACTGTAAAAAATATGATCAATGAGTTGACATGTTTTTACATTGCTTTAACTAACTAAATGAAGCTATTTTAAACGTTTTTGTTATACAAGATTCAACTAATTTTTTTAAAAGTATAATGTAATTTAATTTTAAATGACTTCCAAGGTAATTGTACTTAAAAATTTTAGGCAGCAACTTTTTATTTACAGTGCTTATGACCTATTTTCGGACTGCAGCACACAAACCACAGACATATCAGAATGATCTCATAAAATTGCGTGTGCATGACACGCCAATTCGTATTTCCATTTTTGGCGTGCTATCAACACGCATAATCGCTTTTCAGCGTGTTTATGAACGCAGTTGACTTAACGTTATTACTGTATATATAAATATATGACCTACCTCAACCCCGTCCCTAAACCTACCCGTCACTGGGGTTAATAGCATTTATGAGTCTTCCCCCTACCAACCTAGGAAATAAAATATCGCTCCCCAGATGTAGATCTACATTTTGCTTCGTTTCGCTCGGACATTTAAAGGGTTAGTTCACCCAAAAATGAAAATTAAGTCATTAATTACTCACCCCCATGCTGTACCAACCCCGTAAGGCCTTCGTTCGTCTTCGGAACACAAATGAAGATATTTATGATTAAATGTGACAGCTGGATCACTCCTCCATAGGCTCCCTAAGGGAATGAATCCTGACGGCCCAGAAAGTCAATGAAGAAAATGTTTAAATATTCCATGTCACAACAGTGGCTCAACTATAAGTTTATCAAGCGACGAGAATACTTTTTGTGCGGAAATAAAACAAAAATAACGACTTTATTTGACTATTCCTTTTCTTCCTTGTAGGCCTGAAACGAGACTTCAAGAGATTTCCACGACGCATGCGCGAGAATTGCGATCTCCTTCAACTACTTCAGTTAAGTTCTCGCCCGTGCGCGTCATGGAAATCTCTTGAAGTCCCGTTTCAGGCCTACAAGGAAGAAAAGGAATAGTCGAATAAAGTCGTTATTTTTGTTTGTTTTTTCGCACAAAAAGTATTCTCGTCGCTTGATAAACTTATAGTTGAGCCACTGTTGTCACATGGAATATTTAAACATTTTCTTCATTGACTTTCTGGGCCGTCAGGATTCATTCCCTTAGGGAGCCTATGGAGGAGTGATCCAGCTGTCACATTTAATCAAAAATATCTTCATTTGTGTTCCGAAGACGAACGAAGGTCTTACGGGGTTGGTACAGCATGGGGGTGAGTAATTAATGACTTCATTTTCATTTTTGGGTGAACTAACCCTTTAATGGTGTGTACATATACGCGGAATCACTTGGACATTAATGTCGTAGACATACACGCATACACGCGGATACACGCGGATAGCTCAAAATGCGTATAGATAACACGCCACTTGACTTGAAAGTGGCGTGTATGTTTACGCAAAAGTCATGATGTCATGTTGGACATATAGTTCTTTGATTGCAGCAGGAAATTTCCTGTACAAAGTTTATCTGACAGACTTATTCTTTAAAATACAACATTTCCGGTGTTAGTGATAGCATCCAGAATACAATGTAACAAGCTAAGGGAACAACAGATGACAGATGAGACAAGAATAGTATAGCTTATTTTGACTTACTATTTAATTAAAGATTAAAAATAGTCAATAGCTATTGGAAAACAAAACGAAAAACTATATTGTTTTTTTATTTGGTGTGTGTAAGGAGGAGAGAACATGAAGATCTAGATGACTTATTCTCATTGAACTAGATAGCTTTAAAAAAAAAAAAAAAAAAGCTTTTTACTTCTTCTTCTTCTTCTTCTTCTTCCAAAAGACATCATAATGCCAAAATACTTCAGACGTTATTGTGAAAGTTGTTCGTGATCTTGTACGTTCAAAGTGAAAACCTCTTTCAGTGCAAGCATGAAGTCTCCGAATGATTCTGTGAACTCGCTGTTCGATAGATTCTTTGTAAGGAACCGAATCAAAAGATTCATTATCCTTCATTCACACATTCATTCAGTCTGAACAGCACACCTTTCTCCACATCAAATGAGTCAGAACCAAATCCCAGATAAGTCATCCCTCACACATTTTCCCATTATCCCTAAGCTTACAGGGATGTGCAGAGTATACAAATGCACTTGGAAATAATAACATCATTGAAAATGGGGCGAGGATAAGGAGGGGCTTTTACATTCGGTCTATTCAGACTAATCTAGTGTATTTAAACAAGAGACCTTGACAGATGACTCAAGGATTATTGGAGGACTTCAAAAGTTTTGGTGCACATTGTTAATTCTTTACTGAGCCCAATGTATCCGATAAAATCATACTCATATATGCACAAGAACACACACTAACTCAGACTAAATATGAAGTAGTACACAGGAGATAAACACACACTCACGCCCAAGACAAGCATACTTTGTTTAAACGTGCCCTAAGACACAATAACTGAACTTACAGCGTTTTCAAAAACAGGATGTGAGTCACCACCAATAGCTGAGGCTTTCTCGGCAAAACTCGTTCACCAAATGTAAATCACTTGCACTGAGAGGTGACCCAATCACTCTCAAATGCCTGGATGTAATCCTGAACAGCTCATGGGAAGTCTGTTTGGAGTGAATTAGACTGAGTCAGTGCATGGAATCAGTCCCAGACTTCAGGGCTAGATGTGTCTAAGCACTTCCTGCGGTCTTAATCCCCTCGGATGGGACCAATCGCCCAGTCACTCGTGCTAGTTTGTCAGCTGTTACATGACACTTCCTACATTCAGTCACACTGGGTGAAAGACATGTCTGTTGTTTTAATCATAACCGGAGTTCAGCACGGGGCTTGTATATCAATGTGGAGTATACACAAGCAGACAGAGAGGATCTCGAGCTGATCTGATCAGAGATCTCCTTGCTTTGCGCCAAAGCCCTGTTGGGACAGGAGTAGTGGGGTAATGTAATAATTACAGAGCTTCTCCATGATTTCAATCCCAACCAAATCAGCCTTGTCAGTAATCTTCCCATGCCGGTAAAGATTATAGGGTCTTTTACCTTCTAAAATGCCCTGAGAAGAGGAGACGCCAGAAAATTAATGACAAAATGTTTTAAGAATTATTTCTTCCTCATTTCTCTGAGGTGTTTTGTGCAGTCACTCTAAGTATACTTTATTTAAAAATTGCCCATATTTTGCTTGATTGTCCCCTAATAATCCAAGTTATCTGCTCATATTTAATATTTCACGCATAATTAATTTGCAGCTAAACATATTTTGTTTGTCTGCAATGTGTAGATACACTAGGCATTCCTATCTGTCATTTCAACAGACATCCCGTCCCATACTGATTGACAATAAACATTACACACATCCAAAATAACAATTACTTTACAGACATTGATCAAAAATCTAACCATGCACCAGATTTCTCATTCACATCAAATAACATTCACATCAGCCAAGTTCAGAATTTGATAATGTGAATATTATATGTATAGAGAGGAAAAGAGGAACTGAATTGCATTAACAAGTGAATTGGATGGACTTTCCATTTTCTACCCACTTCAAAAACCTTTGCACGCTTGTTCACACAATTCCTCGGGCTTACAGTTAATTAACAACAAAATAAGCCAGCGTTTCTTCACAATAAAAGCAGAAGCCTCGTGAAAAAGATGAAAAGGGAAAACAAAAACACTTGCTGTGTGTTAAGCACAAAAAGTGAGGTCAACAATACAAACTTGCACAAACCACAAAAATGACTCATTTGAGAAAAAGAAAGAGAATAGAGTAAAGCTACGGGTCATTGACGAAAATAAGCTAATTATAATGAAGTCACCTAAGGGGACAATACACACACATATATATATTACAACTAATAAGGGAGAATACACCCTATTTAAAAAAATAAAATAGTACGTTTGTTGATCCTTAATACTGACTTTGAGAACATCCCAAACTGATATTCACATTGTCCTGGAGATGAATTGTGGGAGAGTGCAAGGAAGGAGGAAAAGGAAAAGAAGTGTGTATCACTCACAGCAGTATC
The DNA here is from genome assembly GCA_030578255.1 of Tiaroga cobitis. Taxonomy (NCBI): domain Eukaryota; kingdom Metazoa; phylum Chordata; class Actinopteri; order Cypriniformes; family Leuciscidae; genus Tiaroga; species Tiaroga cobitis. The sequence continues at coordinate 38,845,635 of CM060606.1, forward strand.
ACAAAGAGCTTCCCCGCCTCCCCATACCCAAACCATTGTGTTTAGTGAACTCAAGCAGAGAGGCCAAAAGATGCTTTTGTGAAATATAATGGAGTGCGAGTGTGTGTTTTTGGGTGTTAAGCCACTCTTCCTTTACTTACTGACCTCGTTCTCTTACTCTCTCGCTGCTTCTACATCCACGATGTCACCCCTATATGATCCCTGCTGCGGGTAGAAACATGCTTTCCAAACAGTAAGCACTTTGGAGGGCCGGAATGCCGCTGGGAATGTCGCTGACAGGAAAGCAGGAAAAAGTCCCTCCACCTTCAGATGCTGCAAAGGATGCCAGCATTTCTTCCTATCTTTTACATTCAAGCATAGCACACGCACATGACCTGAACCACTTTCTTCACAATGAGGGCTTGTGTCTGAGGTATGTGGGATTTGCTTCCTCTTCCTTATCTTCAAGAGGATCATGAGGTTGATGGATCTGCATGCCACCCAGAAGAAGCCCTTACTCTATGTTAAAGTTATGGCCAGACATCATTTTTAATGACACTGCCCACATTGGCTCCCCTTTAGTGCAACGCTTCCACATGTTCCTTGCCTGACAGAAACTGACTGTGGTTTTATGGCAGTTCTTATTTAGATGATCACGAAACGATGAGGGTAATGGTTAAACAATGTTTCCAGAGATCGGTTGGATTGGTCGGCGTGAATCTCTGTGGCAAAAGCAGCCCTCGACCACCCCCATTCCCCACACAGCAAAGCTCACGAGAGCAGCCTGATTTGGGTGGAAGAACTGGCTGCTTGGGTTTGGGGTCTGGCAGGCTTTGCAATTCCATAATGAGGAGCAGGTCTGTCATTAGAGGATGAAAGGAAAAGGAAGGATTTGAGGAGAAGATGCTAACCATCCTAAAAACAGAAAAGACTTGATTACAGGGACAGACGTCAAAGAGATGCAGATATCTCACAGTAACAAGTACAGTATGAAAACGCTTCTATATGCAACTTTGATTTTGCACATTATAACATTTTGAAATATGTCAGAACCAGGGATGAGCTTCTCAGGATTTGGTTCTATCCATTGGTTGTTGACTGGATGGAGGCAGATCTGAATGTGATCTGGTAAGACGTACGTCACCAGAGAGAAGTCTGTTGTTGTCAATGGAAGACATAGATATGACATCACAGAACACACACACGCACGCACGCACGCACGCACGCACGCACGCACACACACACGATGGAAGAAAAAAAACATGCATTGAGAAAATACATATCCATGTAATGGAGTCTTTAAAACATTTCTATACAGTAAATTGAATCAAAGGAAGTAGAATTTACCATTCAGAGAAATTCAACAAGTACTGGTATTCTCAAATAAAGTGTTCTTCAACTCTGACCCACAAATTGTAAGCATTTATTAAACATTAAGTGTATATAAATGATGTACAAATTTCTGTTTGTATTTTTTCATCTGTAAGGCCTAAAAAACCTTTTTAAAAATACTTTGTCAAGCCATCATTTAAAGCTTGTCCTGACCAGAATTCTGTTTCATAGCCTAAAAGCACACTCATTGCAGTTATATTCATTTCTTTAAATTTTAGATAATTTTAATTACAATTCCTTTTATACAAATTCGAATTGTAATTCTTCATACGTTTTATACCTCAACTTGAATTGGAATTTCAATCAAATTGGGATTTTAAGAACAATAAAATTCTGAATGGCACACACATATAAAGCAAAATATTCAAGTCAAGTCACCTTTATTTATATAGCGCTTTTTACACTACAGATTGTTTCAAAGCAGCTTTACAGTGATAACAGGAAAATAATGCAACAAAGATTGTTTTGGCTGTACAGCAGCTGTAGAAGAAAGTCTTTTTGAATGTCATAATATAGGCCAATTGAATGCATTGAATTCATAATATTGAATTCATATAGGGCGCAGTTAGCTTACAAACAGGAAGTAATAGTCACAACATTTGAATGTCATCAGATGATGTTTATTAGGCAAAAAACACAACAGATACAACTTGAAAAGTATGATTGTATGTATTGTAAATAGCTCTGTATGTTGCTTTCTGAAGTGGCTCATCTCTTCACAGTGAGTGTACAGGCTGCCATCAGGACATAATGATTTACTGCAAGAGCCTTGTGTGTGGCGGTCTTATCTATGACATGAGAGGGAGGAAGGGGACGCTAATCTTGGCCTGGGAAGAATAACAGCTGATACGTCTTTTGGTAGGATGATGTGTGCGTGTGGTGATATTGAGACACACACACAAATAGGATGTCTTTCAGTACAGGTCTGGGGGAGGTTTCACTCCCCACAGGAATGGGAACATCCCCACATAACAGTGGGTCAACCACATAAATCACATGTGCCACTGTGCTGATGGTATGGTGTTAATGTGAACAGATAATTATTCTCACCGCAGCGCAGATGGGAGAACTGAGGAACTTGAAAGCAACAGAAACTCCATGTCATTCCTTTGTCACCACAGTATTTACTGCAAACCAAGTAGCAGCGAGAGAAAGTGTAGACGGATATTAGCGCTTTGAGAGTAGGCTTTAGTGCAGCGCACAATGCAGCCAGCTTATCACCCGTTGCAGAAGTCATGATTAGGAATTTATGGGATCCGTTCAAACTCATTAAGTGCTTGATGTCGACTCAGTAGATGGAGTCGTCGCTGTGCAGGGCTTGTTAACTTTACTGCCAGTATTTAGTGCTGCAATTCAACAGTCATGCAGGTGAATAATATATGGACGTTTTTTTTAAGACAGTGATCTGATAAAAAAAACTCTGATAAAAAAGAGAGAGTGAGAGAGAGAAGGGTGGTTTGGTTTGGTTTGATGAGTTGAACAATGTTTCAATAATAAGGCCTTATTAAAGGGGTGGCAGATGAACATTATGATTTTACTCTGTCACTCTGCCACGCTGCAGTACACATTGCCTGGGCAGAAAACAGTGCTGAGGGAGTAAAGTTGTGTGGCTCATGTCGTTCTCTCTGAAAAACATACAAAACAGAATCTTATGAATATGTTTAAGCTCAGTAGGTTCAAGGACAGAGCTGCTAAATATATGAGTGACTATACACTTGAGAGGCTAAACATATTCTTTAGCAAATAATACACAGACCATGTAAAGTACCTTCTTGAACATTGGACTTGAAAGTGGAATATACGGCACACAAGCTTTTATACAACAACACAACAATTAATTTATTACAGTTAATACAGTAACTTACATTTAAGACACGACTTCTCCAGTTAATTTCCAGTCTGTTTTGCTCTGGCAATGAAAAATATCTCAGCAGAAGACAGACGACAGCAGAATAAACCGTTGAGGAAATTCGAGCAAAACACAATAGTGTTTCGTTTACGAATGAATCAGCGTTACTGAACAAATCAGTTTAGTAAATGATTCAATGATTCAGTTGTGCTGCATCCCAATTCACACACTATCCATTCAAAATAGTATTCAAAATTAGAATGAGTGTGTCCCAAATCGTAGTATGTTGAAATGAGTATTCCAAAGATACCCGGATGGTCTACTTTTTTCCGGTTACAATCCGAAGTGCAGATCTGAGCCGAAGTCCCTTTCAAGGAAAGTCTGTTCACTTGGCAGCCATATTTGCAACGACTCCAGGCAGCTATTTCTGAAATCCAAGACCAAGTCATATCTATTTCAACGGGGGAATCCTGAAATCTCAAAAACTGCTTGCCGAACTCACAATTAAATAACATATTTTAAATCAGCAAAATCTTTGGATTCCTATGCTCAAATAGCGTTAAAAGGTTTATTTTTCAGGCTAGACCAGCCAAGTTTCTCCCGTTCATAAGTAATAGGATTGAACCATCTCTATATCTATAGCCTTTGTTCTGTGCACACTTGCTAACGGCTAACATTGCCCACAACCCATTGAGCGTTGGACAAGCATTCAATTAGAACTACAAACACGAATAAAACGAGTTAAATGCCTGACATTCATTTTTAAATGCATCTAGACAAGCACATGAGGAGAGTCTTCACATGAAAGACACATGCCTGGCAGATCAACGTGCTACAATATTTCTCTCCCACACGGTAGGAAATTAAATTAAACTGAATGTGAAGAATTTCAACTGTAACAAGATGATTGACAAGGCACTTAAACAGTGACAGGATACACGTAACTAAGCAACATAGTTGTCAGTTAAATTAATTATGACGAAGTAGTATGTCTAAAAGCTATTCTGTTACCCACTCAAAAGTATGTACTTTTTCTTTACAAAAACAGTATACTTTCAGGGCATGTTATAGGTAGGCGAATTAGGACACAACTTTGGTTCCTGAATGAATCAATCGGTTGAATAAATAAATGGTTAAATGATTCACGCATAAAGAGAGTCACTTACCACATAATCAGGGACTCCTTCTGCAGCCTTTATGCAAACTTTATGCAACCTGCAGGAGTCCCTGTAAAGGCAGCCTCTGTAGGCCTAATTAGCTTTGTGCTGAAACTGTATATTTGCCTGTATATAGCTAAAACATTTGGAATTATAAAAGTCCAAAGGTCTGGTCCTCTTAAAAGGGAGTTAGAGTTTGTTTACATCATTCACATAAGCCAAAAGTTTTGTGTGAATCCCTCTCAGACCTTTCACATGAACCAAGTAGAACATGGCACATATTCAACCACTCCCTAATCCAAAGACACATTTCATTTAGCTATCCATTAATTCCTCACGTACTGCTGTACACTTCACACTAGAGTGATATGGAATAGCTGAACAATGACTTATTGTCTTTACATTTGTTCAAAACACACCATTTAGGCATGTCAAACCAAACATTTTTTTGTGATTGAATCACTGTTCCTAATCGCACGGATCCAAACAAATCACACACTCCATAGCTACGAAAAAGAGCTTAAAAACACAGGTTATGTCAGAATGAATTAGGTGATTTCTTCTTTGAAATGGGGCGTCGTCTCCTCGATGAAGCAGTGAAATAGTTGAACACATGCCTGTTCGGCTCTTTGGAGCCCCATCAATGGATTTTACTGATTGTGTGGTTGTTATTTGCATAGAGATTTACTGAGATTTTAAAAGAGAGAGAGAGAGACACTGATGGGAAAATACCTCTATGTCTTTTGCAGAACAATAAAAGAACACAGATGTCTGGCTTATACACTAAAACTTTATCAAAATAACAACCTTTCAAAAAAAACAACCTGTTTTAAGATCAGTAAAATCATGCCTGTATGAATCTAATTACTATGTAAAAAGTGTTGCAATGCAAAGGAAAATAATGTTAAAGGAAACACACATTCTTAAAACAATTCTGTTTGAATACTCATTGCCCCAACAGATCCTATTGAGGATTCTTTTTTAAAATCTGGACTTAAACAGAAAGGTATAGATCTATTTATTTATTGAAAGAAAGAAAGAAATATTCAAGAAGAAATATCGAATAATTATTTAAGACGCTGCACTATTTCTCTCTATTCAAATAAGTATATTTTGTGACAATGAGGTAAACTGTACAAAAGGTTATATTTTCCTGTTTCTTGAATTTTCATGTTAATTGTTGAATTAATTTTTACTCATTTTATAATGAACATAAAATTAAATGAGTAAAATACAAAGAAGAGGCATCGATGTTAGATTCCCCAGTATAAATCAGAAGCGTTCGAGATTCTAGAATGAATTTTCAATGTTCATTTATCAGCACATATATTTCAGGGTTGGGTGAGAGAAACCTCACAGACTGCAGTGTAACGTATACTTTCCTCTCAGCCACCGGTAACACGAGGGGCTCCAAGTTCAGCTGTTGAAACAATCAGAAGAAAAATAGTGAGCATAAAATGCCATCTGCTTCACTGCTCAGCGCTTACAGGATTGTCAATGAAGGGAAACCGAGAAAAGCTTTGACTACAGAATTTATGTTGACTCAACAAAGCCTTGCTTAAAAGATGAAACAATCTGGAAATCCGAGCGGTCCAAAGCTTCTTTTCAGCTGCAGTAACACCAACAAAATTAAGAGGTGTAAATCACAATATGTATGAGTGAAATAGATTGTTCCTGAAAGAGCCACTGCAGAGAAATATTAGAGTGGATGTTTGGTTTCATTCAAAAGAGCCCAACTTTCTTTGTTATCCCTCCGTAAATGTTAGATTTTCATCTTCAGGCAAAGAATTGAAAATTATGAATGCAATAAACAGCAACAAAATAAAAGCGAGAAAGTATGTCTGTCAACAATACATAATATGTTTGGTTTCACCTGTAATTGCTCTGTTGATACATTCTCGTATTTCGGAGCCAATGAAAAACTGCAAAGGCTTAAAAGCAACAGTAATTTGGGTCTATCAGTCTATAGCCGTGTAGAGTTGCTTTACAATGTGACACTGCTAACTACTGGCCTGGCATGCATTATACAGTGTTTATAGTCATTTTTGCTGATCCATGTGAGAGGAGATTGTTTTGACAATGTTGTTGTCCAACCTGATCTCACGGCAATTCATACGAATTATACGAGGTGGCTAATTTGTACGAATTACGACCTCACTTGTACAAATTCATACGACTTTTGCTAATTCGTACATATTTTACGAGTTTAAATTCATATGAATTTGTACGAATGACCTACCCCTGACCCCGCCCCTAAACCTTCCCATCACGTGGGTTTAGACAAGTGAGGTCATACGAATTCGTACGAATTAGCCACCTTTTCCCCCCATCAATCTCTTTATTAAATTTTGTACATGAAATAAGAACAAACAAATTTCCCCTCCACATACAAAAAATACAAAAACAAACACCAAGAATCGACAAAACTAAACAACATAATAACAACGAAATAAATAAATAAATTAACTAATAGCTGTGAGTGACGGTCCAAAGACCACTGAGTCGTTTGCAGCAAAAACGTGGGACACTAGTTTACTCAGGATTGTCTGGGAAGGACAACTTCCCAACATAGAATTAGCCACCTTTTAATCACTCGTACGAATTCGTACAAATTGGTCATGATATAGCGTTGTGTTGTCTGTACACAAAAAATGCAAATGAAAAATCGTTGTCGTTGTGTAAACATACCCTAAATGCACTAGCCAGTTTAGCTATGATGGTTGAGTTTGAAAACAGCTCACACATTTTCTAAACTCATTCATCCCATTATTTCCTGTCATAGTACTTTAAATTGTGAATGTTAACATGTAATGTAAAATGTATCACAAAAATGTATCACAATTTGTTGTAGCCCATTAACCAAAAAAAAAAAACCAACATATTTATTTCAATATGTTCATTTTGACCTTCATTTTGTTTTGTTTTTCTCACAAATACTGACATTTGAGTTTAACTCAACATATCAAAAAATTACAGTAAATTGTCAGCCCTACTTCAATGGCTAACTTTTGTTTAAATTGGAAGGTCAATTCTGAGCTAGAAACCAGGACAAAATGGTCCTAATAACCATCTGTCCACAGGGACATATCAGAGAGCTGGTTATGCAGATGTTATGGAGTTAGAATGTGGTGCTTTTCTCAGAATAAAGTGTTTGAATATCTGTTCTGAGCTACAGCTTTCTAACGTCATCCAAGGCACAGACAGTCTCAACAGACAGTCAAAATAGTAGTATTTACTATTTACAGTAATATAACCTCTTGACCAAATACACATGACAAGGCTGGAAGAATGTTACTTACTCCTTAAGATGTTTTCAGGTGTGAAAGTAGCAGTGACACAGCAATATGTACAAGACAAAGGTTACAGTATGTACATTGAATAAGCACACAGCCAGAAGTCCATATTAAGCTGACAGTTATGTTTTTGAACATGTACAGTAGCTGGTTTTTAATTGGTCCAGGGCGGTCATCACTGGTTAGTCTTGTTGCTGGTGAGTGAAACATCTTTGCTAACTGAAATAAAATGGAAAAACTGAAAATAAACCAAATATATCATCTCCGAATCAAAATAAAATAAAATAAGAATGGAAACAAATTTTACTTGTAGATATACAGGGTAGGATTTATTGACAGGGATTCAAATTGTATTACCAGCCTTCATTAAACTTGAAACAGCGTTTTTAATCATTTCACGGATCCGTGTGAGCAAGGATCGTTTTGACAATGTTGTCATCTGTACGCGAAAAACGCAAAGAAAAAAATCATTTACACGACACTGTTTTCAACTAAAAATGGGAAACTTTTTGTGCGTTTTGGCCATTCATTTGCACAACAATGGTGTTTTGCGGCCTGAAAACGCAAACCTTTAAAACAGTTTTCAAAGTGCGTTTTTGAAAACGATATCATTATCGTCTCCGTGTAAACTACAAACACACGAATTTGTTTTTGCACCCATGTGAATGGGGATCGTTTTAACAATGTTGTCGTCTGTACGCGAAAAACGCAAAGGAAAAACTTTTCTGTTTTTAGTATATCGTTGTCGTCTAAATGTACCCTTAGACTAGCTATAAACCAAATACCATTTTCAAACAAAAAACACAAAACAGCCACATATAAATGCACACCCTCAGTCTCAAAACCCCGCACAGCGACTCAGCAGCTCAAACATTGTAATGCTCTACAATGCAGGAGTGAGTGCATTGCGTGTGTTTGCAGAGCAGAGTGGTATGTGTTTCTAAATTATCCTTGTCCTCTCTACACGCTCGATCTCACCACTCTGGTATGTAAAACACACAGTCTCCTCTTCTCCTCCCTCCCTCCCTTCTCCTCCCTCCCTCCCTCCCTTCTCCTCCCTTCACTTCATACGTCCATACTTTCACCAGACAACTACCCTTTTAAAATCAGCTTATTCCACTTGTGTTTTTATTGCCCTGTAGAGAGTGATTGCGGTTATGCTGACGGAAGTGGCAGAAGGTGACATGCACTTGAGTGTTTTAATACATCAGTCATGCATGGCGAATTCTCAGTGGTGTTGTGTCTGTTTGAGAATGTACAGGTGACCCTAGGAAAGAAAAATGACAAATGGGGTCTATTTAAAACCTCTGTTTTCTGGAATTGGTTAGACAGAAGGAAAATGTGTTTTATTTCTCAAGATTTATCTCATAAGACATTTGTCATTAAAATATCCAAGATCTATATATCTGAGAAATGCTATCCATCCACACAAGCAAGTGTGTTGTTGTTCTGAATAAAGGAATATTCAGACCAGCAGCACGATTGCAACTGCGAGTTCAAAAAACACGTTAACATTGAGAAACGTACATTTCAGTCAGACATACATCGCTAGTTACTTTGTCTATTTTTTCTCCGCCAGCAAAAACAAAGTCATTACAGTTGTGCGCCTTCTAGTTTTTGAAGGAATTGTGAGTGAATGATTGAATGATTCACGCATAATCAGTGTTCTGAACAAATCGGTTTAACGAAAGATTCGGCCTTCAATTGTTGTTTGTAGCAAGTCGTTTGTGAATTAATCAGTATTTTGAAAAAAATTTCTGAGGCTACATTTAACTTTAAAGGGACACTAAGTAACTTTTTAGTTAATTTATAATCTAAAATCAATATTTTTATTAATAAATATGTCCTCAATGGTGCACAAATACCTCTGCCAATTATCTGATTTATCCTCGTAAACAAAGAATTTATTATAGTTTTATACATGGGACGGGTAAGTCCACGGAGGCTTCCATGTAGTTCCGCCATCTTGAAAAACTATAATAGCAGAGAGGGACAAAAAGTACTAGGCCAACGCGTTTCCACAACACGTTTTCATTGAGAGCCGGCGTGACGTGACTGAACGCAGCAGAAGCGGAGGAGCAGAGCAGTGAGAGGCGCTTGCCCCGGCAAGTTTAAAAGGCTGCATTGCAAATCCTCGTCGCCAGAAAAGTCCAAAATAGATCGTAAAAGGAAACGTGACCGGAGATTACAAAAAACACAAGTTAATGTCGGGATAGCTTTTTCCAGGTGGATAGAGCTAATGCAGGAGAAAGATTTCAAAAGAGACGCTGAAGTCCTGCTTTCTTCTCGACAGGCAAGTCAGTGTTACAGTCTTAATTACAAGCTTTTTTCATTGTTTGCTTGTGTACTTTATTTTATAGACAGATGAACATGTATAGTTAAAAGTTGATGATGATATCTAACAATGCACGTAGGCTACTTCAGAAAATATAACGAATAAAGAAGGCATAACTACTAATTACAATAGTTCATGTTTTTGACACTCATTATTTCATACTGTAACATTCATTTGTTCGTTGTGTCAATTTGAAGTTTGTTTGAAATAACAAACCTGTTCACCCGAAGGAAAACTCGACGAAGTGCTATTAGAAGACATCCTGTCATAGCTTTTTGGTACATAACGGCTACCGTAGATGCAACACGCATTTGAAAACGCGAGGCGCTGGAGAGCACAATTCGTTTGAATGCAAAATACAATTTCACCGCTAGATGGGAGTAATTCTTACTTAGTGTCCCTTTAAGGCATAGACTCTGAAATTCTCTTATACTTCCCCTCGGGGGAATCCCTGCCGCCATTTTGAAGTGCATTCAACTTCGTCAAGCGGACGAAGGAAGTTTATTTGGACAGACCCTCGACCCCTCAATTTTGACAGAGGGAGCGAGTCTACTCATATGTACACTTCAGGCAGACACATAGACCACAATGCAACACGGTTCCATTTAAACCCAGTGCAAGGGTTCCATCAGTAGTGGGCACTCGTGAAAAAGAAGGAGGGACGTTAGCAAGGAAAGGGCATAAAAAAGTGGACTAAAACACAGCCTGGGTAAATGATTCAAGACTCCCTCATAACAGCAGTCACTTGTTTTTGAACAACTCGATTTAATGACTAACTCATAAAGACAGTTACTTGTAGCCACCTACTGCTGTATGTTTGTAACTTGCAGAAAGAGTTATTCCCGAAAAAAATCCTACCACTAATGCATAAACTGCTAAATTCAGGAACAGGCAAACAAAGACAAATGGAGTAAAATAAACAATGGAAATTCCCAGCACTCCATAGCAACACCCTGGCAACCACCCAAAGTCTCTGAGCTACCTAAGCATCCTCTAAGAAGCAGACAGAAAAAATGTGATTGTAATGAACTTTCGAGGCCAGCACATAGGGAATTGACTAAAATACAAGCCAGAACTCTCCAAATCTGTTTTTATGAGTCTTTCTTGAACATGCACAACCACCGCAGTCTAGACTGTACGCATGTTTAGAGCGTAACATAACAGCTACACAGGCAGATGTGAATTCCTTTTACACCGGAAAGGTAGCAAAAAGAGGAAGAAAATGAGAGAGAGAGAGAGAGAGAGAGAGAGAGAGAGAGAGAGAGAGAGAGAGAGAGAGAGAGAGAGAGAGAGAGAGAAAGACACCAAGAAGCTGGATGTCTGAAATCCTTTTTCTGACCTCTGACCTTTAAATTTCAACTCACAAAGCTGAGGTAAGACCAAATCTCCAGCTTAATTTAGGAAGACAAATCTGCTTTAATTAGTGTCAGTTCTTAATGATCAGGTGATTCCTGTGGTTGTCTGGGAGACTCACCCTGCTAATTGAGTTTTTTTTTTCCTGTTGGAAAACATCCCTCTCAGCGGGGGCAGAGAGATAGTGACAAAATGAGGTTTGGCAGGCCGGGACCATTGAGAGTGTAATGTGTACACAGCTACGTCAATGCATGCTGGAGAGACCCTGAGGCCTGAAACAACCTTCTCCTGCACTGTTGATTCTGTGTGCAAGATTATAGCCTACTAAGTCTAGCAAGATTATATGCAGAGTTTAATACAAGAGCACCTGATCCTAAAATGTATGTAATGTATTTATGTATATGTATTAATTCCTTTATGAACAAAATGTCTATGAAAGCAAAAAGAGCAAGTGAAGATGTGATTTGGTGAGGTATTTGGTCCAATCAACATTTTTTTTTGTTGATAAAAGTGTCTGCTCACCCTGTGTGCCTACTACTAACTATGTTGATTTATACACATGAGGTGTATGACAAAAAAGATATCATTTTAACAGGACAGTCTATGAAAAATATTTTTCATTGCTTCCATAAACGGTGCATTTAGCTTGTGTAACAGAAGCTAGGAGGCGTCACACTGACTTTTTCATGTTCTGTTTTTCTCAAGCCATAACATTTTGAAGACTCAACCGAAGGCATAGAGTAAAACATGTCTGTGATTACGTGTGATTAACACTAATAACTGTTAAATGTTAGAGGGGGACGTTGTGAGCCAAATGAGGTAGAGACAATGATCTGCTGGTCCATGTGACATTAGGCCTAATCGGGTCCAGATGTGCCTGGCTTCGAATACAACTAAAACACAGCCGGAGAGAGGGGCCCCTCTGACGTCCTAGGACACTGCAATCCAAAAGGAGAGCAACAGCAGTGATAATCTAACGTCTGGAACCCAGGGTTCAAGACATACATTGAGTAAATGTTTCAAGATTAGAATATTCTTATATAATATTTAATATGCAAATAAACTTTATTTTTTTTGTCTTTTAGCTATGGATTATATTAGATTAGCATCTACATGTAACTCTACTCCTAAACTTTTAACAGATATACAGGATAATAACATTATTTTGTAATCTGTACATACAATATTCAGTCTCTATATATATATGTTTTGTAATTTTAGTTAACTATGGACTACATTAACTTAGCATCTATATACATACAGTCGGTTGCGCGTCATAGTTGGGGGGCGTGGTCGGCGTGGGGGAAAACACTGCGAACATCATGTGTATTTCAATGAGAAAATGTCTTATTGCGAAGCATTGACGCCGGCCGACCGGCAACGATATATTGATAAATTAACTGCAATAGGGTACGATTGCCCATATTTAATTAAAAACTGGGCCAATGACCCGACCAAATGGCCGGAGGTGTCGTTTCCAGACATATTTTGCTATCTCGTTGAATCTCCAGGTAAGACATCGCGGTAGCTACCGGTAACATTAGCCTATAAGTTATAGGCTATAACTCAATCATATGTTGCATACTATAACTCCATAAAACCTTGTCACTTACCAATTGTACATACGCTTCACTCAAAACTATTAATGCTTTTGTAAAACGGTGTCAGTAGTACGAAGTTGCCGAGGGACTGTTCTGACAGGTTCACGGCTGGCGTCATTACGTAGCGAGTGGCCTATCAAGCCAATCTTCAGCTGATAACGCCAATGTGAATGAGACATCCCTTATGAAAAACAACCATTGGAAGTATACTTGTAGTATTTTAGGATAAAATATTATAGTAATCCTATAGGAATACTATAGTATTTTTGGACAAACTATAGAAGTACTAGAGGTATTACAGAACATCACAGAAGTATTATAATACAAATCTTATAGGATTACTATAGTTCTTTTTCGAAAGGAAAGTAGACAAATCTGGCCCATTTTCTGAAACAACCTTACACAGTTTTGATAACGTTAATAATGAACACAATGTTAACGTAGCCTACCTGTGATGAAATGCCGACTGCATACATACACATGCTTAGTCTTGGGATTCCACAACTTCCCTTGATTATCCTCTCGCCTAATTGCTTGTAACCATTTTGTCCTCCTTTCCGGTTCTGTGCGTTTATTGGGGATGATGTAGAACTTCAATTTATCATTTGTTTTAATATTGGCAGTACAGAAAACGACACAACAACTCTTCGGCATGATTTTCGCGTGTATTTTCAATGAGCGCCAAGGCAATGTTTTCCCCCACGGGGTGAATCGACACCACGTGACGGGGCGTTCCCGGGGGCGTTCCCAGACCAACCGACTGTATGTATGCATGTGTACTCCTAAAAAATCACAAATAAAACTTTTTAAAACATTTAAAATGTACACTTTCACACTTATTTATGATATTCTGTGCCTGACTGGTGAATATAACCATTTCTCTTTCTTTGTGTTTTTAGTTAGCTTACAGTTAGCAACCTGATAGCTTAGCATATGCTAACTGGATAGCTAGTTAACACTAATATATATATATATATATATGTAAATATAGATGCCTCACTGCAGCTGTTTCTATGGGCCGCTATACGTAAGCCGCCCACCATATTGGAACGATCAAAGCCAGTCCGTGAACATTTGAGAACAAGTCTACTGTGCATGTGCATAGTTGTACGCATGTATGATATCTATACCTGAAATAGACTTTAGCAGATGATAACACAATACAACAAGAAGATGTCAGCTAACACGACACTAAAATGTTATCACAGTTTAAAACCATGTTATATCAAGTTAATACGTTTAAAAACACAAACCAACAAATTCTCACCTGTGAATGGTTATCCAATTTCTTCGGGAATTTAAATCTTGGTGGTTTTTACAATGTTGTAAAAACGTTGACCGCTCTAAGATGGCAGACACGAGGCCCTGATCTAACAGCCCAGTGTCCATGCTGAGTCTGGGATATTACATACCACAGAAGATGGAAGTGGTCAGCAGGCTCTAGCCAATATTCAACATGTCAGTGGACTCAATTTAACATTCCATTCATCAGTTAGCTTATTATCAAGCTTCCCAAAACCCGTTCCCATTGGGCCATTGCATCTTTGTAGAGATAATCTGTAATATGCTGAAAGCCGTTGGAATGCCCTAACAGCTCATACACCAGCACACACACGCACACACACACACACACAGAGCGGCAGTGACCCGTGTGCAGTTAAAACACAAGGATGAGGTAATGCCCCATCCTGCTCTATAGGAAAACAAACAGGGCTTTGAAAGAAGCTATAATTCACTCCTTCTCTACCACATGTCTCTGATTCACTATACGTGGGCAGGCCTTACCTGCCTGGAAAATACACATTGCTCTCTCAGGAGGGCCTGGATCTCAGAGGTAACTATCCCTGATCTCTGATCCGCAAAAAATCTTTTTTGTCTAAGGGTACACAGTGCAATCTTTGCCACCATTTTATGTGATTATAAAAGTTTTTGTTGTTGTTGTTGTCATAAGGTAAAACCGGCCAATCTTGGACCGATTAGTATCCAAGTTTTTACCCAAGATCTCGGGAACACATCTTTCAACAACTGTGAAGAGCAAAAAAACTAAAGGTAGTGTCTCCACCTGCATTGACTCACCACCAGTCTGTGGAGTGCCCAGCTGTGCAGGCCTGGATACACACACACTACATGCTGCTGCCGGTGTTGTGTTGGATCTACACACACTACATGCTGCTGACAGTGTTGTGTTGGATCTACACACACTACATGCTGCTGACAGTGTTGTGTTGGATCTTCACACACTACATGCTGCTGCCAGTGTTGTGTTGGATCTACACACACTACATGCTGCTGACAGTGTTGTGTTGGATCTACACACACTACATGCTGCTGCCAGTGTTGTGTTGGATCTACACACACTACATGCTACTGCCGGTGTTGTGTTGGATCTACACACACTACATGCTGCTGCCAGTGTTGTGTTGGATCTACACACACTACATGCTGCTGACAGTGTTGTGTTGGATCTTCACACACTACATGCTGCTGCCAGTGTTGTGTTGGATCTACACACACTACATGCTGCTGACAGTGTTGTGTTGGATCTACACACACTACATGCTGCTGCCAGTGTTGTGTTGGATCTACACACACTACATGCTACTGCCGGTGTTGTGTTGGATCTACACACACTACATGCTGCTGCCAGTGTTGTGTTGGATCTACACACACTACATGCTGCTGACAGTGTTGTGTTGGATCTACACACACTACATGCTGCTGACAGTGTTGTGTTGGATCTACACACACTACATGCTGCTGCCAGTGTTGTGTTGGATCTACACACACTACATGCTACTGCCGGTGTTGTGTTGGATCTACACACACTACATGCTGCTGCCAGTGTTGTGTTGGATCTACACACACTACATGCTACTGCCGGTGTTGTGTTGGATCTACACACACTACATGCTGCTGCCAGTGTTGTGTTGGATCTACACACACTACATGCTGCTGCCAGTGTTGTGTTGGATCTACACACACTACATGCTACTGCCGGTGTTGTGTTGGATCTACACACACTACATGCTGCTGCCAGTGTTGTGTTGGATCTACACACACTACATGCTGCTGCCAGTGTTGTGTTGGATCTACACACACTACATGCTGCTGCCAGTGTTGTGTTGGATCTACACACACTACATGCTGCTGACAGTGTTGTGTTGGATCTACACACACTACATGCTGCTGCCAGTGTTGTGTTGGATCTACACACACTACATGCTGCTGCCAGTGTTGTGTTGGATCTTCACACACTACATGCTACTGCCGGTGTTGTGTTGGATCTTTACACAGTATGCTGCTGCCAGTGTTGTGTTGGATCTACACACACTACATGCTGCTGCCACTGTTTGTGCCTGTTGACGGAGGACGCCATGGCAACCTCTCTGCTGCGGAGATCGTCATATCTTGAAAGGGGGAATGGAAACTAGAGAAAAAAACTGTCTGTGTGATATTCCCACTAAAGGTCCTGGAAAACGTTTGTGGAAAAAAACAGAAAGAAGAGTGAAGAGGATATCAACTTGGATCATAAATGACCTAAAAAAGAAAGAAAAAAAGAGAAAGACTGTGAACTCACATAACCCAAAGTTTTGGGTAATGCATTGCCTGGCATTAATGTTTGTGTTTTCCAAATAATTTGGATTGCAAGCCTTTTATATAAAATTAATGCAATTATATTACCTTTAAGCCACCTATACACTTGAGCAACAATATTTTCTTCTTGGTTAATTAATCAATAAAATGTTAAATAAATAAATCATCAAATAATAATTATATTCAAACAGTAATCAAATAGTTGATGTACCCCATTGACTACCGTAGTTGAAAAAAAAAACAACGGAAGTCAATGGGGTCCATCAACTGTTTGGTGACTTCCGTTGTTTTTTTTTCCAACTACGGTAGTCCGCACACTGAGTCCGAAATTCGCGTCCGAAATTTTTGCACGTTAAAAAATAAACACGACCTAACGTTATGTCAATCACGCTTGCATTTGCAATTTGCAATTGCAACTTGCAATTTAATCAGGTTCGATTTTCTGAATTTTTTGCATCCGTAGCAAACAGTTTGAATGGTGTTTTGACAATTCAGAGCCACCGAATCACGAATACAAAAAAAACGCATACGGAAATTTCGGACTCAGTGTGCAAGGGCCTTTACAGACATTCTTCAAAATATCTTCTTTTGTGTTCAGCAGAAGAAAGAAGTTCATACAGGTTTGGAACAACTTGAGGGCGAGTAAATGAAGAATTTTAATTTTGGGGTGAACTCTTTAATGTATTATGGTAAGAAAACTTTGGTTCGATGATGTCCTGTCCTCCGTTCAGCCAGACACCTAGCGGCTGTCATCTTGATGAATGCTTCAACCTTCCAGGGCCTGGTCAATCACTCAGCTTTTGGTTTCTCTCCTTTATGAAGGTCGTTACTCCGCTTCGCCTCTTGAGAGGCTTGACTCTCAGGTCTGTGCTTTGTAATGAGGGATGAGATCCTTCGTAAACGGTTTCCATAGCGCTGAGGTAATCGATATGGCGCTTAGGAATTGAGATGGAGACTTGGCTTTTACTGCAAAGGCTGAGAGCCTGTTGTGTCATCCGTTGTCTTTGAGAGGTATGTGATTGTCAGTTTGCATTAAAGGGAGAGAGGCAGAGAGTGTTATAATAAAATGAAACTTGACACCATCCCATCTGTCTCTGTTACTAACAAAAACACAGAGACCCTTGAATATCGTTTCACAGCGCAAAACAGCATAGCTCTTTTTAAGAGACATGGAACAGAGCTAGTAAAAACATTGGCATTGGAAAAACACTTTCAAAATAGAGTACTACAAAAACAATGTACTTTTCATTTACTGTTATGCAATACATAAAACCAATACTGTAACAAATTTATTGGCAGTACAAAGGAAACAAAACTCTTCAGAGACAAATAAATGGGAGAAATGAAAACCCGCTAAATGCAAGCCCCACCCTTTAGTAAAAAGAACCAATCACTTTCAGCATCATCAGTTTTTGTACTGTGATGATGTGCAAAATACTGTTTTATTTATGGTTGTACTTTGATTTTCCTTCATACTAAATGTGTATTACCTCATATAAACAGCCAGCAAGCACCGCATCTGGAGAGTTTTAGGATATGTGTGTATGTGTATTTATGTACACAGTATATGTATATCTCCAGACGTGGTGCTTGACCAATCAGGGACATCACAGACCTTCCGAGACTCCCAGAAGCATCTCCTCTGAGCCTAAACTGCCTTCGCTGACAGACCATCTGAGGCAGCTACACATTTAGTATGAAGAAAAATCAAATTGCAACCATAAATAGACTTTAGACTAAACTGCAGGTGCGAAGTGCCAATGAATATGAAGCAGAATGATGTGTACCCTCACTGGAATGAAGTCTTCAGCCTTTTCACATTTTCTGCTCTGATTGTGCGGAATAATCTGCAAAAGACTCAAATACGGTGAAATGTGTTGACATATGGTCAATTTAAAACTGAGACGGCTCCGCTTTTATTGGTAGCTGAAGGCAAAATATAGATTTATTTAAGAAAATGGGGTGGTGGTGGCCAGTACAAAACAACAGAGGTGTTGTGGGAGTTTTTTAATGTATTGCTGGGGTTGCTATGGGGTGGGGCTATGGGGTGGGTTGTGAGGTGGGTTTTTAGGTGGCTGCTTACTGGCAACAGTCAAAAGAGCCTAAAATAGATATTCTAGTCCATCTTCAAAGTCTGTGTTTTTTAGCCTCATGATTTAAAGTATATATCATTCATGTCCGTAGTATAAATGTTGTAGGATGTGTCACACACAAGTTTAATACTCAGGCTAAGTGTTCAGAACGAACCATTAGAGTCGGTATGAAACAGCATTTGGAATAGTCTTTTCTTCCCAATTATGATGTGTATCTGAGTAAAACGGCTTCTTGAACAAAAAAACATGTAGGGCGTAACCTGATTTTGTCCATAGGGAATTGATTGATTCGTTATGGCCTGGAAGTAAAAACTCCATTCATTTTCTCCATTGCGAAATTTATTTTGAAAGATAACTTTTAAACCTTTAAAGACAGGCGTACTGTTAGCTATGAGGTTGTTAATCCATGGTACTTGCTTCTGTTGTTGAAGCCATCAGTCCGCGTTATTTCAGCTTATTTTTTTAAATAATCAATTTTAACAGCAGATTTCCAAGTAAAAAACTACATTACCCATGATGCTTCACAGAAAATTACACCAATCAGTGAGTCGAAAAAAATACAAACACGTGCCAAATCTCTTTAGTTCCGCCCACTCCCATGAAGCATTGCAAATGACGTAATCGAGTCAATCTCCCTCTATGCTCTCAAAATACTGAAATGTTTGTATATATATATATACAAAATACTGAAATGTTTGTGTGTATATATATATATATATATATATATATATATATATATATATATATATATATATATATATATTGTATATATGAGCCTTAGCAAGCACATTTAATAAACAAACATAAGGCAAGCGGGATTTGTAGAAAGGTGTGAATGATGTTGCTTTGTAGAAGCCACAGAAACAAAAACGATTGCCACGACATAACTCACTACTGACAGAGACAAAAGATGTTACAAGAAATAATACATCAATACCCAGCTGCTACAAGACACAGTAACTCAATTCCAGAGGAATGCAGGATTGCGCCACATCCCAGAGATTTTGAAATTCTGTTCTGATTTAAAAGAAATCCGGGGCTGGAAGCAAACAAGGGCTGTGGCAATATGAATATGACAAAAACACTTGATCAAAAACACTTGTTTCACTTGATCATTTAGATAAAAAAGCCAGTGACTGTGTTTTGTTTCTTGAAGGTGTATTGGGTAAATCCCTCCAGTTGGGTTAATGTTAATGTTAAGTCAATGTGTCCTTTGACACTGGAGCTGCTAATTTTTGTAGCATTTTCCCCATTACATCTTGAGGAGGGGGAGAGTGACATAGAAGAAAGAAACAGACTAAACACCTTTTGGCAGCTGTTCCAGCTTCACATTATGCAAGCTCAGAGTCTTTCAAGGCAGTGCCAGCACAGCATGATACAACCTTATGAAACATTAACATAGAGAACAAGACAAAAGAGGGGAAAAAGATGCAGTGGCAGTGAGGAAGGAACGGGTGAGGCATGTGAAACAGGGAAGGATGGGATGAAAAGTAAAACGAGACAATGGAAAGTGTGTTAATAGCACAAATCATGAGCAGTCATTCCATGGGAACTGGGAAACTAGGTTGGTCACTGAGTTAAAAGTGCCGTTTAAGCAAAACCTGTGCATGTAATGCAGCCGGACAGCTGTTTTCAAGAAGTATAGCTCCAATCTGACAGAACAATACAAAAAAAAATCCAAATTGTTTGCCAAATTTACATGTAGAAAGAGCCTGGTTTGCGAGATTCCATTTTTCAATTTTATTGATAAAAAATCAATAGTACCTCTAAAGCACTCAGTAATGGTATTTAAAGGTAACTTATTTTTTTTCTTTATAAAGTGTACCATTTAGAAATAAATGAGATAGAAATAAATTTGTGATTCAACGATTCGTGAATCAACGATTGGTTCTTTTAATGATGTTTTATTAACAAAGTTCGGGAGGAGCACGTACAGATAATTAACGTAATTCACACGAGAGGAGCGCATTCAGTTAATCAGTTAAGAGGTATACACACAGCAGACTTACCTCGGTGCGTTGACAGTTTATCAGGATCCCTCCACCGCCCCATCTCCTCTCTTCAAGGTCTAACTATTCCTATTACAACCTGGATGAAGTACTCTGGGTTGGGGCCAAATTCCGAGCTTGGAGCCCTCCCCTCAGACAGCACGCCAAATACGCATAAAACTTTCTCTATCCAATTATTTGTAAGTCTGAACTCGTGAATTTAGAAGGAGGGACTTATTCTGCCATATTGTGCATTGCACTTTCATCCATTCATAAGTAATATGAGCTTTGTATATCTTTGTATACCTCAAGTCTTTGGCACAGGTGCCCCACAAGGTCGTGTGCTCAGCCCGCTACTCTTCACATTCACAATTGCACTGCCAACTTCAGCTCCAACCACATCAAGTTTACAGATGCAACAACTGTGGTAGACCTCATTAGCAACAACAACAATGAAACACTCTACAGAGAGGAAGTGACACAACTGGTTGAATGGTGTGCGGCAAACAACCTGTCCCCCTCAATGTGGGGAAGACAAAGGAGGTTGTGATGAACGAAAGGAGAAACTCTATTGACCTCCTGCCACTGACCATGGAAAGCTCAAGTGTGGAGTATGGTGGCCGAGAGAGCTCAACGCGCTGCAACTGAAGAAAATGCATGCAAATAGCACGTTGACAACACATGTGCTGCAAATATTCACAACGCAACCAAATACAGAAACACGCTGGAAATACTCACTGTAAGCTGTTTGCAGCTTGTTTCTGCATTTGGTTGCGTTGTGAATATTTGCAGCACACGTGTTGTCAAACTGATGAAGATGTTTTCTTAACTGGCGGGTGTTTTTTTTCTATTTGCACGTGTTTTCTTCAGTCGCAGCGCATTGAGCTCTCTCGACCACCGCAGTGGAGAGAGTCTGCAGCACTGAATTCCTGTGGGAGCGCATCACAGATCTCACCTGGACCACCAACACTACATCCCTCTCCAAGAAGGCCCAGCAGCGCCTCCACTCCTGCGCCGGCTGAAAAGAGCACGTCTCCTTCACCAATCCTCACCGCATTCTACAGGGACACCCTTCAGAATGTGCTGACCAGCTGCATCACTGCCAGGTGTGAGAACTGCAGCGTTGTAGACTGCAAGACCCTACAGCGGATAGTGAACACAGCTGCAAAGATCATCAGCATCCCCTTTCCCTCGACCCTGGACATTTTCCATGCACGATGCTCCAGTAAAGCCACCACTATTCTGAAGGACCCCAGGCATCATGAAGACGGTACCGGAGCATCAGAGCCCACTCTATCAGTCTGCTCAACAGCTTCTTCACCCAGGCCGTGAGTGCCCAATCACCTATACATCCTGAACCAGGAACATGTCAACACCCCCCTCCCACTCCCACCCTATGCCACACACTTAACCTCTTGCTGCGATTGTTCCCCAATAACGGTTTCTTTACAAATGTCTTTACAATTCTTATGTGCAATACTATACGAGCTAGACTAGGCTATGCATAGGTGAATGAGTCCATCTTCGGTAATACTCTCGTTTCTCCTTATATGTGCACTGGACACTTTCATTTTTATTTTATCTTGCGCTATCCCTGTTTGCACCGTTTTTGTCCTAAATGTCTCCTTTGCACCGTCTTCTGTCTAACTGCTTCATGTGTAAATCTAAGGATATGTCTAAAGTTTTTATGTAAAGTATATGTGTAGTCAGATTTCTTCTTTCAATAGGTTAGGTTAGGTTATATAGTAACATGTAGTTTTATAAAGCAGGATATATGTTTATATAAGTCATATGTCATATAGTTATATTATATGGGTTAGCTATATGTTTTCTTTTTTTATGTGTTTGTATGTCTGTGTTTATGTTTATGTAGCACCGTGATCCTGTGAGGCACGACATTTCATTCCTTTCAGTGTCTCCACATATAGCAGAGTGACAATAAATCTCACTTGAACTTGAGAATCATAATAATAAGTTTCATATATAATTCAAATATGTATATCAATCATTATTAAATAAAATAAAAACAATTTAAAATCAGTTATTGGGCATTTAATGATAACAAAAATAATCTTTAAATAATCTTTTAATCTTTAGTATATTTAAAAAAAAATAGTAACATTTGACAAATATGCTATTGTATAATAAGCTATTATATAATTATAATGAGCTATTATATATTATAAGTAAAAAAAAAGAATTTAATAATATTGTTATATTATAATAAATAGATAAAAAAATAAATATGAAATGAAATTCACATTGTCTGCAAATGGCAAAATTACAGGAAGTAGCTGTGACCACCACTACATGCAAGAGACACAAACAGCGTAATGCATCTACAGAAAACTAAACAAGAAACATAGCGTGTAAGAAGAGGCACTAAACTGATCCAGATCCAAAAAAAGCGAGTCCGCGTCCCCCTCTTTTACAGTAGCTAAATGTCAGATATGAAAATGAGTATTGTATGCGCTGGAGGAGACAGATGGGTTGCGGGCTGTGGGGAGGACAGGTTGAAAGGTCAGCACAAGACTGAAACAGTCACTTGTGTGTCCGAACAATCCTTCTATCGATCAGCCTTGAAGGAGTGGGCAGAGGACAGGCCTAAATAGTGACAGGCCCTATAGAGGAGGGCAGGGTTCAGTGACCTCTCATTCTTTCCACCGGAGTGTCGGCGCTCTGCATGGTAGTTTTTGTCACTCTGTGGCCGATGTACTGTAACTCGTAGACATTAGGATTTTCACTGCTTCTTAATTTTTTTTTTTCATAAAAAAGTAACATGCACATATGGAGAAACATTTACATTTATTTATTTAAACTAAGGCATTTTTTGTTGTATTTAGTATTTTGAATTATGTGTCACTCTTGTTATTCTGATTGTATTTGTCTCATATTATGTTCAGAATATTTTATGAGACCCCTCCCAAAAACAACAACAACAACAACAAAACAAAAACAAATGTTGATACAGGCTTACAGTTTCAAACAGTACGTCGAGATAAATTAAATTGCATATGCTAATCAATAACAAATAACATTTTTGCATAATATGTATATTTTTCTTTCTTTAGAATACCTTTATTAATTAAATACTACAAAACTTTTAATTACATATGAACAACCAGTCAATAAATACTCATTTTAGAACCCAACATATTAAGACATAACGGGAAAATGACTCGCGGTTCAGTGAAGGAGTCAAGAGTGTTATTTTAGTATCATTGAGATAATAATGATCATTTTTTTCATTTTGAATTACTTTTTATTTTACATGTTCTATTTTTGTTTTAATTGTTATTAAAAAGTTTTAGTAATTTAGTGTTATTTTTGCCATTTTTATTAGTAGTTTTTTATGTTTATATAGTTTTTATGTATTTTTATTTCAGTTTTTGTTTGAGTTATTTTAGTACATTAAGTCAAACGAGAAATGTTGCATTTGCAACTAGTTTTTAAAATGTTTTATTTCAGTAAATGTTTATTGTATTTCAAGTAGCGTACATTTTTATGGTTTTATGTTGAGTTTGAGGCTGTTTTGTGAATCTTTTTGATTGACTTATTAAAAGAAAGTTCAAAAGAGTAATTTATTTGTTTATCGGACAACATCATTGTTGCGTACAGGAACACTGGTTTTAATATTGGCTCTTTCAACAAACAGCATGCAAAGTCACAAAAAGAAAAGCTCAACAAGAATCGAAAATTGGCGTGATTTTGTAGATTTTTTTATTGAAAGCTTCATCAAAAGAAAAAAAATATAAACAGAAGTTTAAACCTAACATCCACTGGTCTACAGACACTCTCAGGATCACAGCTCGAGCACATGGGAGGCAAGAAAGTGAAGCAACAAAAAAAAAAAAAAAAAAACATTGTAGCATCGTAAAACTGTTCTTCTTTCATATTTCAACACCTGTACAAAAAAAAAAAGAAACATTTCCATAAATAATTCTCTATTTCATCTGCCAGTACGTTAGTGTCTAATTGAGGTTTTGCCGTTTGTCTTGAATTTGGTTGAAATGTAGTACGCGGTTTTGTGACAGTCCAACGAACGAACGAACATTTGTCATTCAATGACCTCAACCGTGACAGCCAATCAGATGTACAGATAAAAATGCATGGCTTGGACCTCACATCCAATGAATAGGAGCCAGCGAAAACCTCCGAGTGGATGGATTTTAGCTTACTAAATTACAGTTGGGATGAGAACTCCATCCTACAGTCAGAAAAACCTTCAGCTTAACCCGACATATTTATTCACTCATTAATGAAAAGCATGAAGGCTGCAGAGTGTATAACGCATTCGATGACATCACACACCTCTCATAAGAGACAGCAGCCGGAGTTTTCTCTGTCCCCTTAAATACTGAATGCTTGATAGCAGCGAGCACATGATAAAAAGAACTCTCCAAGAAGACAGTGGATGACAGACACAAAACACAGTGACTTTTTTCTCTCTCTTTCTTTTTTTTTTTTTTGATTAAACAGGTGAAAAATGAAAAGCTAGCTTGTTGAAGCAGTGCTGACTTGGTCTTGAGAACTTGGCATCGATTTACTCCACAGTGTGAACTTGTCTCATAGCTCACTGCAATGGTCATCCCAGAGGATAACCTACACCAACTTTGCTATAATACTGTCCCCTAGTGGCTAATTGAGATCATTATGTAGTTTTTATAGAGGTCTTATTGTAGGAATACAAGACCAAAGAGTTCATGATGGCGTTCAAATGAGCACATGAAGAAATTAAAATGATCATGATGTCTCTTGTTGGCCCTTCAATAACAGGTGAATTTATTATTCCCAGAGAACCTCGACAACTCTTTTTATCCGACAGTCCATAATTCACCATGTTTTGAAACTCTTTGCTGAAGTGTTGATAGAGGGCTGCAGGGATGATGTATTTTTGTAGGTCAAAAACCCGTAAAAGAGTTAGCATTTTAGCTCTTCTGGTTCCATCATCCAAAAGTCAGTGGGTTTTATGAATGGGTCGAGCTCAATATATTTTCACATTTTATTCTACAACTTAAAATATATCACTAATACCCGTTGTGTTTAAAAAAAAAAAAAAAAAAGGACCGAAATGTGTGTCAGAAGTTTAATGGTGGTGATGTTTAAGTTTTGTGACGGTGTAGTTTGTTTATAGCCTACAGTAGCCTACATTTAACTTTTTACCTGTGGCGATTGTATTCACGCTTCAGAATTCATAAAAGTTGTGTTCATTTCTAAAGATGGTCACATAGCTTATTTTCTGCAATAATCCAAAAGCCAATGGGAAAATACTAGGCCTACAGAGTTTTTGTCAAAAGTGAACAAGGGTGATGCTAACTTCCGGGTTGGCCTACAAAAATACGTCATCACTGTAGTGCTCTATAGAGTTTTGTATCAGATTGCATCAAAAACATCTACTTCATGGTAAATAAAGGACAGCAGCCTTGTTTTATATATAAATATATAAGATGTTACCACTTTCTCCTCTTCTGTTTGCTAGTTTCCCCCCCTCTGGAATGGGCAGCCTGATAAAATGAAAGCAGATTTCAGATATGGAAAGTCGAGATATCACACGTGATATTTCTCACCCTAATTCCGAGCTGTCAAGGCACCAGAGCAACCGCCGAATCCCATGACGATGGGCACCTTAGACCCTGTCCCAAATAACAAACTCGATGTGTATTCGCTGTCTTGCGGATTACTAACCGGATTACGTCACCAAAATCTGGACTTTAAAGCAACTGCAAGGGCTTTGGGACAGAGCCTTCGTTTTTCAAGTAAAGACTGTTGTTTTCACGAGAGATTTCCTATGGCATCTGGTTGATTAAAGAAACTTTGCATATAATATGAGGCGTTTCGATCGCAAAAAACATCTACATTGAAGGACGGAGGTGCTCGGAACAATATGTCATGCTAATGCTGCTAATTGCAAACGTTTCTCAGTGCCCCTGAAGCAAAGCGTGTGTTTTATGACCCGCAACACATTCTCCTGTGTTTCCTCATGCTAAAATTGCTTTCAATGAGGTAGTGATCTGTACACAGAGTTTAAATATACACTAGTGAGGGCTTCCTGTTAAGTGGAAATGATGAAAACGGCTTTCTTTGTGAGAAAGCTCAAACTGAACGGATGCGCGACGTGTTTAATAGTGACCAACCGTGGTTCGGCGACTGGGAGGTGCAGAGATAGAGGTATAGTTCATTCAGCCGGGCAGACGCGAGATGATTGATGGTTCAGCCGCTCTCTGACGCCCTCTGGTGGTGAGATCACACTCATGAGAATCAGTGATGGTGGTTTTCTGCCTCTCAACTGAACGATTGACAGATTCTGCAACAGTGGAAGGAAGTTTAAACCCTAAAGTACTAAATTTGACCGTCAAGGTCAATCAGATACTTCTGAAATGAATATGCCAAAACATCTCAAATAGAAAAAAAGAAACAAAAAAATTGATCCACTCCACTGTCTTGAGGGGGGTTTCTTCATCTTTGGTATAAAATATGCCATCCATGGGCTGCATTTGATCCACAGCTAAGAAAGACTAAAGAAATTGTCAACAATTTCCTATTACTATTGCTTTTTGCACACATTTGCTTTTTTTCTTCGTTTCGATTTAATCCATAAGCTTTTATCTATGTAGATTTGCACTGCCTTTTTTTTTGTGACTGTTTTAGTTTTCTTTTTTTCCGCAATGAAACAAGCAAAGCAGGCTAAAAACACCTTAAAGCTCATAAAAAATATTGCAGATAAAAACAATAATGCCATTAAAAATGATCTGCACTACACAATAAACTGCATTTCCCATGATGCAGTGGATTAACATTTTTTCCTCTGTTTCTAAAAAAATGCAACTCTGTTTAATCATCATCATCATCATCATCATCATCATGACCACAATATTTTTTTTTGTCTGTCCTCTCTTTTAAACACATAGTCACCACTGATAATTTAAAACGTCTCAAGGAGACCTCTCTCTTCTTTCTATGCTTTATACAGGTAATTTTCCTTTCCTTGTCAGGTCATTTTCACTGCATTCGTCAGTCTGTTCAGTTCAAACAGGAAAAAGTCTTAGATGTTTCTCAAAATTAAGGCAACAAAGATGAAAAAACATTAATATTCTCTAGAAAACTAAAATCTAACTCATAAAAAAAGAAAAGTAATAGTAGCTTAGAATCCGAGGAAGACTTCTTTTGCTCCTTCTCTCATTGTTTTACAAGAACGTGCTTCCTCGTCTAATAGAAAAACCCACTGTTTCTGAAAACCTACCTGCACATTCAAAAAAAGAATAGGAAAACTTGTACTTGTTTGAATTCGTTCACTTCATGAAGGTAAAGTTTTTTCGGGTAGCCGATTAACAGTAGGCTCAATCTCCCAGACGTCATTTCTCTCTTTTGCTGTCTGGTTGTGAACTCTCCAAAGGTCCTCCGGTGTGGGCCAGGTGTTAAATAAATTGTTTGTTGTTTTTTTTTTTAAGATGCTTGTGCAAAAGTAGACACAAACGTGTTTTCCTATCTCTTGCGCTCTTGTCTTCAATGTTCCCTCGTCGCAGTCCCCCAGTCTCAAGGCAACGCAGTTACCTCAACGCCCCGCATCTCCTCTGGTTATCTGAACCAATGAGAAGACGAGAGTTTGCAAAGCATACTGGATACAATTCAAGGTTGACTCATGGATCATCACTTAGTCCTGAAGGCCCAATAACAACAGCATTTATTGAGCTAAATAAAAATTCAGCTTGACCTCCAAGCCCAGCTTTATTTTTAAGTCTTAAAAATTTTGCTGCCGTTTTTATCCTACATACTTCATACAACGATTTGATAGTGTAAAACATGCATTTCCCCCCGAGAAATGTTATGAAGTTGCTAGCATTGAAACATTTTAGGAATCATCCTATTCAAATGCACAGACTATGTTCAAATCTAAATAATATGCTCTACAAAGGTTACAGTACTGTTTTTTTTAACAATGTTTCCAAAATGTTTTATTTTGTTTGTATAAAATTAAATGAGATGTATTTGGAACCAAAATACAACCTTTCTTATACACTACTGTCCAAAAGTTTGGGCTTAGAAAGTCTTAGGCTGCATTTATTTGATCAGAATACAATAAAAATAGTAATACTGTGAAATATTATTACAATTTAAAATAACGTTTTTCTATTTTTTCTATTTTTAGTGCTCAAGAAACATTTCTTATTATTATCAATGTTGAAAACAGTTGTACTAGTTAATATTTTTGTGGAAACTGATAATTATTTAAGGATTCTTTGATGAATAGAAAGTTTATATAAAAGAACAGCATTTATTTGAAATAGAAATCTAATTATACATGTCTTCACTCTAACTTTTGATCAATTTAATATATCCTTGCTGAATAAAAGCATTAATTTTTTTTCAGACAACTGTAGCTGGTTATTTCTGGTCATTTAGGTTCTGTTGTGATATATATATATATATATTTATATATATTTAAATAATACACATTTGATTTCTTTATAAAAAGAAATCAATTGATTTCTATTGATTTCTTTATACACATTTGATTTCTTTTATACACATTTGATTTCACATTTGATTTCTTTCTTTTTATTTCTTTATAGCCCCTCCCCCCCCTAACTGCAACCAAAATGCAATGTTGTAAAAACGTTGTGTGGTTGGTGAATCATGCATATGGGAAGACACTTTTTCTCCTATTCATTTTATCAATGTGAAGTGTCTCTCAAACTCACTTGGCGGGCTGAAAAGAGTAGGTGGGCGCGTGATCGCTGGTGTTGTCCACGCCCAGAGCCTGTTGCTGACCGCTACCGTCCTGCGACGAGGGAGGAACGCTCTGTGGAGAAGCCTCCGTCACCACTCCCTGGAAGGATTTGATGTCATAATTACAGGATGCCCCCTCACAAAAAAACTAAAATACCTTTTAACCTCCTCCAGAAAAAAGAAGGCTGTAAGGCTGTGTTTGGTACTCAGACAGGATTGAATTTAAAGACGCGCTCCAGACTGGAGTCAGGCCTTGTAAAGCTGGAATAAAAGGCACTAAGGAAGTTGTGGGTGGATTTTGGCCCGAGGCAACTGATCCCCACATTTTCAATTAGCAGCGCTCATCTAATCAGTTGGACCAGTGAATTGATTTGCAGTCACCTAGAAACTCACCTCCACTGAGACAGCTGAGGCAGGCACCGCAGTGTACTGGGGAATGTAGGTCCCCTGCATAGGAGCAGCAGCAGCAGTCATGTACTGCAAAAAAACATACACAGTTAATTTACACACACGGCAAACAGTGCATTCCTACGGACCTATTTACATTGTGAACAAACATTTTTTCAATGTTAGAGCTAGGTTTTTCTTTTTCTAAAGTGCATGTTGATTTTATTTATCTGTCTGATAAGAAAACTCACCACCCAATCAGATGTAAGATGTTGCGTCACATGTGCGGAGTTGCTGCTGCATATTACAGTGAAACTTGTGCCACTTATACATCAAAAGCTAATTTGCCCAAAAAGATGAAGCCCCGAAGGGGACATGGTGACAGAATAAAATCTGAGATGTGAGGGGGAAAAAAATGTTCAATAAATTTGCTCACAAAAGTTTGTTTTTCCCTGAGAAACTTTGCATTCGCTCGCAAAAATATGAACTATATTTTAATGCTTTTGCGAGGGGGGGGGGGGGGGGGGGGTGCAAAACTTCTTTTTTTTCTCATTACCATGTCTCTTCAGGGGCTCAATAAAGAAACTCTTTGAGATGGATGATGAACGACAGCAAAGTGTTTTCACTACTTCTATAAGTTGAATCCTTTTTTCTTAATCTTAAGTACTATTAAAAATTAATAATTGTACTTTTACTCATTACATTTCTAATGATTTACAATTTCATTCAGCCCTTCAAGATCCAAAGTACATATTTTACTGCTCATAATGATGTAAATCTATCCTCTTATTAAAATATATGGCTGAGTTATACCTTCACCAGTGAAATCTCAATGTAGAAGGTACATTTCTAAAAATGACCACAGCATACAGTATAGTGTCTAAACCTAAATGAATGTTTAATTAAACCAATATTGTATATGAACTTGGTCAGCGATTAGTCTACAAACCAGTTTTTTTTAAGTATTATTTATATACGATTATAGAACTGTTAATATTTAGAATTTTGAAAATATTTATATTTTCAGTTTTTAGTAATTTTAGTACTTCAACTTATTTCAGTTAGTTGCAAGACAACATTTCTAATTTTCATAAGTTTTTCATGTAATATTTCTTTTTAGATTTATTTCATATACCAAAAGCTTTACTGTGACAAACAACTTGATTCAGCTATAAAATCAGGTTTGGCTGTGTTTAACATTTAACAATGTCAGGTAAAAGATTTCAGGATATTGGTTTTAGTTCTCTTGATTAATTTCAAAAGCTAAGAACAAAGTTTTACCTTTTTTTTATTGCCTTTTACTTTGAAATACTTAAGTACAAATCAATGTGGAAGCCTTATTTACTTTCACTCGGGTACATTTTTGGCTAGAACCTATTAATTGAGTACAATATTCACACAGTATCCATATTTTATTTCCCAGTACTTTTTTACTCTCCTGGGCAGAGCTTTACTTGGTTGTTCTTTATTCTTTGTTCTTTTTTCTTAACAGTTTGCATACTTTTAGTTAGAGTTTAGCTTTGTTCCTCTGCTCCACTGTGATTCAGACCAGCTGAAGGTGAACCCTAAGATAGAGACAGCGGACACACTCACGGTGCCAGTGGTACCCAGAGACATGTGGTTCATCTGCTGGGTGAGGGGTGCCATCATGTTAGCGGGCTGCATGGAGATGGTGTGGTCCATGGTTGGCGTTATCACAGCACCCTACGAGAGGACACACATGTACAAACACACACTGTTACAGGTCAAACCGCGTGAAGGACGGGAGAGGAAATGAGCTACCATTCAACAACACATCTGGACGACTTCATTAGAGTCACTGATCACGCAGTCATGCTCTCAACAAAAAAAAAGCTCTCTCCTTCTTTCACTCATCTCATCACCGTACGCCCACAGCTGGGCCCTAATATGAGGGCCAGACGTGAGCTGTTCCACTTCAACAAGTGAAATAATGCGATCCAAATGCGAGTCATGCATACTTCTGCAGAGATGATGCATCGCTCACTTAACAGCAGAGCTGCTCCGCACCACGGGTGTGTTTACGTTTCAGGCACACTGGGATGAGAGTGCTAACACATGTGAGGAACAGACAAGAGAGAGAGAGGGGGAGAAAACGGCTGTGATTTGTAACCGCCGACCTGAGCTATCATCTGATGCCGTCACACGACCGCTTCAGCAGAACTAGGCCAGAGACGTACACACACGCTCATTCTCACATGCCAACTTGATTAGGATTAATCTTTCCGAGGAGACCCTCCGTCAAACAGTTTGTCAGAAAGTTCAATTCTTCTCAGATGGTTTGGCAAAGGATGATGAGAAACCATTGTGCGGTGTACAACTCTGGTTACAGTTATGTGAGGGACTCTTTCCTGTTAGAAGTGCTGTGTTTAAGGCTCTTATCAGAACAGGAATCACTCGCCCAATGTAGCAAAATGCTTTACTGCAAATGTATCTGTCCTGACTGCAGAAAATCAAGCGTTATCACGAGAAAAAATTCCATGTTAAAATATATTAACATACAAACATGTTATTTTAAATTGTCATAATATTACAGTTTTATTGTATTTTTGATAACATAAAAGCAGCATTGGTAAGCATGTCTTTCTAAAACATAAATCTTACCGACCCCGAACTTTTGAATGGTAGTGTACATGCCTTAAAAGACTTTCCTTTTCTGCTGTCGTCACTAAGGCCAAGCAGACTGTTGGATAATGTTAACTAAAAGATAAAAACTAGTTTTTAAGGTACTATTTTAACAAAAGGCCCGTTCACACCAAGAATAATAAATATAACTAAAACGATAACTATATCAGCATCCACAGCAATTCACAAAATCGCTCTGTTTATTCTAAGCGCGTGCTGCAGTTTTGACACTTAAAATGCTTGAGCTCTTTAAAGTAGGATGGATTCTGATTGTCTGCAAATGTTTTTATCGTTCATCAGCTGGAAAAAATTGTTCTGAAAGTGATTCCAACGATAGTGTTTCTCTGTGCCGTTATTGTGGTGTGGACTGCTATTATTTTATTTTTAGAACTATATCTATATCGTTAATAGTTATAATCCTTGGTGTGAACGGGCCTTAAGGCTTCATTCTGGTACTTTTCACCATCTAATCAATATTTAATGGATAATTCATGGAAAAGCATCAACAATCAACTTTTCAAGCATGTCATAATTGTGATGTGACTAAGTGCATTTAAAATCTGTGAAAATCCAATTCAAAATCTAATTAAATAAGCAGTTTAAGGACAGTTTGTGACATTATGATGTACAACGAATAAGAAATTTATAATAGTATTCTGTATTATTTCCGCTGCAGGTCAATAACCAAACAAGTCAATTTGTGAAATGTATGCAATTCGAGTGCAAAAAAGGGGACAAAGTAAACATTGTGATACAACAAGTAGACATTCTGATAAACATGCACATTTTTGTTATGTACGGTATATGATCAAGTATATGTATGGGAGTGTGCCAACAGTAAAAAAAAGCCTTCCCACACACAAACACGCAAGCTTCAGTCTGTCTCTCAGCTTGCACAGCTTGGTGGTGCTGGTGCTTGCCTGCGCTTGAAGAATAAACTGTACAGGCACTTGGTGTCAGAAGCGCTCTGTCTCTATTCAAGCTTTCAGAGGTAAACCGTTCAGCGCTTTCCGCGTCTTAGCTTTCAGATGCGAGAGCCTCAAGCTAACAGTTCCCCCGCCCCACGACAAGCTTTCATAATGAGCGAAGAAAAAAGAAATCCATGCTGAATAATTCTCCACTCTAATTTACAGCCGTATCAGTGTGAGACTTAGACAGATGATTAAAGCTGCGCTTGTGCGTACGTGTGCATGCGTGTGTGTTTTCCCTTCATTTCCCTGAGGGGGAGTGTTTGGAAAGTGAGTGACATTCTGAGAGAGATTTCTGAGGCAGCCAATGAGATTTCTTTCTTTAAACAACAGCCTGTATACTCATTTTCAACCTCAGACCAAATATACATTTATCTAAGCTGATGTTTTCGAGTACTGGATGCCAAAAAATGTCCGTGGCTGCACTTTAAAGCCAGAGGTTTCCGATGTTAACTGGACGAGCAGAAATCTCCTGTGACATCAGAGGAAGGAGAGTTTTTTTGCCAAGACATCTAAAATAGAGACAGGAAAAGGAAGTGGCTCTTTTTGTCTCTCTCAGGTACCGGTGCTTTAAAAAAGCAGGCTGCCAGGGAGGATGTCTAATATTAAGCTTAAACAATATGTGCCAAGGCATAACCATGAATTCCCACTATTGAAACACACTTAAGAAAAACATAGGCTATAGCGTGCATTTTTCTTTCTCACGCACACACACACGACACCCCGCCAATTCTCAGCGTTCTCGGGCTGTGATGGGGCTGAGATAAACTTAAATCTTTACTCAAACATGGGCTTCTTTGTTTCTGCAAATGGCCGTAACTAGCGGGGGCTTAGAGAAGCGTTTCATTTCTTTTCTCTCCTCTTGCGTGGCGGTTCCACTTTAAGCGGCTTTGCCGTAATGCACTGCGGTCTTGATTCATTAATGTTCATTTCCAGGATGTGATTTAGTTAGGGTGGCTGGGGATTCTACTCTGCGCTAAGATGGAAAGTAACAGGTACAGTTGAGTGATGGCCCTCTGGGTGGTGCATTGTGGGTAAGTGTGTGCCTGCTGGTTGGTGTGTGTGTGTGCCCTGCTGACAACATCCGTGCAGCTACCCTGCTGAAATTGCTTATACCAGCATGGATTTTCATGCTGGTTAATTCTGGTTAGTACTGATCAACCATCATGGTATGTATCTACACACTGATGATCCAAAACATTATGACCACCTGCCTAATATGCTGTTGGTCCTCTGCCTGCTGCCAAAACAGTGCCCACCTGCTGAGCCATGAACTCTACAAGACCTCTGAAGGTGACCTGTCGTATCTGGCACCAAGGCATTAACAACGGTTCCTTCAAGTCAGGTAGGTTGCGAGGTGAAGCCACCGTGGATCCAACTTGTTGGTCCAGCACATCCCACAGATGCTCAATTGGATTGAGATCTGGGGAATTTGGAGGCCAGGGCAACACCTTGAACTCTTCATCGTGTTCCTCAAATCATTCCTGAAGTGTGGCAGTGAGAATTATCCAGCTAAAAGAGTCCACCGCAGGCAATACCTATTGTCACAAAGTGGTGTACTTGGTCTGCAACAATCTTTATGTAGGTGGCACGTGTCAAATTTACATCCACATGAATTGGAAGACCCAGGGTTTCACAGCAGAACATTGCCCCCAAAATCACACTTCCTCCACCGGCTTGTCGTTGTCCCACAGTGCATCCTGGTGCTATCACTTCCCTAGGTAAACGGCGCACACGTACATGTACCGTCTGCGTGATGTAAAGGAAAACGGGATTCATCGGACCAGGCAACATTTTTAACACTGTGTCCTTATCTCAGCCCTGATAAGGACACCCACCCACACACATACACCTGTCATCTGGTTGGGATAGTAATGCATAACTCAGCTGTATGGCCAACATAATCAGCAGGTCACAACAGCAGGTGCACTTAAGGTACCGATGTATACTAAACACACACACACACACACACACTGCACTGCGGAGAGGGAGCTCAGAGCACTTCCATTGTCTGCTGATTTGCTTAAACCCTCATCGCAGGCTCCGGTCGCTATGGTCACGTGTCTCCACGGTAACAAGGTGCCAAATGCAGCGCCGTTCTCCAATAACAATGCTTCCCTTTCTCAGCCACTTTTAATTGCTTGCCTTCTCTCTTTGCAGGACCCACAAAAAGAAAGAAAAAAGCCCATGATTTCTTCCGCCTTTGTTTTCTTTCCAGGATTTTCAAATTAGGCAGAGATCAGCTCACAGACTCCCACTGCCTCTCTCTCTCCCAGGCAGCTGAGGTCTTTTTTGATGGGTTGCCAGATCATTAGATATGAGGGTTTGGTTACAAACACATTTACACAACATAATCATGATCATCAAACCTCCCATTCGACTACACACGCACACACACACACACACACACACACACACACACACACACACACACACACACACACACACACACACACACACAACAAGTCTGGAATATCATTATCTAGTCAGACATCTGCCTCCTTTTCTGTAACCCTGTTTCACTTCTTGTGTTGCTCAGCATCATATGAAACTCTGCGTCTGCCTGCTGCAGATCTGGAAACAGCTGACTGAAGCCTTTTTTCAGGCCATGCCAATGAGAAAGCCGTGATCCCAGACTACCTTTGGCCATTTCCAAGGTGGAATGCAGACCCCTGGCTTACAGTAAATCCAAGATCAGGTGAGAGCCAAAGAGACGGTGGGCAGACCAACAGACCTCGGCCAAGGGATTTCCTTTTTACAAGACTTAAGGGAAAGAACACAAGAGAGATAATGTATGTGTGTATTTGTGCAGTGAGACAGAGAAAGAGAAAAGAAAGTCTCTCCAGGTTGACAAATATGTGCCGATGGAGCTCAGACAACAGATCTATTAATCTGATCCAGACTGTCTGAAGGAACAGAACTGGCCGATGAAGGCAAGTAAACGATCACACATTTTTAATTGTTGGGTGAACTATCCATTTAAACACAAGCTTCATCCGAAAACTTAGGCAGTTGACTTGATGCCTTGCTGCCCTATCAGGCAATGACTTTGCAGGCAGCGTTTGCACATGAAGGTACAAAACTGATTTCGGAAAGACATTTTAATGATCTACAACAAAACAGAGAGCTTTGGGGAAAACTAAGCGAATATTTAATAACTACAATAGTAATTTCTCACTATAGTGACATCAAAAGTGTAAAACGTTGGTCAAAAACTTACATTTACACACAAACTGACCACCAACCACAACTTTTAGATGGCATCTTTATTTTTCTAGCTCAACTGTCACAGAATGGAAAGCACAGGATTGTGGGATATCAAAGGCAGTGAAGGATACATCTATGCTCACTTCAAAAAACGATCAGATGAAGGTTTTTCAGGAGACAGGAAGTGATGCTAACATTGAATTTGGACGTGCCTTGATGTCTTCCTACCTTGCAATGCATCCTCCGAAGCATTTATCGGTTTTGGGATGCAACCATTTAAACATCCTTTCTCTGACTATTCACAGCTCCCGCACTTACTTGCTCAGCCACAAGAGGGCGATGGCGGTAAAGAGCCACATTTTTTTTTTTTTTTACTCACAGAACATCCACTCTTTCACAGAGATAAACAGAATCACTCTCATCTCTCCTCAATCCTCTCTATCTGTCTGTTTCCTCATGTCCCCAACACACACACACACACACACACACCAAGATAAATGAACACCTCCTCAGCGGCACTTACCGTAGGTTGCATAACGTACTGTTGGTGAGGCATCCACGACGTACTCTGGACCTGTGGGCGGAAACCAGCATTTCTTAATTTCACTCCTCACCCCCCCTCCTACGCCTCTTCCCGCTGCCTCCAAGCCCCGATTCCCACAGAGCAGCCGAGGCAGGAGCGAGTAATACAAGTGTGATAATTACACAGGGATCGGAATTCTACAGACAGCGATATTGCATCCTAATTACAGCGCTGCGGCAGCAATTTCATCATCTGAGGCCGACTTGGACCCCAAAAAATATCTCCTTTCATCTCGCCACCATAGTAATTCCAACAATTACTTAATTTAGGACAGGGTTACTATAATTAACTAAAACTAAAACTATTAAAAACATTTTCGTTACTTGAAATACAATAAACTTTTACTGGAATAAAATAAAATATAAATAAAAATAACATTATATTAAAAATATAAATACACATTTTATTTCAGCTACAGTAGTGGCAAAAAGTGATGTCCAGAGGGGATATTTGTTTTTAATCACCCTACAAGTTCTATTAACCCACAAAAATATAAGGAAATATTTTATAAATACTTAAAAAAATACTAATATATGAGTGA
Organism: Tiaroga cobitis; assembly: GCA_030578255.1. Lineage (NCBI taxonomy): Eukaryota > Metazoa > Chordata > Actinopteri > Cypriniformes > Leuciscidae > Tiaroga > Tiaroga cobitis. Next base: position 38,883,325 of record CM060606.1, read on the forward strand.
AGAATAAAACACTAAACTTGGTCAAGGTATTTATCAGACAAAATTATTTGGTAAATAAAGGCAAACTACAGCTACAGGTTTTATTTTACTATGAAAAAAAAGTATAGCAAACAAGTTATTACTATTCCGTTTATTCTCTCTTGTTTTAGCATGTGTTCATAATTTTTTTTTTTTTGACAGACTGGCCACAAATGATGTCAGCACAATTTGGCATGCAACATTGTGTTATTACAAAAAAAAACCAACTGACTCCAACTAAGAAAAATGCTTACAAAATCTTTAGCAAATCTTTAATAATATTTGAAAAAAGGCTGAAGATGTCAATGTTCCTAGGCCGGACATAACTTTTGGCCACTACTGACATTAGTCATTTTCATTTAGTTTAACTTGATGTACTAAAATAACTAAAACTAAAACAAATAAAAATGTATTAAATAAATATTTATAATAACTATGGACATAGACAAAATATATAGACTAAAACTATTTAAATGAAAAGTCTAAAAATAAAAAAAGCAAAATATTAATAAAAACTAATGGTATCACAATGATACTAAAATAGCACAGATTTAGGGCACAGTATACTTGAGTATTATTTTTATACCACGCTTTTTATACCAAGCGAACTGAGGATAAGTGTCCACTTCCTGTCTGAGAGGATGGATGTATGCATTTAGATTCGTGAAAGTGCGTTTGAACAGTTGTAGGTGTCTAAATTTATATGCAGTGTCCTTTTATGTTGTTCTAGGAAGAAAAGCCTTTGGGATTTGTTCATCACTGTGATCTGCCTCGGGCGTCTCTCTCTCTCTCTCTCTCTCTCTTTCTCTCAAAACACACTAAGTCCACTAAGATGTGTAAGCGCACACCTTGTCTCTCTCTCCCCGACTGCTAAAAGATTCATGCTCTCGCTCTCCCTCCTTCTCTGCTCTTCTCTGTCCTTTCACTGGAGAGGGAAACAGTTGTCTCTTGTTCCATTCTCAAAGTTCTAGGGGAGAAATAAAGGTAGCAGCGCATTGATTTCCCGTCAGCTTGGCTTGACACTCATATTGGCGGGTTCAGTGCAGTTTGCAATTTAAAATTAATTCGCCGGCCAGCGGGGCACTTTTGCACATGATATCACGCAATTTGATTTAGAGATAACCTTCCTAGCATGCAGAATTTATCATAAGAAACGTGCGGCCGAGAGTTTAAACTAGGACTAGGGTCAGCGTGGGTGGTTTGTATATGTGGGCTCGGCTCGTGTGTGTCGGCGTGTTTGCGCGAGGACGAGGTTCTCGTGAGGACAGGAGGTACATGATCTAAAGGGCTTAGCTATTCTCTACGCTCAGCAATGTTTTGTTTAGTTTAGCTTAAGCCAAATCAATTAGAGACGCTCATAGTCACTGTTTGCTCACTCCGTCTGACTGCAGGGCTGGAGAACAGCGTTAATAAGCTTTCCTAACAAAACAGTAAACACGGAGAGTGATGGAAAAACACGCTATACCGCAACACGCTCTCCTCATATGTATGTGACTAAAACTGTGTTTGTTTGCATGTCATTGTGTTTGTAATACAGTTGCCCTCTAAAAGTATTTGGGAACTTTTGGACATTCAAGTTACACTTAAAAACACCTGAGTGTCATTGCATTAGATATCAAACCAAGTGGCATCCACAAGTAATTGATGCTAAACCTTTTCCCAGAAAGTGTTAAATTAATTTAACGACTTTATGAAATTTTTTTGCTCGAAAGACTATCTTTGCGATCTTTCTTAAAAACAAAAGCATATTTTAAATGACATTTTAAATAAGACATTTATATATTATCACGTGTCTTAAGCATCCAGATGTTTCTAGGGTCCACGCTATAAATGTCTCTGGATGTGTGAGTATGTTTGCCTGCAGCAAGTGTTCGTATATGCTGTGATCTTACCTGATATGTGGAGACAGGAGAGGCTGCGATGAATGGAGTGATTGACGTTTGAGCGATCATGCGGTTTGTGGAGATGCTGTATGGTGAGGAGTAGAACCTGCAAGATACAAAAAAAAAAAACCACTATTAGTACCCTTTTCTGTTTGTCTAAGGGTGTGTAGTTTGGTTCTCTTGGTCTGGACCAAACAAGAAAATGATACATTTAGTCTTCGTTCGCTTCACTTACTTCACACTGTCATTTTTAAGTCCAAATCTAAAGATACAAAACAACAAAAAACCTAAACCCAAAGATACAAAACAACCCTAAGACAAGGGTTTTAAAACATGGGTTCGGTTATTTATTTTTAGGATTTTTTGATGAATAGAGATTTCAAAAGAACCGCATTTATTTAAAATATAGAAATGTTTTGTAACATTATATATGCATCCTTGTTGACTAAAAAAGTGTATCATTAATAAAACGATCATGTCTGTGTATATCTGTTTATGCATAGGCTTGTCACAACAGTTAATTTGTTGAGCCCTCTGTGTTACCAGAGCAACAGCATTTTCCAATAGCTACAGTTCTCAGGCAGGACTTTATTTATCATTGTGTACCTACTGCGGACATGTTTCATCTGCAAGCTCCGTTGCTAGGCTTTATTGATCGGCTTGTCTGGCAGCTGAGAAATGGAGCGTGGGGAGAGAAACGCTGTCTGCCCTAGAGAGCACATGCTCCCTTATGTCACAGTCACATAAGACGACCCGAGTGAGAGCATGTCCAGGAAGAAAGTAACACAATCTTTGAAGCAGGGTTAAAATGTGAAGCTTTACACACCCGTTTACGTAACTGTGCAATCCTGTTTTTAGCCTAGCACTGCTCTGCTGTTATTTATGCCAGCTATTATCTTCAGCCTGTTGACATTGAGATGGCATGGGCTATTAAACAATTAAGAAGACTGTATGAACTCTCTATGTATGCTAATGTTGTAGAAGTGATGGAAAGGAGAAAGGAAACAAATAAAGCATTTCTCTTCCTCTGCACTTTCTAGTCAGCTCTATTATTTACAATTCAGAATCTGCCTTCTTTTCCCAATTGCATATTTTTGTCATTCCTTATTTTGTTCCCTTTACCGCAGACAGCAAGTGCTGAGTCAGAGGTGCAAAAGGAGCCGGAGTTGGTAGCTGAGGTACATTTGGGAGACTATGACTGTTTCCCCAGTGGGCCGGATCAGAGACAGAGCCGTGGGGACTTCGTCCACAGGAGCGGACAGACAGAAAGGGACTTATTTACCCAAGCCCGGCACCCATCTCCATGCCCTGAAAACAACACCTGACGAAACACTTACATCTTTCGGTGCAACAATGGCACAAAATGCAGATTGGATATGACATGTATGTGTGTGCCAGTGTATAAGACAACTCTGTAAAGTTTGGCATTATTCACTGCAGCTCAGACGTTGCTAACCCTGCTGAAAAGACCAAATTAAATCTGCATGAACCGCCTGGTTAGTTGAGACAGTCTTGCTGGTTAAGTTGACCCTATAAAGCCATATGTATCATTAATATGATCAATACCTTCCTGAAAGACCTTTTGTATATGATGTACAACATATCTTCATCCCCCTGGTGGATTTTTCATGTTTCTCAGGAAGTAGAAATACTTTTTTTTTTGTTATAATTTTCAAATGTCCACCTTCGTGCTGGAATACTTTTTTGTGAAATGTTTGCCAATGTTGATAAATGAACAAAAATAATAACTTGTTTTTTTGATAGTTCAAAATGCATTTTGCACAAGCAACTTGTTTTAATATTTCATACATTATTAATATAAATGTTGGTTTGAAAATGATACAACTACCAACTAACTACCATGTATTATTTTAATGTATCATTACAAATACAATGCATTTCTTAATGTAATATGACCACCAAATTAAAATGAAAATCATTTTAATCATTTAATAATTAAAACATAATTTTACTAAGATATTTTTAGAGTGGAAACTTATATTTATATGTTTTCTTATAAATACACAGATACAGTATGAGTATACACACTGCCATTACTGTTTCCATTAAGATGTTTTTAAAATAAATTAATACTTTTATTCAGCAGTATGTAGGTATCAAAACGAGAATAAAGAACGTTTTTTAAATAAATGCTGTTCTTTCTACCCATCAAATAATTCTGCATCACAAAAATATTAAGTAGCAGAACTGTTTTCAACATTAATAATAATGAGAAATCTTGAGTACCAAATCAGCATATTAGAATGATTTCTGAAGGATCATGAGACACTGAAGACATGAGTATTGATGCTAAAAATTCAGCTTAGCCATCACATGAATACATTACATTTTATAATATATATTCAAATAGAAAACAGCTATTTTAAAATGTAATAATATTTCATAAAAACTTTTTTTTTTTAAATGTCTAAAAAGACTCTCTAAAGATTATCAAAAAGTGATTTCAAATGTATTGCTTTACTGGATTAGGAAATCTCAGACAAGCATACTACTGGCATATAAAACAAAACTATGTACTTTATGCTGGTGACTGCTGGTCTTTTCAGCAAGAAAACACTGGTATAAGGATGGATTCATTGCAAGAAGCTTATTTAAGTAATGGACCATGCAAGGACGGACCATTGTATCCTCGGACAACCTGTAAAGCAGTGAAAACTAAAAAAAACAAATGACTCTTACCCGTTCTGCATTGCAGTGGGGTCATAGGTCAGCGCCATGCCACTCTGAAACACATGACAGACAGGACAAAGAGTAAAAGATTGTTCCGGTGAAGCAAGTATCCTATAAAGTCTATTGAGTAATGCTGGCAATAGAACAGGGTCATCTAATAGGGGCCGGCCAAGTGCTCTTTATATCTTTAAAAGCACATGGCCGAGACTTGTAGCTGTGGATCTATTACCTCAGAGCGCTGGGCTGTAATACCAGACGGGCTCGGGTTCGATATGGCAGAAAGTTATTTGGTATTTACAAGCCTGGAGAAAGCATAGCTCATGTTGACAGAGCTGTGCTAGCTAAGTGAATAAGGGGGGAAAGCTGGCCGCTTAGACCTGTATTGGACTGGAGCAGATAAACAACGCTCATATACTGCAACTTGTCGGGCGCCAAGTTTTCCTCCGTGGGGGAGAAAACCTGGAGACTGGTGGGAAAACCATCGACCTAACCTATGTGTGACTGGACACTCTATCTAGTTAATGTGGACTCCGGGGGTTGCATATTGAAATACGCCTTCATGAGAGAGTGCAGCCAAAGTCATGGCGTCTGCCAGCTCTTCATAATGGGCGCTCATGGTCTGGTCGGTATCTGGGCATGTTTCCCTGAACCGCCGCATCATGCCAGCAGCTGGGGCTGCCCAGAAAATGCCAGTTGTTCACCCTGCCGCCATTTTCCCATCAGCCAACTCAGACGGCGAGACTTGCTTTGCGGGAATAAAAACAGGAGAGGGGAGATTAAAGGACTTGTGCGAAAGACTGGGAACTTAAACATGGCCAGATGACTCCATCAATCAAATGTTTTCTCCTGCCTCCCTTTCTTTCACTCCTTTATTCTAGCCTGTGGTTAAAACAAAGGATTTGTTCCCGACTGATACTCTTCTTCAGGGTTGGGTATCCTGGGAAAGGGAAGGCGCAGGGATAGTAGGGAAAAGTACAGCGGATCATGGTTGTGTGTCATTTGGAATTGAATTGAGAATGCCTTTTAAATTCCAATTGCTGCATTTGAATTGCATTTGAACTGACATAGATAAAAGGATGCAGCATTGCGATTTGAATTTTAAACGTTAAGCAGCAAAAATAAAATTGTTTAAAATTCAAAGAAATTAATAAAAATATAAAATATAATTTTTACTAGAAAACACAAGTTAAGGCAAACTGAAAGTTCGCTTGACAGAGCTTTGTTTGAAAGATTTGAAAAAAGTTTCCAAAACAGACAGATAGACAGATCCTGTAGATAGATAGATACTGTAGATAGATAGATAGATAGATAGATAGATAGATAGATAGCACTGACCTCTCCTTCCCGGGGCCACGGTCGGCCATTTTGAGGGTACTTGCTCTGACTCTGCCTCTTCTTCTGTCCCCCGTCTGCAAACTTGCAAAGCAGTGGCTCCGTCGGGGCTGTTGAGAAGGAGGAACAAACACAGAAAAATATAAAAGATCAGTCAGTCAGTCAGCAAGGCGTGAGAGGGAGGAGTGGATGGATACCTCCATAGGTCAACCGCAGTACGATTGATGGAAAGGTCACGACCTTGGCAAAGAAAGTGGAGTGTGTATTGAACAGAGAGGGAAATGTTACACCGCAGGTATCACACCCACACAGAGCAGCGGAGGAATATCCAATGACCTTTTGAAGTTCAACACCCCTTGACTATCTCTCCTCGATTTCCTGCACGCCCACCCCAACCTCCATTATGTCTTTGACACTCGACTCACTTTTGGCACGGATGTCCTCTCAAATCTCCACCATCAAAACAACTTCCCTGGCAGGTATTCAAAGCTCTTTGTTTAATATTTGCAAAATAATAAATGACCTGAACGATACAGTAAATAACTTAAATGGCGTCGTAATGATATGAGCCACCCGAAAAGTTTCAAAACATTGTTATTTGTTTTTGGTGCTCACTGGAGTGTATATTTTGCTTATTATCTCTTTTTTACACAGAAAAAAAAAGCGGAAAGGAAAGCAAGAAGGCTCCTCTACGACCAAGAGGGACCGGTTCATGCAACAGGCGAGCAGACAGTTTAAAAGAGTCCTCTTCCAAGATGGCAGGCACTGAGGCGAAACACTTTAATGTTCTCGCTCAGTCATGATGGCAATATGAATTGTGGGGTGTGGAACGCCTCTCTGAAGTCTAGGAACGCTCTTAAAGAGCAGGAAATCTTGCTCTTGAGTTGAACAAATTCCTGTACGCCACAGCTAAGCTAAACTTAATTTGGTTTCCTCAGCAACCAGAAAAACTCACAAACTTCTTGGATGATGAGATCTGGCAGAGAGCGATGATAGATGCAGGAGGAGGAGTTTCTGCTTTGTGGAGTCCAGACAACTATTCTGAGTAATCCTGCCCTCTGGCAATATGACTCTACAGTCACCTCTGAAAGTATGTTTGTTTGGCAGAGAAAAATGAACGCTTTCTCTTTGCACGCTCTCACCTGCACTGCGATATTCCAGCAGCTCTGTGGAACAATAGAGAGCTGTTGTATTACAGACTGCAGAGGATGCTTTGTGCGGAAATAAGTACATATATTGCATAAAACCAGATAAACAAATACAAAACAAGCAGCTGAAACAGCTCAACAGAACATTATGTATTCTGTAGCTGAATAGAATATTTAGTGGCTGTTGTTTGTTCTTTTTTTGTCTATTGTTTAGATTGAAACATCAAACAAGGGATCAAGTCTTCAAAACAGAGGTGTCTCAATAAAATAGTAATTCCGTGATTGAGAAAAATACTAATTGGACATCATGCCAGAGAGAGAATGAGATGAGAGAAAAGGGCAGAAGAAACAATAAAACAAGAGAAGGGAAGAAATAAATAGATAAGAGAAGAAACAAGATGAGAAGAGAACAGTTCCCCCAAAACAGATCCATCTGTTTTGGGGGAATGGACATTCTTGAATAAGACCTTATAAATTGCATCACAATTTGTTAATAGTTTACTATAGACAAGGTCATGTTATTATTTGTTTATAATTAATGCAACAATACTTATAAGTGTAATAGTTTTCATTAATAAGCATTGATATGAATGAAAAGTAATAAGAACTTTGCCTGTGCTCTTACAGTGTGAATGATTTTAGCATGACTTTGTGAAAGGTTAAGTATTGAACTGAATGAAATTGCATATAGCCTTCTTCATGACTTGTGTTTGCATATGTATATTTAATTCTGTAACCTACTTGTTCTACAGATCAGTGTGCTAATGTTATTATGCTACAGTTTTTTTTGATAACATTGATACCATATCTTAGAGATAAAATGCAACTTCTCACTTCCTAAAGTGTCACATTAAGCGAAAAAAAAAACCAACAAGTCTAAATACATTTATAATAACTGAATCTGGCAACATGGCAGAGACTGCCCCCGCTCCCTCACTCAAAACTCTCTCTCAAGCCCCGTTCAATCCGCTACCGTCTCACAGCGACATAAATCACTCTCCATCATTTTCACATCACGGACATTAAACAATCTAGCAAACTGTCTAAACTGAATTATACATACAGACATTCATAGGAGGAGTTTAACGCCTAATTAGTCATTCAGAGAACTTACAATTTTATTTTTGAATATGAAAAATTTACAGAGTTCCGGACCTCGGTGGCAAGATGATATATAGCCTATGTATGCATTTTTCCCAAATTAAAATGTTTACATTCAAAACATGCTGTTCTTCATCAATACAAGCTGTTCTCATAAACACCAATTTTCTCTAAATTATATAAAATATCTCACCATATAAATTATTCATAAGAGAGGAGAGGAGAGGAGAGAGGAGAGTTTTCGGCCCCTGTGATCTCAGTGTGCTTTGAGCTGAAGTAAGGTGGGGTAAAAGTCTCTCTCCTCCACCTGCAGAGGAGTCAGGGTCTACACCTGCAGCCTTGTCATCACCCTCCTATTATACACACATGCACACGCTGGCCAGCGCTGATAACAGCAGCACAACACAAGTGACTCCTTTGTGAAGGACAGACAGAAAACGAGGCAGCAGAAAAGATCACAGCTTCTGCGGCAAGCTCGAAATGTTTGAGCAAGCAGCTCCAAATCCCCCCCCCCAATCTGAAAAACAATGAGTCTGTGTGTGTATGTATGTGTGTTTCAGCTGAGACAGTGGGAAACGCCCTGTATTAAACCCCCTCACAGTTTAGGTTGAACTCTAAAATAACAACCAGAGCCATCATAAAACAGGGAAGCCAAATAATCTTGGGAGTTTTTGTGCTGCTTTTGGAGCGTGGTGGAATATCCATGCTGATTTTATGAGCAGACTCTGCTTGGCATGTGCTTTGTTTGTTTTGCTAGTCAGGTTGCCCTGAACTGAAAGTGCTGAATCTCACTCATGCGGGGAAAGTTTTGAGTCTTTGTTAAGAATAACTGATTTCTGATTCGGACCAAATATTCATCCAGGGGAATCATACTACACTGCACACAAAAACAAACACATTCAGTAACAACCTTTCTATTTCATGTGTCTGTAGCTACAATCAGATAAGACAGGGCTAACTATTACTATTGCTTAAATAATTGTACCTCTTCAATCTGTAATTCATACCATTTGTGCAATAAACAAATTATACTTGAAATCAAATCGTGATCATTTTTTTCTAAGCAGCCACACTTACAATTTTCACCAGTTAAAACAGCAAAAAAAAAAGTATTTACACTGCTGTTTTGACTTGAGACAGTAAGCAACCAACCACCCAGAACACACTAGTAACTGCATTGCAACACCCTAGCAACCACACAACACATTAGTAACTGCAAAGCAACACCCTGGCAATCACCCAGAACGCCTTAAAAACTGCACCCTAACAATATTACTGCAACATCCTCTCAACCTTCTAACCTTCTAACGGCATTCTAGCAACCACCCAGAACATCCTAGCAACACCCTAGCAACCTCCAATAACACCTCAGCAACCTTCTTGCTACATTTTAACAACCACCTATACCTTGCAAATGCAAAGTAATCCACTATCAACCACCCAGAACACCCCTGGCAACCTTCTAGCATCATTTTAGCAACCACCCAGAACATCCTAGCAACACCCTAGCAACCACCTATAACATCTCAGCAACCTTCTTGCTACATTTTAGCAACTACCCATACCTTATAAATGCAAGTCAATGCACTATCAACCAGCCAGAGTATCCATGACAACCTTCTTGCTACATTTTAGCAACCACCCAGAACATCCTAGCAACACACAAGCAACCACCCAGAACGCCTTAGAAACTACACTCTAGCAATATTGCTGCAAGACCCTATAAACCAACCAGAACACCCTTGGCAAACTTTTTATTAATTTAATTTTGATGACTGTGATGTCTAATACCGAATTATACATAGTCTGATTATTGTAGACAAAGCTGTGATATTTTTGTGGAAACTATGGTTACCGTGATACATTTTGACAAGGGAGGCTAGCAGGCCATGCTAGACGGCTTCAAAGTACCTATCAAGACAAACAGAAACATGTACAAGTACACACACACACACACACACACACACACACACACTAGCTGTTAAGGTATCTCAATCTGACACTTTATCACACTTAATGAGTTAAAACATGACGCTGTTTCTCAAACCACCACAGGGCAAACCAAAAACACTCACACATACTCCAACATCTGCAGCACTGCACGCATGTCAATTTGCCAATATTTTAATCAGTCTCTTTGGAACTTCACGTATCATTACAGCAAGTGTCCTGACATGATGACGTGTTTTAAATGTAACATGAACTAATGCAGGGAAAATTCATAATTCATTGACAAATTTTTACGTTCTCTATTTCTCATGGGGAATTTATGGAATATTGTTGGGCCACTTTTCATTGCTTTGGGAGTTTTCCCATAAAAATCTCCTTCCCTTTTTCCTGTAGAGACAAACACAAAAATGAGAGCAAAATTTTGGGAAATGAAATATGTTAATGGCACTTGTTCTGTGCTGAAAGTGTGTTTGATTGTGTGTGCATGTGTGTCCGTAAGTGTTTCATAACATTTACCCAAGCAGACAGCTCTGACCACATGTATTTTCAAGCTGTTTATTAACTTTGGGTCACAGCACCGCAGATATTCAGTCGAGGAGGGAGTGCGAAGGAGGAGGGTCCGTCAATAAGATAGACATGTGTTTCTAATCCACGGCCCGTCACCCAGTGTGCCAACTCCTGCTGGGCTCCCACAGACCTCCAGCTCTCTCTGTGGGCGGCAGGCATTCCTGGAGCCACACCCGACTTTCCCACCCTCAGCCCATGATGGCCCTCAAGTTCACAGATTTCTCCATTCCTTCACTAATACCTGCCATCCTTTCTTTCCCAACAACCTCAAATGAGCTATAGGGCCCTATGAAATCCAGAATCCTTATTTTTTTCCCAAATTCCCTAAATTTTCTTTTAAATTATTCACGCTTCTATTTTTAAAGCTACACTGTGTAACTTTTTTAGTTTATTCTTAGCTAAAAACACTTAGTTCTTTCAAAAATATATGTGCTCATTAATGTATATTTACTTCGTTCAAGTAATAAAGTATTCTCGTGAGTGTATAATATGCCATTGAAAATACATACGGGTAAGGGGTTCTAATGTAGGTCGCCATGTTGCCCCTCCATCTTGAAAGTACATTAGCCAGGGACATACCCGTTCATTCAAACTTCGCCTTTCACGTTTTAACACTCGATGGCACCGCGTCGAATGTGAAGAGGGGGAATGCTTGAGACTGATATATAAAAACCTGAAAGCCTTTTTGAAAGTCTGTTGCTGATGGAGGATCACTCTTATTCTCGAGGATACGTATCAGAGTCGCCAAGGAAGCGAAAAAGAGTTAAAAGTTAAAAATAAAAGTTACTTTAATAAGATTAGCTTGCATTCGTCTGGGAACCTGATAACTGATGTAAGCAATGAAATGGTAAAACAAATATGAAAACTTAAAACTATTATTCATTTTACATAGATGGCATAACCTATATGTTACCTGACAAATTAAATTACTGCAAATTATAATAGTTTTCTAAAATAACCTCATCACTTGAAGGAACACTCATGGACGAGGTCGAACTGGAAGCCATGTTAATCTTGGACTACATTGGCCACCGTAGGAGTTAAAACGAAATCGGAATTGAGAGGAACAGAAACTAATATTCACTGGATGGTCATACACCTTTTCACCGCTAGATGGGGGTAAAAATCACACAGTGTAGCTTTAAGGTTTAATTAAATTTTATTTATAAAAAAGGATGTCTAGTCAATTTAATAATTAAAAAAATAATATTAAATAATGTATTAAATGTTTATGAATGTATTGTTAACATTAATAGTGCTCTATGAAATGCGTTTTATTTGTTCAGATATTCTGTGTAGTCTGTTATAATTTTTTGGGATTCTGTGTTTTATAATTTAATACCAATGTATAAAAAAAACAGCGGTAATTAAATGAATAAATCTTTTAAAATGTAATCAAATGAAATTATTATAATTATTATGTTGAGAAGTACATTCTACTGTACAATAGTAATATATTTCAGTCATAATTTAACGTTTAATTTAATGTGTTACTTGTCGTTTGCTTGTAATTGTGTAAATTGGTTCTATGCCAAAATCTTTTTTTTCAGTGTAGTCCATATTGCAATTTACAGCCTTACTTTTGATTTATTCATTACATTTTTTTCAAAATTCCATGACATTTCGCCTTATACAGAAAATTGAATTTTTATAGCTTGGCTTCCGCATTTTCCACAACATGGAAATCATAAGGCCTTAGAGAGATGCACCATGACTAACTGCATTTGCATTAGTAGGTTTTCCTACTCAAAGATGTTGGTTTAAGTGGAAGATTGCTTTGATGCAGAGGGCCTTGAAAACAACATGTTGTACATGTGCTACAACTGGAAGTCCCTGTTCTATAACATGCAGGGAGGAAATAAAGGATGGTGTTTACCAACACAAAGAGCACTGTTTGCCCTGGAACGGTGTGCACTGAGTGGGTAGGAGGAGCGTGTGACCCTGACAAAGCTGGTGTCTACACATCGCCCACGCTTTAATAGCAGCCTACCGCACAGATCTGTTATGCTGCCAGCTTGGCACAGTGGCTTTCAGGTCCAGGAACGAAGGTGCGCTTTGGTTCCACATTCAGCCACCGCCGTATGATACATATAGGGAGAAAACGTACAAAAACACAGCCCACAATTGAGTGCTGCTGTGAGGTGAGCCCACACACGCTCAGTGAGACATGTGAATTCACTGAACGCAACAACCCCATGAACATGGTATTATACACGTGTGTGCCGTATATTTGCGAGATGGGAAGCCCGTTCTTTCTACGAAGCCACAGGCGCTGGGGTTTATCCTGGAGTTTTACACACAGAAAATCTCCTGTATTATACAATACAGCGCTCCTACATTAAGAAGTCTCCAAGTACACGATATCAATTCCATGTAGAAACCTCATTTATTGCACAGTGTAGATGAAGGTTTCGGCACAGAATAAAAATCGGGGTCCTCATTACTCACCCACCTCCTGGCTCCAAACAAAGCTAACTCTAATAGAGCTTATGTAGCCATGTAGTGTTCTGTCTTCCGGTTTGTATTTCCACAGCATGAAGGTAAGATCTTACCGATTTATGAATGAACCGCTTTGTTCTTCCCGGTCTTCTGACATTTGTTATGCTTCAAACATTACAATGCTCATGATAACATTTGTTAACTCCACAATAAAAAACCCACTTCACCAGCTAATTTCTCTTCGATAGCGATGCCATAAATATACAGAGCTATCGCAAAAATGGAAGTTCAAACGCAAATTTCTAAAGATGGCTGCATGCTTGTTTTTCTGGCGCATAAGGTCGGAAATGCTTAAAAAAAATGGACAAGCTAGAAAGATACAATTCATTAATGTTTATGATTTAAACACATGCACTGTAATATTTTTGTAATTTTAGCAGAAAAAGAATGTAAAAATGCTAGAGTAAAAACTGGTAAATGTAAATTGGTTTAAAGTAAGAGACAAAATACATTAGATTTAACAATACAGTACATGTAATTTTACTGTTTAATGAAGTAACACAAATGGATTTAAAATGATCTTATTTATGGTGAAAACATGTCATCAAAAAGACAAGATATACAGTAAAATATTGTTAAAATTAGGAAGAAAGCTTTGTAAAAAAACTATGTATGATGCATTACATTTGATTATAATTCATTAACATTGTTATTGCTCACCAAAACTCCATTTATTTGATGAAAAATACACTGCAAACACAGAAATATTGTGAAATATAATAAAAAATTTAAATAAATGTTCTATTTGAATATATATTAAAATGTAATTTATTCCTGTGATGTCAAAAGTGAATTTTCAGCATCATTACCTTCACATGGTATCACATGGTCCTTCAAAAATCATTCTAATATGACGATTTGGTGCTCAAGAAACATTCGTAATATTATCGGTTGAAAAGAGCTGTGCTGCTTAATATTTTTGTGGACACCGTGGTCAATTTTCTTACAGGAATCGTTGATGAGAAGAAAGTTCAAAGGAACTGCATTTATTTGAAGTAGAAATCTTTTGTAACATTACAAACGTCTTTAATACATGAGTTCAATTATGCAAAAAAATACACAGTATAATCAGACACCCGTGGAATTATGATGACCTGCAGCATTTTCTAATAGAATTCTGAAAGTTATAAAGTGTCTAATAGGTTAAAGAATGCATACATTCTTTATAACCCTCAAGTAACAGAAATGAAAATGAACAAAACGCAAAACAACCGCATGCCAATATGATGCCCTGATCTTGGATCAGTGCTGGGAGAGCAGTTTACTCTGAGCACTGGTTTGTTTGTTTGGGGTAAAGCGGGTAAATATCACTGGCCTGTTTGACATCTCTCAGTGGAGAGAGAGCAGGAGAAAAGAGACAATTCAGGGAGAGAGACAGAAAGACCGACAGAGAGAGAGAGAGAGAGAGAGAGAGAGAGAGAGAGAGAGATGCACACTGAGTAGAATACAAACATTGCATAATCAGCTTAGCCATCCCACTTCCTGCCTTTTAATGGGCCTGTCTGACTTTGGTTTGGTGGATGCTGCTTTACACAGCTCGTCCTGAGAGCAGGTCACTGGAGAGAGAGAGAGAGAGAGAGAGAGAGAGAGAGAGAGAGAGAGAGAGAGAGAGAGAGAGAGAGAGAGAGAGAGAGACAGACTATTGTCTCAGTGCTCTAATAAAACCACGCAGAATGCAAGGTCAGGAGCCAGTTCATCGCATGCTCGTTTAAAGGTTGAAGTTTATGTTTCATTTAGAAGGAATGTATTCGCTGCACAAAAACAGAACATAACATTAAGTTGACTCACAGTGAGGCAAATTCACTAAATAGTTGCACCACTTTTGTGTGCAATATTTCAGCACCAAAAAACAAACAATGTCCAAGCATGCACAGTCTGTATATATATATATATATATATATATATATATATATATATATATATATATATATATATATATATATATTGGTAATAACCTTTTTCTATTTATAATTACTTTTCTAGAAATCTTTATTAATATTATACATGTCTTTACTGTCACTTTTGCATCCTTACTGAATAAAACTTACTGAGCAAAATGTCACTCAGTCAGTCAAGTAACATTTATTTATAAAGCAACAACAGATGTTGGCCAAAGTGCTGTAAAAAGTTAACCAAATAATATTAAAAATAAACACAAAACATAAATCACATGCAATGCACAAAGTATAATGCACAATGCACTGCACCTACTTATGACTATAAGCAGTAATAAATAGATGCGTTTTAAGAAGGGATTTAAATTCATCATGTTGATTTTTCCAGAGCTGTGGAGCAGTCACTGAAACGGCACGATCTCCTTTCAGTTTAAGAAGTGTCCTGGGAACATTCAACTGTAGACTATTGGTTTATCGGAGGTGTCTGGATGTACTGTATGATGAAATGAAAGGAGATCAGAAATATATGGAAGAGCTAAACTGTGGAGACCTTTATAAACAAACAATAATGCTTTAAACTGGATACAATATTTGACTGGAAGCCAATGAAGAGAGGCCAGCACTGGCAAAATATGTTCACACACACACACACACACACACACACACACACAAACACACACTTGCATATGCACTTTACAATTTCAGGTTTATTTATATCTAGTTTTCTCGTGCTCACGTGAAAGTGTCTCATACGCATGTAAAAGTGTTTTGCAAATGTCTCAAGGGTTATTTAGACTTCAGAGGCTCGTAATATATTTATTCACAAAAGTCAGCACTATTTGCCTGCCTCAATTAACTGTTAGCACTCTTGGAGAGCAGGTGGTACACAGAACTTTGTTTAGAAAAGATGCTTGTGTAGCAGCAATTCATCGCATGATATACACAGACAGTGCATGCAAATAACGCAGTACATTCTTGGTGAACTCCCCTGTGTTTGTTGGCTAAAAACGCAGGAAAATGTTTCCCTCATTTCAGGTAATTGAAAAGCATTTGCTTGGGTTTCTGCCTGTGTGTGCATATGAGAAATCAAATCTGTCTGATTTGGATATGCATGACTCATCCCAGCAGCCCTAATGAACGCTTGATAAAGAGAAAAAAAAAAAAAATGCAATATTGCTTCCTAATGGGCTCTCCACTGAAATCACTTGCCCTCCGTGGGGCTGACTGCTGTCCTCTCTCGGGTCAGAGGCAGACAGAGCTATTAGAGAACGCCCCAGATCAGATAGATTTCACTGGAAGATCATTTCTCCCCTCATTATAATTCTATCTTGTACAAACGCGATTATCTGAGCCCAGCTTTGTTTGTGTCAGAACAGTGCTAAATCAATCACGACACCGTCGAGGACGAACAAAGTACAAATAAATCAAAATATAATGCGGTTTGGAAAATTTGGTTTGGGGAATGCTCCAGATAGCACTGGTGTGAAATGATAGAGGCTGCACACACTTGCCGCAGTTTGAAGACCCGCTGGGCATGTCACCTTATTTTACTGATGATATTAGCTTCAGATTTATAGATTTGTTAAAGTCAGCATGAAACGGAAGTTACGATAGACTTTTTTCCCACTACTGTGACGTATATACAAGTGAACGGCTAATCGAACAAAAAGTATTAGGGTGGGACTTGATTTTTCCATCGGAAATTGATTGGATTCTTGTGGTTTGCTATTGCTGTGATCTTATGTGATTGACAGCTTGTCCCCGCCCTCACGCCAGTAAACACGTCATCAGAGAAGAGAAGAGATGTCAATGCAAGAGGCAGGGAGAGTTATTTTAATTAAAGATTATAAGGGCACATGGATTCAAAAAAATTATGTGCATTGATAAATTTTTTATAATAAGTTTGATTTATTATAAATAAATCTGATTTGATGTTCACATTGGAAAATGGCTCTTTGACTGATTTCAAGCTGTTCACATGTTGATGTCATGCTCAAATGCTTCATTCAATTTGGCTTAACACATGGAAGCCACTGTCACTTTGAAATTTGATTAATTAAAAATCATCGTCAAAATTGATAATTAAAAGGGTCATGACAAGGAGTTTTTTTAATTATTTAAATATGTTCCTTGAGGTTTACTAATAATGTAAAAAAAAATATATATATATATGCAGATTTTTTTCCCAAAACTCATTCAATACCCTCTGTCTGAAATGAACCGAAACTGAATGCACATCTGTAAATGTATCCAGCGTAGACAGCGTCAATGATTATAATGGGTTCTATATGCTTTGACATGATGCTCACATCTGGTTTAGGCAAATGTCAAATGTTAAGCGACTGATACCAGTGGCCGGGGCATATGGTGCGATGAGGTAAAACTATTCTGTGATGTCTTGCTCTAAAGGCAGTCATATGCAAATGCATTAGCCTTGTATTAAATGTAACAAATCCCACAATATCCAAAACAAGCCGTTTTTAGAGCTTGATAAAATTAATGATTTGTTTTTAATAAGGAGGAAGTTTTAAGCTATGAAACTTGCAGGATGTTTTAATGGTACAAAAGACTATTCATATGTAAAAAGATCAAGCCAAATTTGATTTCTCATGTCATGACCCCTTTAAACATTTAGTCAATTGTTTATTCAGACAGTCAGCATCTTGTATTAAGTGAGAACATTATTTTTTTGGACTACACATATACCTGTATGTAAATTTTCATGCAATTGTTATGCAATGCATGAAAATACATGTCAATAAACATTTGCTTTTTTCACATTCAAGTAAGTTGAAGAAATATGAATAATTTTCACTCAACAAGACCTTTATAGCAGCTCCATATTGAAGATATTGTTGTCACACCTCAGTAACTAACACATATTCAAGCTGTTTTCCCAAAACACCTGATCCCTTTACCACACCTGCGCTGAGAGACCCCGGTTACCAGGTGAATATGTGTATGTGTATGTGTGTGGGGAGAGAGAGAGAGAGAGAGAGGAGAGGAGAGAGAGAGAGAGAGGGAGAGAGAGAGAGAGAGAGAGAGAGAGAGAGAGATAGAGAGAGAGAGAGAGAGAGAGAGAAAGCAAGAATCATTTTCCACATACAGTATCTAATGTCAGCCACATAACCATGATTGTTTGTGGGTCGTGGCATTTGTTGTACAGTGGGGTCCAAATACATAAGACCACAAAATGTATTTTACTTTTATGATTTTTAAAAAATGAAAACAGAAACATTACAGTGTAAAATGCACTATTTATAGGTCACTAATCAAATAAGCAAATTCGTGGCGCTGATCATGTGAATTCTTTTGTACAGATTGTTGCTTTACATTTTAACTTTGCTGATAATATCATTTATGGGGAAAAAAACTCCATAAAATAGAAGCATTTTCACTAGTGATGTTGTCTGTTATTTATCTTGATAATATAATGACTTATTATTAATTTTGATTAATATAATTTACATTAAACTTAATTTGCATGGGAAACATGCCAAATTCTTTATGTAGTATGTAATAAACAGAACGTTATTGGCTGCAGGTGTGGGCGCTAATATAGTTATAGATATCATGCTTGTCCTTTAATATTTAGCTGATTTATACATCACTAAATCAAGACAATGCCTAAAGGGTCAACTTCACACTGTCCCTCTTTACCAGCATAACCCCCCCCCCCCCCCCCTGTTATTCAGATTTAGATTAAATTATACAGCGAAACCGAGCAAAGCATCAATAATAGAATGCTCCCCTCTTGCTATGATCAATAAAGCTGTCAACACAAGTTTAGACAGTTTCATGTGACTGTTTGAGTCCTGCAGTTTAGCTCAAACTCACAGCCATGATCATGACCATATTCATTTACTTGATTAATTGTGTAGCCCATACAAAGAGATACAAATTATTTATTATGTCAGTTCACATTTAGGAACCAGTGTTCTCTCCTCTCATTCAGAAACATCACAAAGATTTAAACACTCACACTGACATGATGGGACACTGGAGGAATCATAAGGGCCCATAGTATTTCCTGCGTCAGTGGTTACCAGCATCATGTTAGTATCTTTGAGAGCAGAGCAGGCCTTACTGTACATACCACAGAGAGTGTGGAGTTTTCACACTGCCCTCCCAACACATTAGAAACCTGCCATTCTCTCTAAAGACTACAGCCGAATCTAAACACCTTTCAATCCTGCCTCCTGTACGCTGTGGAGGCTTGTCGGGTTCCAACGGAGTAAAATACTGGATCATGCTTATTCAAAGATTATGGGAAAACAAAAGGAAAAACTGAGTGAGCTTTGGGGAAGTAAAGAAACAGAGAACTGGAAGTAGAGATGTTTTAGAAAATTATGTGCACAAATGGGCTGCGAAATTCCAAAACAAGGAGGTTTGGGGTAAATTTGAGAGACAGGAAAAGTACATATTTACAGTTTTAGCAGAAACATGTCAATATTTTCACCCATTTTATTGTCAAAATTATCTAAAAATATGGTGACAAAAATGTTTATAGTTAAATGTAATATTCAAGAAACCCCATATAAAGGCCTAATTCTAAAACATAACATTTTATCACACTGTATTAAATGGTTTGACGCAGCATTGTTCTGCACATTTTAAGGTAAATTACACTACTGTTCAAAAGTTTGGAGTTTGGGGTCAGTATGTTTTTTTAAAGAAATTAATACTTTTATTCAGCAGGGATACATTAAATAGATCAAAAGCACCAGTGGAGCCAATATATAATGTTACAAAATATTTTCATTTCAAATAAATGCTGTTCTTTTGAATTTTCTATTCAGCAAAGAATCCTGAAAAAAAAAAATGTCACGGTTTATACAAAAATATTAAGCGGCGCAACTGTTTTCGACATTGATGATAATAATAATAAATGTTTCTTGGGCACCAAACCAGCATATTAGAATGATTTCTGAAAGGGATAGTTCACCCAAAAATGAAAATAAGCCCATGATACTCACCCGGAAGCCATCCTAGGTGTATATGACATTCTTCTTTCAGACGAATACAATCGGAGTTATATTAAAAAATGTCCTGGCTCTTCCAAGCCTTATAATGGGAGTCAATGGGTATATTTTTTTGGAAGTCCATCAAAGCCTATCCATCCGTGATAAAAGTGCTAGAAACGGCTCCGGGGGGTTAATAAAGACCTTCTGAAGTGAAGCGATGTGTTAGTGTAAGAAAAATGTCCATATTTAAAACTTTATCGACTAAAATAAATCAAGCGTAGCGTCAGTTCTGGCAGGTCACGTCAGTCAAGCTCGCATCAGCTGACTCTCAGCTGATCCACGTCTACCTATAGGAATACGACGCCTATCACTGTATACATACTGTATATAAGCTCCTTCAGTATTATCAGCACCTATCGCGTTTCTCAGGAGCTAAATGCCATCCTCCATTCCCAGCTCCTCCTCTCGCACAGTCAGGATTTGACATTCTGATTCCCCTTGAACCAGAATAAATTCTCGAATCATGTTATACTTTAAAATCTTGAATTAATGATATCAGCAATATATTCATGTTGGTTCTGTTCTGTTTACCCTATAAGGGGGGTTATTGCTGCTATCCCTGCTCTTATCTATGCTAGGCTGTATGGATGCGCAGGGAGTTCTTGCCCAGAACAGAACCAGACCGCCAATCCAAACTGTATGCTAATTGTCAATCGTATTTGACGATAGTGGTCCTGACAGAACTAGCTTCCGGCAGAAGGCCGTACGCAAGTTGACTTACGCCAAAAGAGTAACCCTTGATGATGTATGTAGCAGTAACGCAAGCTTTGACGCCTCTCGCGGTTCAAACAAACAGGGCTGGGCAACCGCGTTCATAGACATCATATAGAGACTAGATGCCCTATTGGCCGCTGTGGCGCAAGAAATGCGGCCGCCATCTTAAACAGGTCATACTTCTATTTGCGTTGCATAGCAGCAGTAGATGCCAGAGCACTGTGCAGCATATTCCTGCTCAAATCGGCGGACCATCACTCGGGGATTACTTTTCACAAGTAAGCTTTAACATTTAACATTACCGTACTATTGTTTGTATTTTGTGAGTAAAATATTCAATGTGTCCTGTATCGTAGCTACGTGTATGACCTTTGCAGCAAAAAAACCCGCATGAAAATCAGTTTTGTATTCAGTGAGATATGATTAATTAAATGCGCTGACAGCTCATTGCACCTGCCAAACAGATTACACTGAGCGGAGCGGGTGACCGGTTTAAGATGCCCCACGGCTCGTCCGCACCAATAGGCAGTAGCGGTCGATAGGGCGTCTATCTATATGATGTCTATGACCGCGTTCGTCATTACGTTGTGCGTCAAGTTCAAGGGTTACTCTTTTGGCGTAAGTCGAGTTGCGTACGGCCGTCTGCCGGAAGCTAGTTATTTTAGTCGATAAAGTTTTAAATATGGATATTTTTCTTGCACGAACACATCGCTTCACTTCAGAAGACCTTTATTAACACGCCAGAGAAGTGTCGAGCACTTTTATCACGGATGGATAGGCTTTGATGGACTTCCATAAAAATATACCCATTGACTACCATTATGAAGCTGGGAACAGTCAGGACATTTTTTTAATATAACTCCGATTGTATTCGTCTGAAAGAAGAATGTCATATACATTACCTATATACACCTAGGATGGCTTCCGGGTGAGTAAATCATGGCCTAATTTTCATTTTTGGGTGAACTATCCCTTGAAGGATCATGCTACACTGAAGACTGGAGTAGTGATGCTGAAAATTCAGCTTTACCATCACAGGAATAAATTACAGTTTAGAATCTTAAAATAAAAAACAGTTAATTTAAATTGTTATAATATTTCACAATATTGCTGTTTTTACTCAAATAAATGCAGCATTGGTGAGCATAACAATCTTCTTTTAAAAACTTTTATTTTGAAATTAAATAATTAATACTAACTAATAAAATAAAGTAATCATGTTAAGATAGCTGAATTCAAAAGATCAAACATTTTATGAGAGAAAGTCAAACCATATTTTGAGAATTATCCAATACAAAGTATAGCAAAAATAATACTGACGCTTGCCTTGGATATAGAAAGTGAGAGAAAGAAAGAGGAAATCAAAGAGAAAGAGGTACACAGAGAATGTGAGAGAACGATATGCGCCAGTGCCCATTATGTTCTCCAGTAAGTCCTGGGAAAATAAACAGCTTCATTAGCACGTCCTTTATAGAATCTCTCTCTTTCTCTCTCTCCCACACATAGCGTGTGAGCGCCTTGTCTGAAGCATAAGACGAAACTATCCAAACAGAAGACGTAAGTCAGAAGCCAGCTCAGCGCTCATTAATACATCAAAATGTTCCAGAGCCCACCACGCCTCACCCCCGGCCTGCCAAACGCTTACCTGAGACCCCTCCATTATGACCTCACCACTGGAACACAAACTCTGTTAAAACTGATCCCAGAACATTCCAAAAATAACATGTCACACCAGATCATCGCAGATTTATCTTGAAGGGGGCGTGATATCTTACATTTTATTTTTTATGGTGTGGTATATAAACAGGCCGTCTGACTGAGCGCTTTGTGATCGATTAAGGCATATGGTTGACTTGTGGTTTGGCTAGGTAACATGGTGCGGTTAGCCCCTGCTGGTGGATGTCGTAACTACACCATCTGGCTGCAAAAGAGCATCTTTGACGGCCGTTAAAATGAATGAATAAAATAAAGAATTATTTATATAAATAAATAAACTTGTTTATTTAAAAAAATAAATATTATTTTTTATTTACAATAAGTAGATTTTAAAATATTTGAATTTATTTATTTTTTAGAACAAGGCTCCACCCTTGTCAACTAGGTCTTTCACTTAATGATATCTGGCCTCACTACTGACACATGCCCCATTCAAACAAACTCCTCAGAGAGTGTATCGGTCCGTGGCAGCTTGATTTCCCAGTATCGCAGACATTAGCGAGTCAAGTGGAACCAAATTCGATAGGTCACCCCGATGCTGCGCACACACACACACACACACACACACACACACACACACACACACACACACACACACACACACACACACACACACACAAGCCTGGCCTCTCACCCTATAATTTAGCCTTCCCTTCCATCAGCACAGACAGTGGGGTGTAAGTACTCTCTCTCTCACGGTCTTACTGTCAGTGGGCTTGTAAGCACTTCAGTACAAGCCTACATTTTCCCTCAGTCACAGCTAACACACATACACAGCAATTTAACAAGTCACTTTACTGATCAGCCTGTGGGAAAACACATACACAAGACCCTGCCTGTCTGTCTGTCTATCTCAGAATTTTCTATTTCAAAGTACTTTTTTTATTTTATGTATTAACAAAATAAAAATAAGTTACAAATAAATGATTATAAAAGCTATAAATAAAATAATTAAAAACTAACATTAATATATATATATATATATATATATATATATATATATATATATATATATATATATATATATATATATATATATATATTTTTTTTTTTAAGAAATTACAAATATTTACATTTCTTTTCATAAATAAATTATTTAAATAAGATGAATTGCTTGTATTACACATTTTAAGTCGCTTTGGATAAAATCATCTGCTAAATGAAGAAATGAAAACAAATATAACCAAAAAAAATTATTAAACATAAAATGTGTTTATTTATTTATTTGAATAGAAATATTTTATTAAAACAAAATAGAGTAAATAAATTGAATAATATGTGAAAATAAAATTATGGAAACACAAAAGCATGCACAAGTCCAAGTCCTTCACTAGAAAGACACTATCCTGAACTATGATGTCAAAGGCAGCAGACAGGGGGGAAAAAACATGTCCATTTGACGTTTTTTTATATATGGCACCCGTAAAACATTTTATTAAAAACATTGCACTGAAATATTATATATTTATATTTATCTACAAGTTATTTCTATATTTATATTTATGTTGTCACAATACACAGCTACTTTTTGAATGACCATTAAAATGTAGAAAAATGCTTTTTGTTGCAAGATGGTGTAGTTACTTCATCAACCAGCAGGGGCTGACAGGGCCAAACTAACCAGCCAAACCTTGACCCCTTGCCACATATACCCATTCCCACTTTTTCAGTTTCAGGTAGATTAGTGTTATTCTTGTGTCATAGTAAATGAGAAATTGTGCCTCTGTCGTAACCTTTCTCTTTTTACCTTCAATTACCATCAACTAAAACGTTCCAGAATGAATGCATATGCGTGTGTGGTGTTATGACAGCAAATCCACAGTGTGATTCCCATACCCACACCATTAAGACTTCCCTCAGGCCATTCTGCTCATGAATAGGGAGAGACGAAGAGATGAAGGGGGGGGGGGGGGGGGGGGGGTTAAGTCGAGATCAGGTGCCGGCCAAATTGCCTGAAACGCACTCCAAGATCTGACAGAGCCCACAGGCTTGAGCTGGGTATGTAGAAGATCAGCAGAACGGAAAGAAGTGCTGGATGTCCCATGACAGGGAGCTTGTGCGTGATGGAGGGGTCACAACGTTACACGCTCGTCATCATTATCTACTCCAGCATCAGCATGTTGCCTAAGAGCCCGTGTAATTATGAGAGCATGCAGGCCTGATGGCCCCGTTGTGGCCTGTTAGAAAAGCCTGAGTAAGCTGGATCAGGACAACACGCGAGAAAACACACCTACAGCAGATGGAGACAAGAGAGACGAGCAGAAAAGACTACACAAGTGACTGCAAGTGCTTCATGAAAGTCATACGGGCGAGTAAATGATGAAAGAGCATGCATTTTAGGATGAACTATCCCTTTAAGAGACGAAGAGCTCCTTTTCTTTTCCTTTCTCTCTCAAATAAAAACATAAATTACAACAATCAATCTGTGTAAAAGCATACAGCAGATTGGATCTCTTATGTCTGATGTTTTAATACTGCTACACCTGTTCGAGAGAACCTTCAGTGCACAGCAAGATTTAAGAGGAACCACTTGTGCAAAACACAGCTATTCCACAGGCTTGTATGATCCACTTAGTAGAGAGAGAGAGATAGAGAGAGAGAGAGAGAGAGAGAGAGAGAGAGGGGGAGGGAGAGAGATAGAAAGATGGAAAAGGAAGGATGGGAGGGAGAGAAAATCGATGAGATGCTATTTTTGAGCTTTAAACCTGGATATCAATACAGGCTTTTTAAAGGGATAGTTCACCCTAAAATGAAATTTCTGTCGTCATTTACTCATCCCCATATTGTTCCAAACTGATTTGACTTTCTTTCTTCACAGAAACATAAAAGGAGAAGGTATGAAGATGCGTTTTTCTCTCTCTCTTTCAAACAGTGAAAGTGGATGGGGACCAAAAGGACAAAAAAAAGTATAGTAAAATGGGTCCACATGACTTATCGGCTATATTTGCAGTCTTCTAAGCCCCAAGTTTGTATTATGTCATAAAAATTATTCAATTTAGGTCTTTACTCTCCTTGGCATGTTCATGAGAGATGTAGCAATTTTTTTTTTAGTCTAATCATTTTGATGAATTGTTTGATCTAATTAACTTCACCCTCAACACCCTCAAATGATCCAATAGTCTTAATGTTTTCAACATTGATAATTATAAGAAATGTTTCTTGAGCATCAAATCAGCATATTAGAATGATTTCTGAAGGATCATGTGACACTGCAGAAATAGAAACCAAGTGACTGAAAAAATGCTTATTGCTTGTCACGGTCGCAGCTGGAAAGGAACAACTCAGATTTACAAGGAAGATATTTTTATCGCTTGTCGCTTTATCACGTTCACCAGGTTAAGACACAGTGTAAGGGTAAAGACAAGACCGAGTTGGCCAGGAGTCTGTTAGTACTGAGAAAAGACAGAGAGAGAGCCTTTAAGAGAGAGAGAGGTATAGATGAAGTCATCCATCATCCCTCTGTCTTTGGGTCTGACACCGAGCCTCACGCTACACCCCACAAATCACACAGCAACTGCCAGAGTTGCAGGCTGCCCTCTCCAATCTCTCTCTTCCTATTCTCTCTCTCTGTCTTGTCAGTTGCTTTTACACCCCCCTCTAAGCCCTCTGCCTATGTCTCCTTCAAACAGAAAACAGACACACACACACACACACACACGAACATATGCATCCAACAGAAATCACATATTCTCTCTCTCATCCACCATAACCTGTCCAGCTCTCGTCTTTCCCTTCCTCTAAAGGA
This sequence comes from Tiaroga cobitis, assembly GCA_030578255.1. NCBI lineage: Eukaryota > Metazoa > Chordata > Actinopteri > Cypriniformes > Leuciscidae > Tiaroga > Tiaroga cobitis. The sequence goes on from CM060606.1 coordinate 38,909,608, forward strand.
AACAAGAAAGCTCCGCAACAGCAGGGGAACAAACACCAAGCACATTACTGAGGAAAATACCATGAGCTTTGCAAAACAACTCATTTGTCACTTTTAAAGGCGACATGAAATCAGAATTGAATGAACTGAGTTGAATACAAAATAAGCTCAATCGACAGCATTTGTGGCATAATGTTGTTTACTATGGAAAGTACTTTTAGATTATTTCCCCTCATTTTCTTTAAAATAAGCAAAAATGGACTTATAATGAAAAGTGAATGGGCACCATTTTTGGATAAAACTGGTCTTATCTGAGACTTATTACGTTGTCATGGCAACAATGTTATGAAATTTGAATAAATTAGTTAGTAATCAAATTCTCCACCTTAAAAATGATATAAAGAGATTTACGTCTTGTGGCTACACCAATTTCACCAATTCCCTGTTCACCAATTTTAGCTTTTTTTAAATAAAAGGAAGGACAGGTGGACATTTTTGTTGCAATCAACATTATGCCACAAACGCTGTCAATTAAACTTGTTCAGAACCCAGAATATTCTTTTAAAGAAAAATATATCTGCAAAATCTAATGACACATTTGGCCTTTGAAATTATTTTTGAATAAGTCTGCAAATTAACCAGTAATATCATAGCTCAATTTTCACAATTCAATTAAATGCGGATAGATAAAATCAAGTCCCGCCCTACATCATATCTCACTAATATTCTGTATCACTCTGAAATGCGTCAAGTAATGTAAGTCAAATGTCTTCTAAATGCTATCTTCATTATAAATGTTTGTCGCTAGTATATGCAGCACATTCTGCTGCCCTGTGGGAACTGTTTTCTTCTGGCACACCAGGCTTAAATTAAACCTTAATCAACCTATAAATCAGATCCTGTCATATGAAGCTGATGAGCAGAGCGACTCAAAGTGGGGGACGTGTACTTCCTCACACTAGAGGTTTGGATCGCGTTGTACTTGGAGGTTAAGCATTCTAATATATAAAGCTCGGCAGAGAGCTATACAGGTGTAATTATGCTCTCAAAATGAGAAAATCAGAACATATTTAATATCAAAGGCACAATTCATAAAAAAATAGATTTCTGTCATTTACTCAGAAAAAACATGTGGGTTTGAAACAACATGAGAGCAGAACTGTCATTTTTGGCTGAACTATTCCTTTAATATACAGCTATATGGAGAGGGACCTCAGAGCAATGAGATTTTACTGTGGATGGAGCTGTGAAAACAGACACCAAGTGGGCAACAAAATGTCCTGATGATTGTCACTGTGTTGCTTTGCACCTGGTTAGGATGTAATATTGTTAGAACACACTGTATTGTTGACACTTGCCTGGTACTCCTGGTGGGGTTTTGAGGAACTTTCCGTTGAAATGTTGAATCACCACATCACATTTCTCAGTGGACTCCATTCTGAGACAGAAAGAGAAACAAAAAGAAACACACAGCATGAGGCAATCAGAATTAAAGTCATCGGTCATAACTGCCGTGAAAACATTGACAACTGAACAGATTTAGCTTTTTAAAACTCTGCTTTATGACTGTTTTATGACTGTTTCTTTACATATGGACATTTTTGGTCCAACATTCTCTATTAAAACACACTTTTCATACTCTCAACAGTTTAATATGTCTATAACAATGACTAACAGTGGACATACAGTAGATGCATCAAAGGAAATATTTTTCTACGAATCAGCCGTCATGTTTCTGAATCAACAAATGTAATTTCCAACATATTTTAAATTATGTATTTTGATTTTGTTAGACAACATTATGTAGTGTGACTCCTTTACCTCATGGCTAGCTTTTTATGTATAACAAATACAGTTTAATAATAGCTTCACACTTTTAACAATTTTTAATAATTTGACAAGTGTATAGCTACAGTTTGATAAGAAATGATGCAAAGTATAAATATTCTGTAATGTTTTCTCATATTTCATGTAAATCATGTAAATTGTTGTCTCATTGATAAACAAGTACAATAACTTTTGACAAAATGTAATTTGGACCAAAAATATGGAATATCAATCAATCAATCAATGATTGAATAAATGAATCAATCAATATGTCATGTTTATTTCACTATGCTTAGAACATATTTAAAGAATATAAAATAGATTTTATTTTAAATCATTAATTAATATTTCTATACTGAATTTTGTTTTGTTTAAGATTGAGGATCTGTGTCTAAGTCAAGGGTAAACCAATACAATTTTTATAAATTGATAAATATTATAATCCAAAATAAGTGATAAAGGCATGATACAAAGTTCAAAGTTTTAATGTGATTTATATATATATAAAAAGTTGAAATCTATTAGTATTAACCTCAGGGACATTAAAACTCCTGTAATTGAAGAAACCTCCTTATATGTTAATTTCGAGAACGAAAGGAGAGGGTTAGAAAGAGTGAGAGAGGGAAAATAAAGAATGGCAGGGGTGTTATATATTATTTGTTTCGGGCTGCTGGGAGTCTTGATTTAGTCTGTGCTCTCTGGAGTGGCTCCTCTCCTCTGTGCGGCCCCATTCAGCTCTGCTCACCCAATCATGGCTGAACGGCTAATTGCCTGGCTGGCACAATTGTACACACACACACACACATATACACACACAGCCTCTGCTGGGATCTCTTACACAGCCAGTGACCCTGAAAACCAGCCAACCCACCCCACACGCGCCACACAAAAGGGGGAGGGGGGTGGGAGGGGGAGCAGGAAAAGAAAGAAACTAAGGGATGTTTTTATATGTGCCCTCTTGAACAAACGCTGTCTAGTCTTGCATGAGCCAAAGGGTTGGTTGTCAAGGTTACCTGGCGAAACCGACCCCTCGACTGACCCCGTTGGCGTCTCGGAGTATCCGTGTGGAGATGACATGTCCGAAAGGCTTCAGCATGTTCTCCAGCTCTTGTTCATCCATTGAAACCGGGAGGTTCGAGATGTACAAGTTAGTGGGGTCCTGCTCTTGTTGCTGTGGAGAAAACACACACACACACGCAATCTGACATTAGAAATCATGATATAGTCACACATATTCTGACTTTAAATTATAGGCATAAACTCCAGTTGCAGCTTATCCGGGTCAAAAACAACCCATTTAGTCAGGACGTGGCCTTCTGAGTGACATATCAATTGACTAAGGGTGCAAAAATCTGAAATCAGACTCAACGAAACAAACTATGCAGGTGGAAATGGCTTGTTTACTTGCTACAGAGTGTCTCAGACAAAACTTTTAAATGTCTTTCTGATATCACAACCATCCTAGCAGTATTTTGGTCTAATCTTCAATGCTGCAATGGGCGGCATGAGAAACCCAGGATGGTGAGGAAAGAGAAAGAGTGAGCTGTTAAAGCTGAAAGCTGTGTTTAAATGAAAACCACAAGATGCTGGAGGGCCTTAACTGGATACATCACTACCTGTCTCTCACTCACGCACTGGTGTTGATGGCCTCTTCTAGAGACACTGTGCGGCTGGCTAATGGGGGTCTGAGAGGACAGCGCACACGATACAGACACTGGATGGTGGTTGTTGAAGGGTGTGTGTGTGTGTGTGCGCAAAGACGAAAATGAGCAGCATTAAAGCACTTGCACACTAAGAGAACATACTGCATTTGTCTCTTTGAAGCCCAGGCTAAAATGTGCAGAGGAAAATCATAAAAAAATAAATAAAATCTAGACCAAGAAATGGCATATCCATTAACCCCTAAATGCATACCTCGGGTCTTTAGTGACCCGGGAAGTCATTCACTACACTCCTCATTCATTTTATAAAGTTAGACATAAACCTTCTTAGTATTCCTCAATTACTTCATTATAATATATCCATTATAAATATAAATGAATACCTGCCTTCCCATTAATTTTTTGTAAAAATTGTATAAGGTCGCTAACGACCCGAGGTGTGTAACAGTGTATGGGCCCTATTTTAACGATCTGAAACGCAAGTATCAAACGCAAGTAACTTTGTGGGCAAATCTAAAATGGGTTGGTCTGAAGTAGCTACATTACTCATAGGTGTGGTTTGGGCGTAACATGAAATAAACCAATCAGAGCGTCATTTCACATTCACTTTAAAAGCAGGGGCGCTTGTTCCATGGCGGATTGCCATTATAATGGCGTATTTGCCAGGCGCACGCCAGGAGCGGTTCACAGCCGAGGAGACCAACGTTCTAGTCAGGGCCGTAAAAGACAGAGAAGTGACATTGGATGGGGATGGGAGAAACCCACCCAAATTAGCTTCGGTTAAACAGACGTATAATAATTTGGATAAATCTGTAAGCTAGATTTATGCCTATTTTTTCACATCTTCATGGACACCACGAGGATTTCCCTCGTGTGGTAATATTTTTCCTTGTAATTATGTATGGTTTACAAAAATGGAAACTGCTACGTCTGTGTAAATGAGAGAAGCAAAGTGTATGCGCGTTGTGCACACGCTACATTATGGCCAAGCATGCGCCCTTAAAATAGCATCTGAATAACGCACCACTGACTTTAGACTAGGTTTTTCCTGGTCTGTGGCGGAATTGTTTTCTGAAACTGCAAAATAGAACCAGGGAACGTTTGCGCCGGAACACGCCTCCTCTTTTCGATGAACCGCCCCCAGGAGCGCAAGTTCATTCCCTAATTTACCGACGTGCGTCTGTGGAGGGAAAATTCCGCTGTGCGTCGGGTGCAAAATAGGAATGATACATGCGTCGGTGTACAAAGTCAATTGCGCTGGGTGCAAGATAGGGCCCTAAAGCTTTTTGTATAATTTGACCAAAATACAGCTTGAAATAAAACAATAAAATGTACTGTATATAATAATTTTAACATAAAATAAGTACTCATAAGAAGTATATATGAGTCCATGTCAAGACATTTACTGGCTCTCCGATGTCTGTTTAATGGCACAAATATTAACAGCATCTCCATCTTTAAAGACCGGATAATTTAAGCAATTTTACAAGCAACATGAAATATTTTACTGTTTAAAATTCCATTGGATTGGTACAATCAATTAAAATGCAATTTAGGCCCTGTTTACACCTGGTATTAAGATGTGTTGTTGTCGATCAGATCACAAGTGGACCACACTAAATCCATGTGTAAACAGGGTCTACAACATTTTGAGCTTGTCCACTTTCAACCACCTCCATAGGTAGTCGAAAACGTGTTCGACCGGATTTCTTTTGTAACGTTCATGCGGTAGAATGTGTTCAAACAGCCACAAAAGACCGCCTACTGTCCACATACTGACCTAATGCGTAAACATCATGTGAAGCTCGCTAGCCAGACGGGATTTAAACTTAATCGAGTGAAGACCCAAGTTTGGTTTGATTTTTTGGTTTCACCATTCCTGATTTTTAACACGCACACACACACGACACACCACATTAAGCGTGGTCTTGTGGCTATCAGAGCAGAAACAAAAGCTGATGCTCTCTGTATGTTTTTCCGTTGTCTTCGGTTGACAAAAGAGATGTATTAAAATACCAGGTGTTAACGAGGATGTGTCTCCTTGTGTATACTTGTGATCCAATCGACCAAAACACATCTAAATACCAGGGCCCGTATGTATAAAGCCACTCAGAGTAAAATTTTAGTCTCAAGTCTGTCAAAATTCTAAGAATTACATCATTTTACTCTTATTCCTAAACTTAAGAATAAGCGTGATTCATAAAGTTTCCTAAGTGTTAAGACTTGGTCTCAGCTCCTAAATTATTTAAGAGAGCTGGAGAGGTCTCCTAACCTAGTTAAGAGTAACACGATGGCAGCAGAGAGGACGCGGCCATGCACTTTTAACGAAAATATGATGTATTGTAGTTAAATGAGTTGATCAAACGATAAAAAAGTTTAATCATCAAGGTATTCTTTTTGTAACTTTTGTAAATTTTATAGCAATGACATAAAAGTAATAATTATATTTTTGGCGACTGGAAAAATGCAGCAGTGCACCTGTGATGACTCGGGCCCTTCAGTCCACAGTTAGCAGGCTCTGGAATAGCACTATTGTGACACTGACCACGCCAAATATACAGTGGTGGCCAAAAACGATGTGCAGAGTTTTTTTTTTTTTAAATGACCCTACAAGTTTCTTAAACCATCAAATTATGAGGAAAATATTTTTATACTTATATATTTTACATATTTTAAAATATGAGGGAAGAACAAAAGACTAAACTTAGTGAAGGTATTTATCTGACAAAATTATTTCAATACGATACAGATTGTTTCAAAGCAGCTTTACAGAGATTACAGGAAAATAATGCAACAAAGTTAGTCTTGGCTGTACAGCAGCTCTAGAAGAAAATAGTGTCATTGCAGCTTAAGTAAGTTCAGTGATGAATACCAGAAAGACTCGGCAGGCAAAATTATGTGACAAAGTATACATTTATTAACAGCCCAGCAAGCAAGTATTGTGTTATAAAGTACTTTGGCGTAGGCCATCTAAGTGGTGGTGGGGAGGATGGAGGGGCTTTTTTTTTTTTAATAAGCTTTTTTTGCACTTAAAAAAAAAATAAAAATAAAAAATATATATATATATATATATATATATATCGGTATCGGGCAAAATTAGTTTGAAAATATCAGCATGTCGAATATCGGCCAAAATCCAATATCGTGCATCCCTAATTTTTTATATTATTTGAATAAAGGGTGAATCTGTCAATTTTCCTTTGCTTCACTTTTCCACAGGGGATTCCACAGCATCAGTACTCATTTGTGATAATTTTGCACAATGCAAAGCAATAATAAAAAAAAATATATTTATTATTAAAGTTTCAGTGTCTTAATTAAGTGATTTTATTATAATTACATTAAATGATTGGTGTCATGCTGCTGTGACCTCACCCTTGCAGGCTCACTATTGGCTGATTCAGAGGTTGAGGGTGGCCATTTTGGGTTAACATCATTGTAGTCCTTAGTTCACAGCACTTAAGTACCACTTCAGTCAGCACTTAAGAATCAGTCTTATACTTTACTTTATTTTGTGAAGCGACCTTGGGTTCTTAAAAGGCGCTATAAAAAAATAAACATATTATATTATTATTATTTACTGAAAGTTGCTTTTAGCTGCTTTATAATAGTAAAAAGTAGGACTTCTCCAAGTAGGATACTAAGTATTTTTTGACACTTAAGTCAAAGCTTGAGACTATTCTTAAGAGCATTTCTTTGAAGTTTTATACATACGGGCCCAGGTGTAAACAGGGCCTTAAAGTCATATACATATGCCAGTGGACAGGCAGATTTTCAATCCTTGGATTTATGGATACATTGTGTTAGATCTGGTGCTGTTTAGACCTTTTTTTTGTATATTCACAGATGCTGTAATGTTGAATATTGGCTATGCTAAGTGTGTTGTTTTTGGATTCGTTATTGAGAGTATTTTTTAATGTTTTGTGTATGTTTTTTTCCCCCTTTTTTTAAGTGTTGTGTGGACCCCAGGAAGACTAGTGGTGCTATTGGGCATAGCTAATGGGGATCCAAATAAATAAACAATAAATAAACTTAATTTAATTTACAACTTTTTTTTATTTTTTATTAAAAAAATAGTTTAATTTTTAAAGAATGCATTATTATTAGCTAATATTTATTATAAAAACTAGCAAACTTTCTAAGAATACCTCATTCTTGAGGTGTAGTAACCACTGCGAAAGAAAACATCCAGACGGGATGGGCTGTGAATCGATAACAGAACCAGAGTGAGAGAAAAAGAATCAAAAACAGAAAGTGTTGGTGGGCCAGCAGAGAATGACGGCGACCTGCTGGTGAGTTAAGGAGTTATCTGACATGTGAGCGTGTGTGCAAATATTCCATTTGTGAAGTGTGAGGCCCAGCCCTGCAGGAGACCATCACTCTTTTATTAAGTGAAAGTGATTAAAAGAGCAACTGTAGTTGCTTTATGATATCTCCTCACACACCAGATGTTCTCTATACTCACATTCCCTGGCTGAGATCCAAACGGGTTATTGAACACCCCACGCAGGGCATTACAACTGGCGACATTATTAAAACTTAAAACCGCTCCAAAATGACCACTACTGTATAGACGAGAAAAGGTTTGTACAATATATAAAAATGTTTTATGTTTGCTAAACTAAATAATAAAACCATAAAATGTTAATAAGAAATAATAAAAAGTTAAAATATTTAATCATGGAAAGTTTAAGCAAACAACAGCATATAAAGCCCTATTTGGAAGGTAATTGTTTCTCAAGGTGACATCCATAAAAGAACAATTTGTATGGCTCCTTCGTGATAAAACTCATGCATTTGGATGACTATCATGCAGGGGACAGTTGCAGAAGTGACTAATGCAATCTAAAGAAAGTCAGAGTATTCTTAAACATTTATACTTCTCTAAAACTACACATACACAAATGGTATAACTGATAAAAAACACCAGTAATATTATGAAATATTATTGCGATTTTAATATATTTTAAAATGTAATTTATTCCTTTAAGGCAAAGCTGCATTTTCAGCAGCCATTACTTCAGTTTTCAGTGTCACATTATCCATTTTCCATTTCTTATTATTATCAATGTTGAAAACAATTGTGCTGCTAAACATTTTTTTTGGAAACCATGACACATTTTTTTCAGGATTCTTTGATCAATAGTAGGGCTGTCACTTTTGTGAAAAAATCCTGTTCGATTTTTGAGACGTAAGTGTTCATTGAATCGATTGTAAAATCGATTTTCCATGTCTAAAGACGTTTCCATTTTCAACACCAAATATAGGCAAATCCACGGACACCTAACAGGCATTAGGACGAGCGTAAAGAGGGCGCTTGAGACGCACAAGCCAGCAATATTTCTAATGATTTATTGGCGTGAGGTTTCGTGCTAAATGACAAACAGGAGTGCAACATTCAGGGATTGAAATTAACACCCTCCGACCCGCCAAATGCGAGTAAAAATGAACTTTGGCGGGAAACGCTGTCAAATCACGAGCCAATTTGGCGTGTTTCTGTGTTTACTCACTTTGCTGGGGAAGTTCACGTAAGCCAAATCTGAGCGGATTTAGCGCAAATACGCAACTCGTGAGTCCTCATGATATATTAAATACAGCGTATTGCGCAGAATCTGCGCATTTCTGGCTTACTTGAACACACACACGTCACTGAGCAACAAATAACGGCGCGCTTGTTCACTTGCATTGAAGTAATAGCGAATATTAAAAAGCATTTGGTTAACAGAAAAGACATTGTTATTTTCCAACATCCTACATGTTCTGTGTACTGTATTGACCTGTCCACCTAAAACACATTTTTGGTCAAATAAATAAATAAAATCGATTCCCTATTTTCTTTTTCGATACTTGTGTTGGTTGGTCTGATCGATTGTGCAATCGATTTTCGAACGTAAATTTACAGCCCTAATCAATAGTGTTCAAAAGAACATTTATTTGAAATGGTAATCTTTTGTAAGATTAAGGGCCAGATTTACTAAATAGGGCAAATGAGTGAGCGAGCGCAATTACAAAATAGCGAAGATAGAAGTGAAAAGTTCTGAGCGTGATCTACTGACAACAAGCAAATTAAAGAACACAGACACAGCCGGATCATTTCCATAATGACCAATGCAAACTACCAAGAGCAGCGCAAATTAGCGTCTGGTTTAAGACATGGTTTGTTGAGCAATAAAATAATGCCGCAAATACCAGTAAATTGACTAGCACAAACCTTAGTAAATCAAGGTGATGATCAAGGCATGATTCATTTAAATACTCTCATCTCCCATAAATTTTGTGTCTGAAAGGGAAACTCCTACAAATGCATATGAAATAAGGTCAGACGCAAAAATAACCGTGTCCATGCCTTTTCAGTGCTAATTTTTTTAAGTCTTTAGTCAATTCTGTCAGTATTTTTTTTTTAACACCAAAAGAGGGTTTGCGTTGGCGCAAGCTATTAGTAAATCTGGCCCTATATGTCTATATGGCCCCTTAAATGTCTTTTGTTTTTTTTTGTACAATTGAATGCATCCTTTGTGAATAAATGTATTAATTTCTTAAAAAAAAAAAAAAAAAAAGTTAAAAGCCAATGAATAATAATGAGATTATGTTGTGGCGAGACTGGATCTTGAAAGAACCTGTAGCTTATAATTTTCTCCTAAGAGATGGGAAAAATATTGACATTTCAGATGGCATTAAAATCACAGATTAGCACCAGTACATGTTGATATTACCTAACATATCCATGTAAAAAACGTACCGCCTAATTCAGGTTTAAAACTGAATCCCAAAAGACGTGGTTTAGGGTTATTCTGGAAATAGGCGAGTTTATTTATATAGCACATTTCATACACAAAGGTAATTCAAAGTGCTTTACATAGAAAAAAAAAATAAGAATAGTTGAAACAGTTTAGAATAAAAAATAAAATAAAATAAAATACACAACAAACAGTCGGACGAACAGTGGAACAGTGCTCATTCATTAAATGTACAGCTAAACAGATTTTGAGTCTGGATTTGAATGTGACTACTGTAGGAGCACATCTGATCTCCTCTGGAAGCTGGTTCCAGCTGCGGCTGGTATAATAGCTAAAAGCAGACTCTCCTTGCTTTGAGTGAACCCTTGGTATTTCTAACTGATGTGATCCTAATGATCTGAGTGATCTATTAGGTTTGTATTTAGTGACCATATCTGCAATGTATTGAGGTCCTAGGCCATTAAATGATTTAATATACCAGTAATAATACTTTAAAATCAATCCTAAATGTAACTGGGAGCCAGTGTAAAGACCCGAGGACTGGTGTGATATGTTCATATTTTCTGGTTCTGCTCAGAATCCTGGCAGCAGCGTTCTGTATGAGCTGCAACTGTCTTATGGTCTTTTTGGGAAGGCCAGTGAGGAGTCCATTACAATAATCCACCCTGCTGGTGATGAAGCATGCACAAGTTTCTCTAAGTCTTGACTGGAAACAATCTAATTCTTGCAATATGTTTCAGGTGATAGTATGCTGATTTAGTTATTGCTTTGACATGACTACTGAAACTAAGGTCTGACTCTAGAGTCACACCAAGATTCCTGACTTGATTTTTAGTTGCGTGACTCCTAGCGTCAAGGTATGCATTCACCTTGAGAACTTCATCTTTGTTTCCAAACGCAATGACTTCAGTTTTGTCTTAGTTTAACTGAAGAAAGTTTTGGCACATCCAACTGTTGACTTCATCAATGCATTGGCACACTGAGGTCGAGTAGTACCAGCGCTGATAATTTGCCTGTATCAGTATTTAAGCGAATATCGTTTATTATCTTTATGAGCGCTGTCTCTGTGCTGTGATGCGGTCGGAAACCAGATTGAAAATTGTCAAAGTATCCGTTCCGGCTTAAGAATTTTTTCAGCTGATTGAAGACAACTTTTTCAACGATCTTGCCTATGAAAGGAAGATTTGAGATCGGTCTATAGTTGCTTAATATGGTCTTATCCAGATTGCTCTTTTTTAGGAGGGACTTGACAACTGCAGTTTTCAGGCAAATACCTTTACTTTAAAGGGGTTACCCACATCGCAGGGGTACTCCACCCTCTTTATTGGGCTAAAACATCTATTTAATTGTATTAGAGCCAAAGCCTAAGAAATACAAAAGAATAAGCGCTTAGTGAAAATATCTCATAAATGTGTCACTCTCGTCAAACCTGAGAGCTGTGAAAGAGTGACAGGCAGGGGCATTACGTCTGTGATGTGGATGAGGAAATACATTTGGAATCTCAATATAAAGACGAGGGGCTGATTTTCTAAAGGACGGACGCTGTGAGATGTATGAATGATTTATGAATATGAAATGAAAACACCGGCCCTTCCTTCAGGCCCCTGAAGCTGTGTGTGTGTGTGTGTGTGTGTGTGTGTGTGTGTGTGTGTGTGTGTGTGTGTGAAAGAGAGACCTTCAAGGATCGGTATGCTTCCAAAATGATTCAGTATGGGGGGAAAGGCCATGTTTTTGTTCCTCTGGTTCTGTTTTGAAATGTTAGATGAACATATGTATGTGGGTCTCCATCATAACCTGAGGACACAAGGTCTCCAGCGCTCTCTTTCTCTCTATGTAAGCTCTAATGCTTTTCACCTTACAGTATGAAACGTAGTTTTGTCTAAGTCAAGCTGAACAGAGATAGTGAACTGATCATATTACACTCCTTAGATGTTGCCTTTGAAATCCAAAGTGAGACAGTTTAATGGTTATGGATGATGGGCAAAACAAATGAAATCCACAGAGAGATGATGTGTGTCTAGTTATTCAAGTTACTTATACAGTATAAGTAACTTATCATTGGACTGAGAACATGTGAGCAACTGTTCACACACACACACACACGCGCACACGCGCGCACGCCCTCAGAAGTATAGCCAAACCTGTACACACACACACACACACGGCCACTGCACTTATGTAATTATATAATGCTACCATTAACATTTTATTAAACAGTGAATATACAGTCAATTCCTAGCTCAGATTCCTTATTTGGAGGCATTTGAAAGGAATATAAAGGAACAGAACAAAATAAAACAAAAGTTTCTAAAATATAGTACATTTAGAGAATGAATTAATATTATAAAATATGACATTATAAATAAACTGACGTTCTAAAATTCTGTATTGTTTTAATCATGAGCAGAAAAACATCAGATTATAAATAAAGGGAATAACATATTATACATTTTTGTTTGTATTTATCATTCATATGTAAAACAAGGTAGATCTTACATAAAGTGTGTGTTCTCGGTCTGCAGTGTCCAAAAAAATAAACACAAAGAAAGAAAGATTATTGTCATTACAGGGACTAAAAAAAAAAAAAAAAAAAAAAAAACATATTTCTGTACGACACAGTGCAACAAACAGCCAGAGTTCATTCTGTCCTTGTTGCTGCCCTTCCCAGAACTGAGCGATGGGGATTTCAGCAAGCATCTGTGAATGTCATACCAATCCACATCTCACCTAGACCTCTGTGCCTCCTGTCGGACAGCTCTGGTCCCGCTCTAATCGTCACGAAACAGTCAGTGTTTAATTCTCTCTAACCGGAGCTCAGCAAAAAAAAAAAAAAAAAAAAAGCTTCATTCTCACAGCTACTGATGAAGGAACATGCCACTCTTGCTGATGGCTCTATAAATAGTTTTTAAATGCTTAATGAACATAACATAAATATTTAATAATATCTAAACCATTTGGAGCCCAGGAGTCTCGTTACAGACTTTATCTGCAGGAGAAGCAAAGTCAAGGGCAGAACCTTTCATGCAAACTAATGCATCTGCATGGACTGTCTAAAGCAGTCTGAGGATCTGCTATTGCACGTCTGAGACAGGTGTCCAAGGTCTGTCCGTGCTGTCTAAGCTCAACATTTCTTTCGGGACTGTACTCGGAATGGTCCACGGTACTGGAGCAGCACTTCAGAGTATCAGCATTCCAGAGAGAGGAGAGATTAAACAGGGCTGGGAAGCTCACACACATTACAGCCAGAACTAACAGCCCAGCCAACAGGCCTGTGCTCAGCTGATTAGCCCATAGGGACAGAGAGCTCTAGTTGGAGCTCCGCCAGCAAAGGCCAAAGGGAGGGTTGAGGAAGAATAGAAGGCTTAGAAGAACCATTAGGACGTTACAATGACGGTTGTTTAAAAATGAATGATAAAATCAATACCATCTTTCGATTAACACTGTGGGACCATATAAAGAGTCGTTTGTCACTAAACCAGCAGGGTGATACATTTCCATCTCATTCCCTCTTGAAATATCTTTACATCAGGGGTCTCCAACCTTTTTTCAATTGAGAGCTACTTTTTAAAAATGAAAGTGGCCGAGAGCTACTCATGTAATACAATACTTAAATCTCTTAAATAATGTCTCATAACTCTCATATTACCAGCTATCCAAACTGTTTTAGACCTAAAAGAGTTTTTGTAGGCCTATATATGTCACCCTTAAATGTCAGAGAAAAGAACAGAATCAGAGATTATTTTTTTTATAGAAAATTGTACTTTGCATATTATACTGTAAACCCATAATTATAGTTGATTTTATAGTGGATCATAACTAGAGATGAAATGGCATGAAAATTTAATTTCATGATTATGACCAAAATTATCACGGTTATCACAGAATCCTGTTCAAAAAGTACTAATACTACTAAATAAAATCAATTCACCAAGTTTTAAGTCGAAAACCAGCAAATAACAAAAAAATAGTATCAATATGCACTTTTTGTTTGCATAAATATTAAAATAATAACATTAAAAATGATGGCCAGATTTTAAAGGAGTGTCTTGCAACATGTTATCTACTAACATGTACAAGTTCAAATAAAGTTTTGACAAAAAAGGTTTTATAAAAAGATAAACCTCACATATTTTAGCCTTTAAATCAGTTTTATACAAAGAATGAGTCAAAAAAGATAAATTACTGACATTTACAATGCACATTAGCTTATCTTTTATTATTAATAGTAAAATTCGGTCCGATTTTCCCGTGGCGTCTGTCGTTGCACTGCGCTCTCCACAACGACAAAGAAGTTTTAGTGGCTAATGGATTTCCACGACCGAAAAACGCTTGCTGTAAGATTTATTTACGGAGAAGAGAAAAACACCCGTAGTGTTTGGGTGCACCCCCATCCTTCATGTTGACTGAGCTTTCAATGTTGTTACGGAAAGGGTGAAGCTGATTGGTTGGTTCTTGTCACATGACCTGCGGTGTGCTTGCGGCATTCTGAAAAGTTGAGATTTTCTCATCTCGCTGCGCCTGGAAAAAATGAGCGTGTCGCTTCAATTATGAGCACGCTTGCCCACGCGCCTACATTTGAAATAACGAACAGTTAATGTGAACGGACCCTTGGCGAGCTACCTCCAATCAGGCCACGAGCTACTGGTAGCTCGCGAGCGACGTGTTGGAGACCCCTGCTTTACATGATACCTAAACATAGCCAGAAGGTAGTGCCGGAAAGCGATCACTAGGTCATACTTAGAATCAGTTTAATATAAAATAATAAATGTCTTGCTCAAGGACACGATTATATGCCACATAAATGCTATCATGTCACATGACAGCCATCCAAAAGCAACCTACTCTCTCTGACAATCAGAGTAATTTGCAGGCCTGAGTGACAAGCTTCTGTCACCATTGGGTGGTTAACAGGGCTGGTAAAAGATGAAACCTCACTAATGCCATAGATTGCCACTAAATTGATGCCTGCAGTCTTAATTGGAGTTGCCATCAACAGCTGTTGCAATTTAGAGTTAATCACTGCATCAGGGCTGCTGCTCCTCATTTTAAGAGGATGGAGGAAAAAAAATGGGCAGCGATAATTGCAACTGCAAGTGGAAATGATGAAAAAACAATAAGAGGATTTTAAGTGTTCACATCCTTCAACATGCACAGATACGTATGAAAAAGAGTATGTGTAGTATGTGTGTGCGCCAGGTGAGGTCTTATTGTTCCTGAAGGTGCAAAGGTGCTGAGACTGTCAGTGTCTTCAGTGCAAACGCAGCTGAATCCCAAAATGGAAAACGCTAGTCTCCTCTAGCAGCATGGTCGCTGTGGTGGGATATCACACTTTACAGCCAGGTTATTCTCTCTCTCCTGCTGTTTTTATTTCAGATAGGGTTTTTTCTTCTACTCCCCCCCTCTCTCTCTCTCTCTCTCTCTCTCTCTCTCTCTCTCAAGGGTCTCTCCACAGCTAAATGACCACCATAAAGATTAGCAGCCCATGACCTGAAAACATGTGTATGACTCAATGTCTGTACAATCACCCACAACCATTTATATAGTAACTCAAGCTCTGTTCCAAAACCATGTCAGCTCCCTCGCCTCCTACTGCCTATATAGAAAGCTGCCTAATGCAGTGAGTGATTTGAACCGCACTACATAGGCAACAACTGTTGACCACAGAATAGCACTCCATAAGTGCACAGGTGTAATTGAGAAATAAAATTTTCCCTTTAACATATAAGCTCATTGTACTATAAAAAATCCTGTAAGTTTCAGAACTCAAAACGTCCTTGTTAGTCCAACTTGTTAGTTGAAAACAAGCTGCCAAAAGGACTAGTTTTGGATCGTTGAAAGATCGACTCTGCAGAAGAAGATCAACGACTACTTCTACATCACTGCCTCTTTAGCCCCGTCCACCGATATGCACGTCATAGAGTAGTAAATACAAGAATGACGCAAACACAGGATTACTCGAGCAGCAAAATGATAGAGATACTCTGAGGATTGCCAAGAAAAAACAATCTTTACATTGCCTTCCATGTGATCCTAACATTAAGAAAGCGTAGATGAACTTTATTTTAAATAAAGTTCCAGATCGCGTCTGTAAGACAGTTTGTTTGTTCGCTTCATTTTACTGCAGATTCGTTTTTAAACAAGACACTGTTCAGCGCAGGCTTATCGGGGAGACTGAAAATAAAAGATGATGCAGTGACGACTACATTGGATCCGACAGCAATATAACAACACAAGTGTGATTAATCTTTTTTACTATGTGTCACTATTGCTGTTACAGATCATTTGATATGTACTGAGTATTTATACTGTAGCACAGCACCGCATTCAAACTGTGAAAAGTTGAAATTTGCTTTCATTTGCTTTGGCGTTTATGGGGTTAATGCAGTGGCTTCTCCGTTACAGAAGAATGCACGTAGTGAATGCACGTAGTGAACAGCTGCTTTAAAAAAAAATCTAAGCCATTTGCTGTAATCCTGAATAAAAGTTTCAGTGAGCGAGATCTTCATTTGTTTTGTCATCAGTAAGACATTACAACATGTTTCATTTCATTTAAAACAGGACAGGAAGTTTTTCACCTTATCGAAAAGGATGAACGATGAATAGCCTATAAGAATGACAGCGCGACAAACAATGGCACATTCATTCATAATTCTGTTTACACAAAACACAGCAAGTTATCCGGTCAACTATAACTGGTAACTATTAAAATGCATTTGTCACAATCAAGACTTATAAAGCATATGTAATACCAATAAATGTTTCACAATGTTGGCAAATGTTTCAACAATGTACCGGTAATGTACAATATTTTTCTGCTTTTTAAGCTTTTAATGCAATTCCACACATATAATGGTGGAAAACAAAAGGTATGTCCCATTTCGCACACTTCACTATTCAATGCAGTTTTGTATAGCAGTGTGGGTATTGTGGCCACAAAGAAAACTGCAACACAATTTTGGACGCTTTATGCGCTTGACGTTTGCAACTTTCTCTACATAGCAGGAGGGCAGGAGCTAAATTTGCTAATGTTAGCACCACCCATGGTTATTATTATTAACTAAAACTACAACTATTAAAAACACTTTTGTTAATTGAAATAAAGCTTAAATCAAATAAAATATATATTTATTTTGTGTGGGGGGTTGTGGGGGGTGGGGGACGAAACAAAAATGAGAAATCGTGCCTTGAAAAGTTTTAAAATTACCAATTGGAGATAAATCATAACTTAAACTAAACTAAAACAATAAAAAAATAAAAAAACTAATTAAACCTAAATAGTCATATTTAAAAAACGAGCACATAACAAAATTATAAAAAATTAAACATATGAAAACTGACTGTGGGATGTAATCTAAAGAGTAAGAACACAAATAATACTAAAATAACACTTGGTACCAACCCATAAAATGGATTTAAAAGGTTATTTCCTTCAGCTGGAAAACAGAAAAAAACATCTATGTTGTAAAAAAATAACTGTTCACACACTAGGTGCGCAAGTACACAGTACACAATTTCAGACATAGTGAAGGTATCTTGGTAACACTTTATAATAAGGTTCATTAGTTAACATTTGTTAACTACATTAGTTAGCATGAACTAATAATGAACTGCTCTTATACAGCATTTATTTATCTTTGTTAATGTTAATTTAAACATTTACTAATACTTTATTCAAAACTTGTTAACATTAGTTAATGCACTGTGAACTAACATGAACAAACAATGAAACAGCTGTATTTGTATTAACTAATGTTAACAAAGATGAACAAATACAGTAACAAATGTATTGCGGTTAGTTCATGTTAGTTAATACATTAACTAATGTTAACTAATGAACCTTATTGTAAAGTGTTACCGGTATCTTATAAGACAGCATAATTAAGTTTTTGACCCATCAGGACAGACTTTGCACCCGGAACGCACCTACAATGCCTTAAAAACATCCTATGTTTAGAAACAGAGTGCCAGTCTCTCTTTTGCACATACACATACTGCGGCGCTCAGAAGCTCGTGGCTCTCCTCCCCATGACATCCATCCATCACTCTCATTTTTCAACAATGTTTACTGGGAGCCAAATAAATTTATGATGCATTACCTTGTTAAAAAGGCCCAACCAGAGGGGCCATATTTGTTGTTTGTGTGACTCGCTGCATTTGTGTGATGAATTTGTGCATGTAATTTGGTGTATAATGTTTATAAAAGATTAGGTGTGTTGTGCTCAGTGCATGTTTGTGTGTTTAACCTGCTTCACAAAAATTGGTTAACAATTCAAAAGGGCTGTGTGTGTGTGCGTCTTTAGCGATGCATTTAGTCTGGAGTAATCCATCACAGAGCTGTAGCAGCATGTCATGGGGTAGAGCAGTGAATTATGGGTAGCAACAAACACAGGCTGCCAGCAAAGCTTGAATCAATCTCAAAGAACTCAATCTCGAAAAAACAAAACAAAACAAAACAAGTAAAACGAAGAGAAAGAACAGTAAGACCGGCAAGATACAACATCAGATATTTAGTCTCTTTGTAACCATAAAGTTTAGAGTCTGACTGGACACCAAAGTTAAAAGCGTTGTTCAAACCAGAGAGCTACCTCTGTGAGCATAGGCGCGTTCTCAACGTAAAGGGTGTTTCAAAAAGTAAGCAACTTTATTGGGCTGTCGTGATTCTACAGTATTTTTTCCTCCTAAAAAATCCTAAATAGCAATTTACCGATTAACCGATTTACCGATTATTCCAAGGACGAGAATCCATGAACCCCATTTTTAGACCATTTTTAAAAACTGCACATTATATTTAAACCTTTGCACAGCTGCTGTGAGATTTAATACAGTTGGCTGCTTCCTCTTACACAAAAAATGTCTTTGCGAACTCTCCATTACAAAACAATCAGCAGTCAAATGCTCAGAATAAACATAATCCTACGACGCCATTAAACATAAACCATTAAGTTGTTTCCTGACGCTGGGATCCTTCTGAAGTCTGTACAGACACAAACGAGCTGTTTTGCAGCATAATTAAATAAATGCTCTGTTTATATAATGAGGAGGACATTTTAAGTTATAAAACTTCATTTCAGTAAGGAAGCAGCTTTAGAAAGATCACTAGGTTTTGGACCAGAGCTAAAGTGTGAAATCCCTGATAAGAAATTGAATGCGGGGTGGTTATTTTATGAACTACCACCAAGAGATGGTTCTAAAATGCGTATACGACTATGTTTGACCCTATACTGAACTGCAGTCATGGATAAGGCTCAGCATTAAAAATATGCCCTAAATGTTCCCAGATAAATATAAAAAGAGAGTAGGACAGATAGAGGGAAGAGCGAGAACAGGCAGAAATCATTCTGACAGCTCTGGGTGAGGGACTGCATCAGAAAGCGGCTTTAGCGGAGGCATCTTGACGAACAGATGTGGGAACATTTAAAAAACGAGACCCTGGGAGGCCGTTTATTTGATGTATTACTGGGACACCAGCAAAAAAGCAAAGCTTGTTCGGGAGATCTAAATGAAATGATTTCCTAAAGCGAATCATAGCGTTTTCTTACAGAAGGGATTATTTTTTGGAGTTATGCTATTGAGATTTTTCTATTTTCCCAGTTTCTTGCTGTGAAAATGTTTAGAGCCACTATGGCTAAACCACACAGGAGTGTGTGTGTGTGTGTGTGTGTGTGTGTGTGTGTGTGTGTTTGTGAGCAAAATGTCTTCACAAGGATGGTAAAACCTGAAATCACCTACAGCATCCAATGGTCCCCACGAGGAATGAAGCTTAATAAACATACTAAATAATGTCTTAATGAAAATCTAAAAATGCAGAAAGATGAGAGTGTGGGTAGGGATAGGATATAGAAAGTACAATTATCTCAGAAAAAACCCCACATTCTAACAACAGAAGTCAGAGGAAAGTCCTACTTTGTGTGTGTGTTGGTCTAAGAGTCTTTGATGACTGTGGAATTTATTGTATAAGAACACTAGACTTATGTTTACATAATGAATATTAAATGCAAACGCAATAACAGCAAAATTCTGGTTACTGAGGATGATCATCTAGGGGGCGTTGAAGTAAATGAGGATGCTGTATTTTATTTGACACTAATGAAAGTAATGCTGTGAGGAATGAAAGTACAGTTTGTTGAATATGACAGACTATCTGAAGCTCCTGAGTCACAACACATGTTTAATCTCTAAACATATTAGTAAAAATATATTGTCAACATTTCCTCATCAGAGAGATCCAAACTTAAGTACACACATTGTGATACATTGAACAAATTGTACTTCTTTGCCTAAGGGTCTAGACCCTGATTGCTTCAATTTATAATATGCTGTCTTCTCAGTGATTTGCTAACCACTCCAATAGGAACTGCATCTGTCCCATTTTTTTTATTAATCTTTCAGGGCAATATTTTATAAACCAGATTAACTGGTTCCTTTAAAAGATTCAACTCAAAAGAAGGATTCATTAACAAAAAGATAAATATATATATATACCAGAGGTGGGGGACTAGAGCCACATGACTTGGCTCGAATCTGACTTAAGTCGCAAATTTGGGACTTGAGATTTGCTTGACTAAATGAAGAAAATAACAATTAGAAAATTGACATTAGCACCCGCCAACCCGGCAAATGAGGGTGGATTTCTGCAGTGGCGAGCAACGCAATCACACCTACTAGCCACTTTGGCTGAATGATTTATAATATATACAGTTTTCAATTTTAGTCTTTTACAAAGGCATCTGAAATTATAAACTAAGTAATGCATGTAGTGTAGCCTACTAATGTAGTGTAGTCAAAAATATAGATTTTTCGATACATATCGATACTGATATATTTGAAACGCTTCCAAAACTAATTTCCCGCAGAATAGATACACGTTACTAGCTGCGTTTTCTCGCTCTCTCATCTCTCCGACAGCAAGTTGACACATAAACCCGCCTCCCCTAACTAACTCATTTTATTTTCTCCGGATGAATATTGTTGCTGTTACAGGGCTTGTATTTCCCCGTATATACGATTGTGCGTATTGTGCATAATTTTACTCATTCTCGCACATTTTGTGCTCACGACCAAAGTGTGCGCACATAAAGCCGTCTCTCAGTACTAAACTGAGTTCTTTTTGGCAGCTTATTGTGCTTAAACAGTAAAATACATACACAAAATAATGTCAAAATGCAGGTCTTGGCGAGTATTCACGTAAACACAGTCAGTTATGTTTTAAGTGAACATAAACAGTTAAGAAAGAAAACATGTCTGTATTGTGTAACAGTATAATGGATCCGTGCATTCGGCCTTAAAGTGACAGCAGCCTAATGCACCTCCTGCCTAGGGATGTAAGCGGTTAATCGATTATCGATTAATTGCCGACAAGAATTTACTCGATTAAATTAAATTAATTGTCGGCTAATTGAACATTGCGAACGTGACACAAGATTCTCACGCGAGAGAGCCGACACAAACTTGAGGCGGCAAAAAAGAAACCAAACATGAGGCGGTCAAAACAGAGTGGACTACCAGCTATATACAGCGTACTAACCTCGAAAATCCAGCTGTATTCTAACAATGACTTAGCTCTCCTTATTAGCTAGGCTCCCTGCATGCTGGCTAATAACTTTTTTTAAAGCTGGGTCTCAAACATTAACAGCGCTGTGTTGGACAGATTTGTAAAATTTGATTCTGCGCGAGAGGTGCTGCGCGAATGCGCTACGGCGCTCTGCAATCAAATACGATTTTAAATAGGCTTAGTAAAAAAAAAAAAATCAAAAATCAATGTGGCGATCAGCTTTGATATTGTGGCGGGCTGCCACAAATAAATAAACGTATGGGAAACTCTGCCCTCTAATTTTACTGTCACCTTCCTCAGGGATGATTTAAGTTGTGTTCACTTCTATATTTGAAGTTTCCAGGTCTAGTAATTTTACTTTTACCTTTCTCAGGCCAAGGGGGATTATAAGTGCTGCTGCTAATGTTTCATGTTTTTCATTCAAGTAGTTTAGAATATTATATGTAGGCTTAATATAGTGTAGGCCTACCCATATAGATTTTTATTTAAAATGTATTTTATGTTGCTTAATGTTTCACATGCAACAGGTGAGCCAGTGCATTATTTTTTATGCATTTTAATTTTCTGTGCATAATTTATTTTGTTAAACTACATAAACTGCCATTATATGTACCGTATCCCAACTGTTACAATAAAACATCAATATAACATGCATTTTTATTTAGTATATAAGCAATATTTCGCTTTTTATGTTAAAGACACTATTGATACTGTGAGAAATGTACATTCTCAGGAAAATAGCCGCTTATCAGTTAATCGTTAATCGATCGATAAGGTCGATCAACTAACGATTAATGAATTAATCGACAATTTGCATCCCTACTCCTGCCAAATTATGAGATAATATTAGAAATGTCTATATTGCAATTTTTCCCCATGGTATCGATTTCAAAATTAAAATAAAATTATTAAGTATACCTTTAATATAATACATTGTATCATATTGACGATGAACTAAGGTCTATTCTGTAGGAATTCACACTCACTCAAAATGTGGTGCTGGATTCCACTCTGATCTCTCATACTGTCTCATGTGGCTATGAAGTTACTACACATGACATCACAAGCTCATAATATGATATTGTTTCCTATCACAGCATCCCAAAAAGCTGCCACAAAGCAAAACAGCATCTTCAAATGTTTTGTTATGGTTGTTCTGAGATCATACAGCTAGTGAACCTGTCACCACTGCTCTGACTCACAACTTCTACTACACATACTACTCACAGCCTCCTAAACACCCCCCTCCTCCTCGTCTCGGGGCTGTGATCAAGTCTAATGGAAGTCAGCTGGGGCTGAATGTAATTGGGCAGGAATGCAGACTGGGCCGAGAGGAGACAAGACTTTTCCACACCACATCAGCTGGTGGGAGGAGTGATAGAGCCGGCCTGGCCCAGACCGAGGCGAGGAGGGCGTCTGCTGGGGAACCGCGCTCTCTGCGGACCGTTCTTATCCGCTCCGTGACTGAAACAACGTGAGAGAAGCATCTGGCCGGACGCCCTGTTCCAAGAGTGCCTTGCAAATAACGTAAAGCCTTGGCGAACTCTGTTCAAGTTATAGATAGCGTAACAGTGACTGAATTGCCTTTGGCACATCCACAGAAAGGTCAGCAGCCTCTAAAGAGCTATTCAGATCACAGAACCGACAGAAACTGAGAAATTATGAGAACAGTTTTCACATTCAGAGAAAGCTAGAGTTAAAAACAGTATTAAAGTACATTCTTGGCTGCTAGTTTCTGTAGTTATTTTGTCTTTACAATAGTACTTGTACAATATATTACTTAAATAACTGCATTCAGTGAGTGAAACATATATGATTGATGATTAGCTTGGAAATAATGTAAATGCAAGGTCTCAGATCAGCCTTAATAGACTTCAATTGTTACACAAAGTCAGTTTCCCAGTGTTTTCCCTGTGATGGACTGAGTAACAGAGCGCCAAATCCCTTGAGCTGGACACCTTTTGAGGCTTAATAAATGAGCGGCTGATTTTTTCTGTAAATGTAATACAGCAGGAAGCAAAGGCTCTTAGAGTGAAGGTGCATCATGGCTAAGCTAAACAAGAACGTCCACCTGAGGATGTGTTAGTGTCGAATGCAACATGAGCTAAAGAACAGGGCCCGGTTGCAAAAAGCACCAAGTATGATACTTAAGCGGCGATTTCCCCTTACCTAAGAGAATAACTTAAGGGTGTTGCATATAATCTCTTAAACGGTTCTCTTAGGTAAGGGAAACATTTAAGTGTTTCACGACAGCGATACTGGATTCACGTTATAAAAGTCTGTTGTTGCCATAGATACGCAAAACACTAACACTAGCAATTTCGCGGTTTCATCAAATAAAGTAGGCTAGGATATCGGAATGGATAAAGAAAACAAAAAATAGAAAGCCTAATTGGACAGAGGAGGAGAAATGTATTCTTCTTGACAAATATGGTAAAAGAAAAACCTGCTTTCCGACAAAAAAAAAACTGGTTTTAATGACCTCCTGGTCATGACGGGATGGAAACTTGACCGTTGCGTTTAAATGACGGGAAAGAGCCCCCACAACCCGGGTGAACCACTCTACTGACAGGCGATTTATGCACGTGGAAAACATCTCCCTCTATCGTCTGAAAACTCCCAGTTGCAAAAAAACGCAGTGCTATAAGCAGTTGTAACACCGCAGGTAAAGAGTGGTTGCGATGTGTGACATGGTCAAGGTCGCGTCTAGTTTATTAGCGATGTCAAATATTGTGTGTCGATCAAACCGGTATTCTTGCAACAATTTTTCATCGCTAAGATGGTCCAAAGGGTTCTCCCTATCCCTAAAAATTCTTCTTGGCACATCATGATCTTCAGCTGGTTCCATAAATTCAGCCATGTCGTCTTATTTTTGTCCGCGTTACTCTTAAGGTTACGATTTCCAAACCTTAAGTTATACTTAGGGAAATGACCGTTGAGGGGTTTTTATGTACTTAACGCTTTTTAAGGGATTACTTAAGTGAAAAAACAGCATTTAAGGGAAATTCTAAGTGTTTATGACGTTTTACTTAAAGGCACACTGTGGAACTTTTGGCCACTAGTGGCGCTCGACCTGTAATTTCCCCCTAGAGGCCACAAGCGCCGCAGCACTGTCGCAAAAGTCAACAAACAGTCAACCGGTCAGCCTCCCGTGTCTTTAGATTATGTGTGTGCAGACAGTAGTTGACTTGTTGGTTGAAGAAAGATAATCGATTCATTATTGAACAAAATAATGATATAAATATAAGATTAATAATATAAATTATACAAAGAAAATAAATTGAACAAAAGTACACAGAAAACAATGTCTGATCAGGTAAGTCGCATAGACAAGGGTTTCCCAATCCTCCTGCCGATCGTCTGTCCTGCACAGTTTATCTCCAACCCTAATCAAACACACCTGAAGCAAACCATTAACGTCTTCAGGATCTCTTTAAAATTAAAGTCAGGTGTGTTTGATCAGGGTTGGAGATGAAATCGCGTAGTCGAGAAATTGTGTAACAAAACTGATGTAACTCACAACAAACTGCCGTTATTTGTAGGCTTCAGTTTGAAAGAACTGTTTTTCATCAGTTTGATGAAATCGTGTAGTCGGGAAATCGTGTAACAAAACTGATATAACTCACAACATACTGCCGTTATTTGTAGGCTTCAGTTTGTTTGTCCTTTTACACACATACAAATATGAGCTGAAGGCAAAAAAATAACGGCAGTATGTTGTGACTTATATCACTTATAGCACTAGCTACCAGATTGATAATTCGCTACTCTACTAGCATTCCTTGATACATGAAGTTAAATGGAGGACAAGATAGATTCCGTAACATGGCCAGACAGACAACAAATTCGAAAAAATAGAGATATTGTGCAAGCGATATATATTAAACTTACTAAGTTGGTCCAAAAGCATGACGTCCTGGTCAGCATCGGTCGGGCACCCCTCCTCCTCCTTTAGCCAGCGAGCGAACGCTGGACCAATGTTGATCCTCGTCCTGGCTTTTAGTTTATCACTCTCCCTTTTTCTTTTTTTTTGTGTCCTCTTACAAAATCTTTGCCTTCTTCCGAGTAACTGTTGGTTCAGCCATGACGACAACATGCAGACGGCAATCAAATGCGAGTTGAGCTCTCACGTTAGAATTTGGGGAAGTGACGTATGCCGTAAAGCGGTCGAATTTTGTAGTTCTTTTTGTGCTCGGGTTCCTACCCGCAACCCGAAGTTACATAGTGCTAGTCAAAGCGATACAGACACCTTCAGGCTACGGCAGACGTGTCATTCAACCTATTGTAAGTCGATGTACCATCTCAATGGGTTTTGGATATATATTATAAAGGTTGAAAAGTTCCACAGTGTGCTTTTAAAGAAACCCTTAAGTAGCACTTAAGGTTTTTTTCTGCAACATCCTTAGGTTTAAGGGAAACATAAGGGTGAACTTAAGGGAAAACTAACATTCCTTAAAATAGTGACACAAAAATTGTAATAATTTGAACCTTCAGAAGACAATTTTTTTTTTTAACATAAATTGTAAGATGGGTCTGTATGGGTTTATCAACTACAACAAATCAAGATTCAATTCCAAACTGGTTTAATTACTAGCTAGCTAATAATAGCTAGTATAATTATATAAAAATGATCTACATTTAGCCTTTTACATTTTTTTGCTAACTTAATCTTTAAAAAAATAAAATAAAACAGCCTATTTATTATTTATCTTGACCTCCTTATGTATTTTTTATAATGTTTAAGCACCTTCATTTACTGACGATTTGTTAAAAAGAAAAAAACTTCCTGTTTTTATTTTATCAAGTGCCATATATTCCATCAGGATTGAGGACAAGGCCCCTTCAACATCAATCGTTATTATAAAATAAAGGTTTAGGGAAAACATCAATACTTAAAAAAGAATTTTCTTATTGTTCTTCATTGCTAGCTCAAATGTACACAAATCCACTCAAAAGTTGAGGAATTATTGTTCTTTAATTAAAAAGAAAAAGTTATTTTCCTTTAATGTCAGGTAAAGTTCGTAAATAGCCGCTAACTTGCCAACAGCTCTAGGGGCTTTCAGAGAAAGAAATGACGACTCGAGTGGCGGGCATGACACCTGGCCACAAGCCGAGACTCTGTTGGCTCAGGACGATAAATGATTCATGCTGTCTAGGTAAAAGAGGAGAGCTGTCTCTATCTCGTGGTCTCTGGCACTGCCAGCATCTGCAGGTAGCCTTGTTATGCTAATGTCTTGGGAGGCTCTTTGAAGCCTCAATCATCTCCAAGATGGTTGATGAGAGAGCCTTTTTATGCCTGTCCAGAGGGACTCATTAGCTGAGAGATGGGGGAGATGGGGGTGGGGGCAACCGGCACCCCGAGAGAGAGGGAGGGTGTGAGTGAGCAAGTGAAAGAGCAAGGTCTCAGGAAGAATGGCGGAGTTCACTCCACGCGGACAGATTGCTATCATACGACATACTGGCACGTATACAGACTGAGTTGAAGATGTCTGTTCTCAGTGGACCGCCGATGCTCTCATGATGTGGGGCCAAGAATAAGATGAAATGAGATTCTCAGCTATCGCTCCCAAAAACAACACCATTAGCGTACGCTAGCGGACTAAATGTTGCCAGCCATTGACTGCGTTGTTTGTTCTAGTATTCAATAAGGTCAGTTCAGGTGAAGGATTTTTATAGTCAAACTCAAAAGACCCTTGGATTGTGCCGGAGCGCAGAGGATATATTTTCTTTCACTCGCAAGAAGTTCTCTGATTGGTCTGCGATTCGGGATTTGGGAAGGGAGGAAAGTGGGGGAGAAAAAAAAGAGAGAGAAAGATCTGTGTGAAATCGCCTCAATCTCTGCTGCTTTAATAAGAAGCCCAGAGCCAAAGGAACACAGCCTCAAGTTCCACTCCATCGCTACACTTAATAACTTCGGCCTCCACCGTGGACAGAGAAAAAACTCACTATCCTCCTTATTCCGGTCTCTTTCTGTCTCTCTCTCTTATATAAACACACACACATACCCACATGAGCACACACTCAGTAACTCTGTGTCTTCCAGGGCGCCTGGATTTTTTCATTAAATAAATGCAATAACCAAAGAGTCTGGTGGATTATGACTGAAAAGCACTTTTTGAGATATGAGGGTAAAAATTAATAATGAAAGTTTTTTTTTTGAGAAGGAAAGAGTGAGGGAACGACATGAGTGAGGGAGAGTGCAAGAGAGTGAGTTGGAGAGAAAAAAAACAATCACAGTCAATGTACTTGCAGCTAATGGCGTCTCGAGTCTGCTCTGACATCTCTACAGGGTTTGAAGTTAGCCGTGAGAAACTCAATAAAAGCTTAGGAGAGGTGTCGAGCTTGCATCAGGCTACAGACTGTCCCATAAGTCCGTAGGGCTTGTATATAAAAACATCATGGTCTGGATATAGGGGTCTTTTCAAAAGATATAGCCGTCTAGATCTAGAGACCAGTGCGACATACATTACCTAAACATTATACATTAAACTGTGTAATATTCCTCATGTTTACAATGAATGCTCAAGCTCAAAGCTCATGACAACCATAAGCTCATGGACATATGGATAACGGCATCATCGAGTTTGCACAAGCAATGTCAACTGTCACTACATATGAACAACCATTTATCAAGAGTGTCTGTTTATAACGGTTATTTCATTTGAGTTACTCTAAATGCAAACCATATTCAGACTCTAGGGAGGAGTGGCTCACATATCTGAAGGGCACACTTGTGTAAATATCTCAATCTGGATACGGTGAGCTGTGCAAAATCTGTTCATGTAAAATATATTATTTTTTTTATAAATATAAATAAGTATGCAAATGTGTGTATCTTTATGAGTGAGCCATTCTCTGAACCAAATTGATTAATTCAAAAACAGTGACTGTCTTTGAGTGAGTTATGGAATCATTCACTAAACCAAATTGATTTATACAAATGGTAATTTTGGGTTAAAATTACTGTTATACTGTTTACTATGAAAATAAATGTTCTTGTTTATTACAAAATTGTTATGTAATTCATCAATATCATAATGGCATTGTTGATCTCACACTCTTTATACCCATCAACAACAGCCTAGAAAGCACACCTGAGGTTAATTCACCAGACCCTCCTTTTCAGTGCAAAATGTTTAGCTAAATTTCACATAGTACTGTGGTGGTGTGAAATGATTGGTGGGTAAATTTCCTTATCCACTTTCTAAGCGGTCTGCACTGTCCTTCAGACCGAACATATCCACTCCCTACGACCTGAAATATGACTTTATATGCCCAAATATCCGGTGAAATCCAGATACACCAATGGGACGGTGTGCAGAGCAATGCACCATTGGACAGCTAACACAAACCTCAGTACACCGTATGTAACATTTCCTTTAATATCCCCTTCGTGTTTAAAATGTATATAAGCTCACAATATCCACAAGCTCATTTGGCCATATGGATAATGCCATCAAGATCATTCCCACAATGTCAACTGTTGTTGGTGACATAAGAGCGGCCATTTGCCTAGAGGTAAATTCATAAAGTTTATGGTACTTGAGTGAGCGGTTACGGTAACACATGCAGAACACATCCGGACTCTGAAAGCTTAACATTCAGGGTGGGGAGAGGGTTCCTTCCCATGGGACATATTGTTCTGTAGTACGTCCTGTGGGACGTGAGGGGTTTTCACAAACACAGGGGTGTCCAACATCTACTTTGTATTCACTACATGTTACCTTTCATGGGTTCCTGTTAAAATGCCAAGGTCAAGGGTGTTGGGTGTGCGTTTGTGTGTGTGCCGTGTCTCATTAATGACCAGAGAGGTTAAGGGAGAAAAGAATACCTGCCTCCACTCTAGTCTGATCAATTATCTGTTGGGTGATGCTCTGCACAAAGATAACCTGTTGCCATGGTTATTTCTGTGTGCAAACCGGAAGGATTAACCTCAGCGGAGAGAAAGGGCTCTTACTTTCTCTGTGGCAAGGTGATCAAAGGAAAGGGGGAGAGAGAGAGCGTGAGAGAGGAACAGCAAAGAAAGAGAGAGAGAGAGAGAGAGAGAGAGAGAGAGAGAGAGAGAGAGAGAGAGAGAGAGAGAGAGAGAGAGAGAGAGAGAGAGAGAGAGAGAGAGAGAGAGAGAGAGAGAGGCCAGTGCAATGTTCTGTCCTTCCATCTAAACTCAACTCTTGTTTGCATGTGATGTTCATAGTTAATTTCCTGAGCATTCATTGTACATTGTATTGTTAGCTGGTGAGCCAACACTCATTGTGATAAAAAGTAAGCAATAATTGACAATGGACTGTTCAATTATTTAAAATGAATGCACCCTCCAAGTAGAGTTTGGTGAATTGTTTTGAGCGTGAATTCCAGTTATTTCAATGGGAATCCACATGATCTGGAATTTTGATCATGTGGATTCCCATTGAATCACATCATCCACAAAAGATTTTCTCAGATTTTTTGCAACAGGTTCAAGTTGTTCATGCAAAATTTGCTGCATTAATCAACAGAAAGCAGCTTATTTTAAAAGTGTATCTGTGTAAGCTATGCTTCATACATCTCTACATTACTGACAATAGAGAATGGACTTCTTTTCAAAGAGATATAAAACTATATTAGATATATCCAGAACATCTCATAGATAAAAATCATAATACTGAATTATAATATAAATAATTATTATCAGAGAAGAATACAGAGAGAAAACGGCACCACAGACAGACAGACAGACAGACAGACAGACAAGAACTTTTGTGTATTCAGGCCTAGTTATTAAACATTTACTCTCACAATAATGGTATCCACATTGAAGCGCTACATGTGTATTGCTACATATGCATGTACAGTACTGTAATATGTACTTGTCTCTTCTTGTATGTTTGTACATAAAAAAATGTGTGTTTTTCCCATGTGTGTGGACAGAAAGAATGTGTCCCTGACTGTTTGCAGTCTCTCTCTTTGGTCCTGTCTCTGTTTCTCAGCAGGGCTGGTATGGCTTCGGTAGTACAAGGTTATTTAGAAGTTCTTTTGAGAGGTGAGGCTGAGCGAGTCAGCGAAAAGCGGATGGCGCCGCAGCCAAATGGACTCGGATCACCACAGAGCCCAATGAATTCAGCCTCATTACCATCCACCCCACACCCCATTCAACACCCTGACCAAGGACAACACAAGCTAATACAACTCCTCTAACACGTACAATAAAAATGCCCAACAAACCCAGCAAGCACACACATGAACACAAACACTTCAACCAGATATGCTCAAATGCACAAATTCATGCTTATAAACTCACCTAGCATCCTTCAATGTCACCTGAATATGACTGTGTATGTACATAAATATACAAACAAAAACACTTTACTATGAAGACATACCATGTCAAATCAAAAGTAGCCCATTTTTACTTCATTAACAAATAGCCAAACTTTTATTGTGCATAATGAATTGCTGCAGGTTATTCTGAAGAAAAAAAAATGTTTTATAATCTTTCATTAAAATGTAAAAGCTTTCTCTGCCTCTGAAACAACATTTTTGCTGATGCAACCAGGCCTGTGTGGGCAGGAAGAAATAATATTATCCTGAAATACCATTGCCTAGCCTTTCACATCCCGCCCTGCATTATTTCCCAATAAATATTACAATACACAAGCCTCATTCATAACCCCAACATTAGGGAAATTCATTGTGTTGGTGTCAGTGAGTAAAGCGAATTAGTAAAAATGAACCTAAATCCTACAAAACGTGTATTTTCACGCTAAAAAAAACAAAACAAATGTGGCTAACATTTTCATGCATACAAGGTCAAAAAGCACTTTAATCTTCTCATAATATGCATTGCACATCACCTTTTCTCAAAGAGTTTAAAAACAGTTTGTTCGAAGATTTAGTCTGCAAAACCCTCTCTTCTGAGAGTCTACTCTGCTCTGATTGGTCAGATGGCCCAGTCTGTAGTGATTGGTTTACTCTTTTTTCTTCTTTCTCTCTCTCTATGGTAGTTTGTCCACTTCAGCCCTCAATCTTTGATCAACAGCTTTATCTTCTTCCCGTAAATCCTGCAACCGTCATCCAATCAGCACAAGCCAAGCTTGACGTCTCCATAAAACACCTCTTCCTCAACACTCCACAGATGATCCCAATCAAATGAAAGAGCAGAACACTCCTGTGACCGATCTGTGGAGTTACGCTAATCTGTCCGCTTTGAGTCAGGAACGTCATGTTTGGCTGTTTTATCCTTAAAGTGCCCCCTATTATGCTATTTTAAATGTCCCTAATTTTGTTTTGGATGTCTCCTACAATAGGTTTTCATGCATCCAAGGTCAAAAAGCACTTTAATCTTCTCATAATATGCATTGCACATCACCTTTTCTCAAAGACGGTTCTCCAAAAACGGTTTGTTCGAAGATTTAGCCTGTCTAAAACCCTCCTTTCCGAGAGTCTACTCCGCTCTGATTGGTCAGATGGCCCAATCTGTAGTGATTGGTCTACTGCTTACAGCACGTGTCAGAAACGAAACGCCTATTACCATATCTGAATTTTGGCTCTGGAGGCTTCCTCAGTGCTTGATGCACAGTGATACGAACAGTAACGATGGAGTTGACTTTTCTTTATCAATTCCAGCGCAAGTTCTCATTCTTGTGAAGCGCATGCAAAGTGTATTTGGTCTCGCATTGCTGAAAACAGCGTCTTATCGACATGTTCGAACCCATGAACCAAACTCTTTCAGGCCTCAGCTACAACTACAGTAGACGGGGATAAGCAGATGTTGTTTGATTGCTGAAGACTCGTTTCAGCAGTTTAGAATCTAATTACTTTATTTATTGTGCACTTTAATCCTTTGCAGACCTTTTGCATTCACAAACAGCTATATTACACACTGCATCAAAGGTAATATTCAAAAAAGCTTAATTAGGGCACTTTAATGTTTCATTAATTTAGAACATCCAGATAAAATGAGCTGAAACATAAGAAGTTATTTTACATATATTACATTTTTAAATTAGTATTAAATTGTATATTATGTTTAAAATATATTTTAAAATAGTATATATATATATATATATATATATATCGTCGCTGTCCGATGAAAACCGCGTATGTCCATTTTGCCGATTTTGAGATTTTTCGACGGATAGAATGTCCAGGTTCATTTCCGTATACAGTATGCTTCACATTATCTAAATGACCAATGAAAAGTTGTGAAATCATGTCATCTGATTTCCACGTATATCCATTTGCTGTCAAAGCTGTCAATCACGCCGCGTATCTCCCGCCCTGTGGAGGCATCTCGCCGGTCTCGTGAAGTTCGTCTCTGGAGGCTCAGCATTGGATAGCCGAATAGCTAACACTGTGAGGTAAAGTATCAGCAAACGTTTGTTTTTGACAACTGTTCTCAAGTTTATTATATATTCACAACTGTTATTTACCGGTAAATGGTCTAGATGAAGTAATTGTCCACAGGCTAACTTAGTTCTTCACAGATTAGCTTGCTTGCTAGTATGTTAATAAACTTGGTCTCATTGATAAGATTTATACTTTTTTTTTTTTTGTCAAACTGATCAAATTATAGCGGAGCAGAGGGATGATTTATAACGACAACTTTTGATAATTTTATGAGAAATCTACAGACGCAAACAGACAAAGTGTAGTAAAATAAAGACCTAAATGTGTATTTCAGACTTTTTTCACCACAAGTCTGAAAGAAGACATGTTATTGAAGACAAATATCCCAAAATCTCAAAATTGACTGATAAAAAAACCCCGATGTTTTTGCCTGCCGTGCCTCGCCTTAATAAACTGAGCGTAGCCTATTCATCTGTCATCTGAAACGCGACTTGGTCATTCTAATTAATGATCGGAAGAACGCGTATCGACCACCGTTACTGTAAAATATGCACGTATGTCCATTTAAACTTGATTTGGGTAAAATGTGGATTATATCATTACACTGGCAACAATATGGTTACATTTAAAGATGCCGTACCAAGTATGACAATGCTACGTTCAACTGCTGTGAAATGACGCTGTTTTTTTCACTTCCTGAAAAGTAACCGTTTTGGACATACGTGAGTTTCATCGGGCAGCGACGATATATATATATATATATATATATATATATATATATATATATATATATATATATATATATATATATATACACATGTTTTTTTAGTTTTTTTTTTACAGATTTTACATTAACTTTAAATTATTCTTATTATTTAAGACATAAGCCCTTGAGTGTCCAAGAAATCCTCTGTGGGTGGCTTCAGGTGTGTCAGGTTAAACCTGGGGCATGAACATTCATCTGCTTCAGCTTTGTATGAAGCACATTTATTCTAATCAACCACTGGTAGTTGAAGCACATCCATTAACACACATTTATTCTAATGGATGCAGAAGAGCGGTTAGCCGCCATGCTAATGGGGGTGTGTGTGACAGCGCAGTGTGCCGAGAGGCCAGCAGGGACTCGTGTGTGTCAGCTCTGTCTCACTATCAAGGCCACCATCACAAGTTATAAATGTTAATGCATTCTCCCTCAGATTGACACAAATGGGCGCAGATGCGCGCTCACATACACACACACACACACACACATTGATCTGAGCTTAACAGGCCAGTTTTATCTCAGCAGCTGCGGGTGAGAGGGATGAGAGAAGGAAAGCTGTGAGAGAGTGTGAATTCAATGATCCTCAGCCTGTCCTGAAAAACATGTAAAATGAATCTCAAATTTATGACCGAAACAACCCCCACCAACTCCCACCCACCGTGCTATACGCCACAAGACACCTGCGCTGGCAGAGACATGAAGTCTGCATGCCTCAGCTCTGTCTCCAACTTTGGTCGCAGCTCAAGGACAAACAGAGGTCTGCTTTAAAGACCACATCAAAAACTTGCCAAAAGCATTCTGTCTTTCAACACAAAGCAGTGTTAAAGGTACTAGATATCACAACACAATTCTAAGTCCATCACAGAGGTGTCACGGGACCTCACAAATCTAGGGGAGGGAATCTTTCATCTCAGTGTTTGCACCAATAGGGGTGCAAGATATTAAGCCCACGTTCACACAGAAGCAGAATATGGTTGTCAGTAGACATGTGCCGGTATTCGGTAATGCGATAAATCGCGGTAATGAATATGCACGATATTGTTATCGCGGCCACTTCAAAATACCGTAAAAAAAAAATAGATTTGAATTTAGACTTTTAGAACACGCATTAGCTCATTTTCTATCAACCGCTTAAACACTGCGTATATGCTCCGCAAAACACGTGCGCACTCTGATGTAAACAATCCCCACATGTATAAGCACTGTGTGCACGCGGCGCAGAGCGCACTCTAGTCTAATGTAAACAATCATCACATGGAGTAGAAGCATGGCGGAAGGAGGAACGCTGCCGACGATTTACCCCCGCAGGGCTGCCAACTCTCACGCATTCAACTTGAGACTCAAGCGCCTTTCAGACAGGACGCAGAATACTCGCGGGGACGTTTTGTTGCTGCGTCGACCAAAGCACGCCGGGGTCAAAGTTAAAAATAGTTCAACTTTTTATTTGCAAAATAGCAAATCGCGTTCTGTCTGAAAGCCGCTTTACGGAATTGACACTTTTCACACGCTCTCACGCAGAGAAAAATCGCGGAGCAAAGAGGACACTGACACCGACAGACTAGACAGAGCAGGTTAGGCTACTTTTGATATGAAAAAAAAAAAGGTTCTGTCCATTGTGACAGATCGCTGCGCCTCAGTTCAAGTAAACCGATCATCTGTTACTTTTTATTTAAAGATACAGTACAACTTACCTTAAGGTTTATGCCTCATACAACATGTCGATCAATCAGTGTTTTTCACAGAAAGAGGTCAATAAAACTGCAGGAGAACAGTTATGTCACAGAACGTTACATTTACCTCAGGAAAGCCATTTAATGACCAGCACTTTAGTTGACTAGAAAAAATTGTCATTTTGCTAAATATGTGCACTTTATTACATATTAATTATATGTTTACTTGTCATTACATAATTGTTATTATAATAAAAGCCGCATTATATTTAATTTCTCTCTGTTTACAGCATTATGTGAGATATATTTTTTTCTTGAGAAAGATTAACATGCAGACTGTAGCCTACCTAATATTTATCCAAATGAGTCAATATTGAATTAAGATTAAAATCAAATACAATAATTTATTTGAATACAAACAGTAACCTACCAGTCATTATACCATGTAAACATTGTAACACGTTGTCACTAAACTTAATAAAATTCTGTTTAGTTACCATGTTTTGAAAATCACAATTACACATTGTGATGCAAGTTGTTTTTTTAGATACCCGCAATCCATCTGTTTCTCTTGAGCAATTAAAATATCGTGATAATACCGTATACCGTGATAAAAGCTCATTCAATTAATCGCAGCACGAAAATTTGATACCGGCACATGCCTAGTTGTCAGTCCTATATTTGAGTCCTTAATACGGTTACATTCACACAGAGTTCAGTTATTTATGGAGGTAATAGCCGCATTCTATAACCAAACTTGTGCTTGTACTCACAACTGCATTTCTCGGAAAACCCGAACCAGACTGGACAACTAGTTAACTTTCACGTCGAGAGAGCCACAAACGCGTGTACAAAATACTGTTTTTCAGGTTTTCGTGTGTTTCTTCATATTTCACAATATTACTATTTTTAATGTATTTTTATCTGCAATATATTGTCTAGCATATGTTTTTCAATAACTAGAGTTCCAATTCAATTTACAATTCTGATCATTTTTTGTGGATCCAGAATCATTTGAGAAAGAAGTAGTCAAAAAGCAGCCCTTCAAAAGCGGAAGATGTGTTGAGAGTCACCAGGGGTCTGAAAGCACCTACTCCAGCACTGACCAGTGAACCACAACATGTTACAGCAAAACCTAATCACAAAACCTAACAGCTACTGTCGAGTCTCAAGAGAACGCTGGCCCTGTTACCACAGAGAGAGGCTGAGGGTGTAGATGAACAGAACCGAATCTTTATTTATTGCCACACGACCAAGACGACCAAGATTTATTACCAAGACTTTCCCACAATGTCGACACAGAAGGGAAAATACAGGGACAACTGCTGAAGCAAGAGCTAATATGGCTCAGAGGAATATCTCTTGTCTTAAGAGATATTCCTATCTCCTATCTCTTTTTTTTCACCCAAAAAAAGAAAATTCAATAATGCTTTACTCACTATAATCATGTTGTTCCAAAACTGCATGACTTACTTTCTTCTGTGGCAGAATGACAGTCTCAAGTGACCACTCACTTATATCGAATGGAAGTGAGGAAATACAATGAAAGTGAAGGCTGTCAGTCACCAAAAAAGAAAGAAAGAAAGATTGTTTTTATACCTTTCACTATTCTTTAATGAAGTAAACCGATTCTTAAAGGTATAGTTCATCCAAAAATGTAAAAATGTGTGTTTGTGTGTTTCCCTAGAAAAAAAGAAATGGAATGACATGGTGAATAAATTATATCCTTTTTGGTGAATTATTCCTTTAAGTGCCTTTCTCATGGCTTGCTCCTTATAAGGATTGAACCAGTAAAATTCCAGATCCTAGAACAGTCGACGACACCACCCATACACGCTGATGTGAGCATGTTGATCTATTTTTTCTTCTTTCTCTCTCTCTATGGTAGTTTGTCCACTTCAGCCCTCAATCTTTGATCAACAGATCTATCTTCTTACCGTAAATCCTACAACCGTCATCCAATCAGCACAAGCCAAGCTTGACGTCTCCATAAAACACCTCTTCCTCAACGCTCCACAGATGATCCCAATCAAATGAAAGAGAAGAACACTCCTGTGACCGATCTGTGGAGTTACGCTAATCTGTCCGCTTTTAGTCAGGAACGTCATGTTTGATGGCTAAACACAAGCGGACGTTTGTTGCCATTTCACTCTTGATGAAAGCCTGTTATTACCAAAGACATTATAGAGCCGGTGGTGTTGAAGCGTCTCTGCTTTCATCTTCACTCACCGTGGCCTCTTCATCTTGATTGGGATAAAGGGTAGACTATTGAGCTCCAGAGAAATGAACCTCTTTTTCTTTATCACACTTACACAAACACACACACACTTGACAACAAATAGACACTTACAATCACACACACGATTCTGTAGATGTTTTCTCTAAATTTCGACATGAGTGCTCTGATATTTCTCAATTATTGTAGGACTGATAGAGTGGGATTTTTTTTTTTTGATAAGCCACACACACACACACACACACAGTGTACCACTGTGCCACCTGGAGGCTTATCTGTCATGACCTCGGATTTAGTGGCAATAGAAAATGATAAAGGATAGGACAGGCACTCTGAGAGGCAGTGAGGGATCACACTGATGCCGTTGAACCATGTCACCAGCGGCGACACACACACACCGGCGAGTGATCAAATAGGCAGTGCTAAAAAATGTTGACACTTACAGCTCTTACTGTGAAGACTGAGTCACGGAGAGAAGAGATTACATGGGGGAAAATGAGAGGGACAGTCAGTCTCTTAAATGTAAGGCCATTGGTCTTAAGCAACACATTTTCAGAATGTTCAGGGTTCAAACCAAGCATAAGATTTTAAGCTTTAATTGACAATAAAAAATAATTAAAAAAATAACTGAAAAGAAAATAATTTTAAGTCACGCTTTATAATAAATCATGTTTAGAATAAGGAAGGTACAATGGAAGTAAAATACATACTGATTATAGCCACAAGACTAAAAGGGGTACTCCACCACTGGCACAATTAGCTTTCAATAAAAAGAGGCTGCCTATACAGTAGAATGGCGGGATAAAGGTTGCAAAAAATCATAGAGAATGCAGGAAACAACCTTTGTGTTTGTAATCAACATTTCAAACGGGATGACCACGAACATAGTGTTTTAGGCCAAAATGAGAGGAAAAAATAAAAGAAACTGCCGTACTGTCAGTTCCTCAGGAATAATATGAGTTAACTACAAGTTAAGCTTAATCAACAGCATTTAATTAATGTTGATTACAATGTTGATTAAACATTCCAATACTCACTGTTTCAAAAGTATAGACACCAAACGAAAACAAATGCATGTGTAAAGTTCATTTCCAATTTTACAACTTTGTTGTCATGAGATTGTAATGGCTAAAACCTTAAAATGACCATAAAATGACCATAGAAAAAATTATTTAGACAGCTTTAGAGCTCACATAATACAGACATAAAAAAAATACAAAAATAAATCATTTAATTAAATTTTTTTAAATCGTCCAAAAATCTGCCCCATTCACTTCAATTGTAAGAGCCTCACCATATTCTCCAGTTTTGCTTGATTTCCTTGATGCTTTACTGATACCAAAATTTTCGTTTTTGGGTGAACTGTCCCTTTGACTTGTATTAAATATAGAATATTCCTTTACATGACACTTGTGTGATAGAATAACTTAATGACCTTGTCAGTGTAAAGATATATCCAATGCTGTTGTCATGACAAATAATGTGGTAAAGATTGCAAACTTGGTAACTTTTAGACAATGTCTGCACAAGGATACCCAGAAAGCAGGTGACATAACTTCCTTGTTTACATGGAGCTCAGCAAGCGGTTTGCCAGACTGTTGTCTCGAAACAGCAGAAGAACATAAACATCTCCTTCCTGTTGTCTGCATACGTTCCAAATGTCTGACGCTGAAAACCAGCC
Source organism: Tiaroga cobitis (assembly GCA_030578255.1). Taxonomy (NCBI): domain Eukaryota; kingdom Metazoa; phylum Chordata; class Actinopteri; order Cypriniformes; family Leuciscidae; genus Tiaroga; species Tiaroga cobitis. The sequence continues at coordinate 38,949,038 of CM060606.1, forward strand.
AGAAACAGTATAAACAAAAAGCTGTCTGCTACATCTTCACCTGACACCAGGTGTTTGACAATATGGCACTGATGATGTACTGGTTGACGCCCACAGGAATTATCTTTATAGCTCAAATAACTAAAACAATTTATGGAAGAATTAATGCAAGTGCTTAAACAAAAACATGAGCTTCACATTTTGGACTTTAAATCCTCTCAACTCTGGCAGTGTTATGTTGCAGGTTACTGTAATCATGACTTTAAATAAACACCACAATTTGTTTCCAGAAAATTGTAAATTGTTGAAAATAATATAAATTATATTATTAATTAAGAAAGTAAAAATATATTTTTTTTAAAAGCCAGGTCAAATGACCACCACATTACTTAAGAAAATAATATAGTAGTGAGGCCAACATGACCATTATTAACAGATGACGGGCAATACAAAGATTTGTGCCTTGCTTAATCTGAGCAGTTTATTCTAGTAAGGCGTGGGAAAGCTCTTAACTGCTACAGCTCATTTAACACTGCCAAAACTTAATTAAAACCCCCCCAAAAAAGAGATGCTAATGGGGAATTTAGTCATTATAAAAGACACAAACAAATAATGTCTCATAATTGAACAAAAAAAAAATCAGATAGCCATAACATTACAGTCCCATTTTCACGTACATGGGTATTTAGAAGCCTTAATGTGCTGAATTTATTTGTTAATACAGTGAGACTTCCTCCAGTTGGGCCATTACGCTACAGACATAATGTCCATCTTGGGGCCAAACGACCTAGTGTTTGCTTTGTCATAAACACACAGGCCCTCAACACACACACACACAAAAGCTGAGCTCATGTGATCCAAAGCCTGTAATATTGCCCAACATAGCCTATCACGCCTCAAGAATTGCCAAGACCGTGAAACAGTGAGCTCATACCGTGGCCAAGAGCACCATTTGCCCTATGGCAATGACTGCAACGAGAGGTGTGTAAAGAAACCAACGTATAACAAGGCATTTGTGTACTGTAAATAGCAAACAGTATGTAATGTAAGGAAGCAGAAATAATACAATGATTAAATTGAACTGACAAATAAATAAATAGAAATGAAATTATATTCAACTGCAATTTTTAACTGAGATAGATAGATAGATAGATAGATAGATAGATAGATAGATAGATAGATCATATTATCAAATGGTATTGGGTGGATCTATTGAAAAAAAAAAACTATGATGCATCACAAATGGTTCTCCAGCGCTTTGTCAGGCCGTAACTATAGTTAACTGGCGAGCGCTTCAGTGAGCTCATATCTGCCTGACATTACAACAGCAGCTGTGTTGAGCTCTGTGATGAGGTCATCTTTACTTGACATCTGGGTCCAAGGCAGCTGTGTTTTGGCACGTATAGAGCCCGTTCTGACATAGCTGCCTATACCACGCCCATGACGTCTGTGTCTGCGCCACATCAGTGTATGTTAACCGGATGAGATTTCCGGAGCATTTCCCCTCAAACTCTATCATTCCCAATATCCATCAATCATCCCCACGTATCAAAATGATCAGCATCATTTGCGCCTTAGGTTCAAACACTGCTCACACCTTTGTGTTGTTTTTGCGTTTATAAGATCTAGATGAAATGTAAAAAGAGGCATTAATCAATCAGCTGGCCTTCTTGCAGCTGGCCTGCTTATCCGGTGGGAGATTTTTATGAATTATATAACTTTGATTTATTGTGTGTCAAGAAATCGGGGTCTATTGTTTTTTTATTCTTTTACAGCTCTAGAACAGGCCAACGTTAGTTCCTCTTGTGCTGTACATCCCAAAGGCGAGTATTGCAGGGGAGGAGATTTGAGAGTTGGTTTGAGAGGAAGTGAGGATCATTCATTTGTCTGTTTAGAGTGAGCTGCTCTTTGAAGCCAAACGATTTCGATTCTGGGCTAAGGTTCTGCTCTAGCACTGGAGTAGACTGGAGTAAACATGTGACGCACACGCAGATGCTGACCGTCTTTCTGAGTTAGCTCATCAAAGCAGACATTTCCATGAAATGTCGTCCAGCACTCTCATTGCTTTTCTGTGTAACAGACAGGAAGTAGGGTCAATCTGGCTATGTGACATAGTAAAACCTTCCAGACTACTAAGGGACTCCATTCACTAGCATTCTCTCTTACTCTCTCTCTTTTCAGCCCAAGGAACATGCTGTTCCGCCAGTAGCAGCTGTTTGCACAACTCAGTCCCATATGGAATGATAACCAGTCAAGGTCCTCCATCTGAAACTCATTTGCCTTCCTTTAGTTCCTTCAAACAAAGTCCACACAACAACCCTAATGCCTCTGGGTGTGTTTTGAAAGACATCTGCATGGATGAAGTGAAAAGTGGACCAATCTATGGGATCAAATTCCCGCCAAATGTATGCGGCCACGGATCAAAATATAAAGCGTGAATCAAAAAATAACAAGTATGGAAAAAACTTTAAACGCATTAAAAAATATTTTTTACAAAACTTAAACTTGTGTTCATGCTTTCTTTAAAATTATGTTTTCCTTGGTTTTATTACTCTGTACTTTGCGCTCTCTTTCATTTTCTGCTCATAATTAATTTTTTTGTACGCTTGTGCTGCTTTTCTCTTCGCTCTTCTTTCCATGTTCTGCGCTTGCTCTTCCAAATGTTGCAGTTCGAGTTTCATGTAAATTAGGGCGGGCTTAAGCATCACCATTGGTCCACTAGTTCTAGATTGACAGCTCCTCCTCTAGCCAATCAAACGAAGAGGGGAGTAGACGTCACTCCAATGCGACTCGCGCTACTGATGTTCTCTCGTAGCTACAGGTGAAGATAATCATCAGCTCAACTGGCAAAAATCTTTCCGTGGCAGGACACCGTTAAACTGTTTGTGTGCCTGCAACTCAACCTGTTACGTCTACCTGGCGATCCGTTATCGTTAAATTAGTCACCCTAAAGACGACGACCTGTCACAGTTGTGCCTGTCTGACGATCCATCATATTCACCTTTAATGCCCTGGCCTTACTTCTGGACCTTGCACTGTGAGCATCGATCTCCTGTGAGCCACACAACAGTGTTTCATTAAAGAATTCCTGATTTGAACGAGAAGTTTGAATGAATGACTCACTCATAAAGACAATAACTTGCCACCACCCACTGGCCGTTTTACTTTCATATTTAATCTATGACATGGAAGGGCAATATCGGTCCTGGGTGCAGAGTTTAGCTCCTCCAACCCTAATCAAACACACCTGAACCAGCTAATCATCGTCTTTAGGATTATTAATACTGCTAGCTAGGTTTTTTTCGGAGTTGACGCTAAACTCTGCAGGACAGCGGCACTCCAGAAATGACGTTACCTATCCCTGATCTTTTCAATAATTTTCATGTTGCTGTATTAAAAAGTGAAGCTATATTTAAAAAATTAATCCTAAAGTAATATGCAATTATGTAGCTATGTAAATGAACACAATAACTATAAATCACTGCATATCAAATCCACCTGGTTTCTGTAATCTCCTCTGTACACTATAATTTTCATCAATCTTTTGTCAAATGGTACATCTAGTCTAGAATTAATTTACCAGGCTACCTAGGCTATATGATCGCTTAACAACAACAATTAAGAAAATATTTCAGGATGGCGTATTTAACTGTAACGGATCAGCAGGTAGGCTGTGCGTTTTTTTTTTCCTTTTACAAAGGCTACAGGTTTATTTAAAATTTTAGTTGTTGTTGTTCTTTGTTTTACATACTCTGAACTGTACCACAAATGCCTTTGTATTTGTCTTGTACTTTTTGCACTGTATGCCTTGTCTGTAATGGAACTAAATAACATATATATATATATATATATATATATATATATATATATATATATATATATATATATATATATATCTATATATATCTATATCTATATATATCTATATATATATATAGCCTATATATAAAGGTAGGCTGTGTGTAGCGTTGAAAGGTCAAAGTCCTAAATTCTTCAGACGGGTAAAATGGCCGTTTTTAACTTAATTTTTGCAAAGAAATGTAGTGTTTCAAAACGGCATGATGTTTTAGAGCTGCCTTAGCATATTAACATCATGAGCCAAGTATTGTTTAACACCAATTGCCAGTGTGCGCATTAAAATGTAGGCTATCTCAAAAAAGAGGAATTTAATTATTTGTATATGTCCAGAGTTCAGATAGCTTTACTGCTTAAAAGTCATTGTAAAGTTTAAAATAAACTGTTGTCTTCCCCTCTACGAGTGAGCATCAGTAGCGCGAGTCGCATTGGAGTGACGTCAACTCCCCTCTTCGTTTGATTGGCTAGAGGAGGAGCTGTCAATCTAGAACTAGTGGACCAATGGTGACGCTTAAGCCCACCCTAATTTACATGAAACTCGAACTGCAACATTTGGAAATGCAAGCGCAGCGGCAGAACATGGAAAGAAGAGCGAAGAGAAAAGCAGCACAAGCGTACAAAAAAAATAATTATGAGCAGAAAATGAAAGAGAGCGCAAAGTACAGAGTAATAAAAACCAAGGAAAACATTTTAAAGAAAGCATGAACACAAGTTAAAGTTTTGTGAAAAATATTTTTAATGTGTTTAAAGTTTTTATTCATGCTTGTTATTTTTTTATTCACGCTTATATTATATTTTGATCCGTGGCCGCATACATTTGGCGGGAATTTGATCCCATACCAATCACAAGGTCATGGTGACATTGGATCATGTAGTATGTGATTACACATGTGCCAAACAATGTGATGTTAAAAATAAATACATTATTAAAATTAGCATCAACATGCAATTTAAATAATATTATATAAAAATATGATATTATTATAAAAATAGAATCTAAAATATTTGTAAAAACAAATGTGCACACTGAACAAATGCACTTTGACAGCAAAATATAACAATGTTAAATATAACTTATAATAGGATGCAATTTATGTTTTGTATTTTAAAATTGTAAATGCTCACACACACACACGCACGCGCACACACGCAAACGGGGTTGGACAATGAAACTGAAACACCTGGTTTTAGACCCCAATCATTTATTAGTATGGTGTTGGGCCTTCTTTTGCAGCCAATATAGCATCAATTTGGAATGACATATACAAGTCCTGCACAGTGGCCAGAGGGATTTTGAGCCGTTCCTCTTCCAGAACAGAGGCCAGGTCAATACTTGATGCTGGTGGAGCCAAAGCAGTGGTGGCTCAAAAATACTTAGATCTGGTGACTGTGCAGGCCATGGGAGATGTTCAACTTAACTTTCGTGGTCATCAAACCATTCTGTCACAAGTCTTGCTGTGTGTATTGGTGCATTGTCATGCTGATACACGGCACCTCCTTCAGGATACAATATTTGAACCACATAGTCCTGAATAGTTTGGTAGTCCTTGGCAGTGATGTGCCCATCAAGCACAGTGGGGAATGCTATGATATTGCAGCCAAAACATCACTGATCCACCCCCGTGCTTCACTCTGGGCACGAAACAGTCCGGGTGTTAAGGCTCTATGGGGCTTCTCCACAGACAGTGAAGGTGGATCATTAGAGAACAATACATGTTTCACATTGTCCACTGTTCAACATTTGCACAGCTGACACCATTGGCACGAGTGAACAAAGTTTTGGTTTTAGCAGCCCGACCATGAATATTGACACTGTTGAGCTCCAGGCAAACAGTTTTGGTGGAAACAGGAGAGTAGAGATGCACATTTAAAAGTGCAGTGAGTTGGGAAGCTGTGGTTTTATGTTTTTTGGATAAAATCCGGGTTAGTACCTGGACATCTATTTCAGACAGCTTCCTCTTTGAGTCAACACTTACTCCTGTTAGATGTGGTTCATCCTATGTGGTAGTATGCCAACATTACCCTGGATACCATAGCTCTCCATACACCACAAAGATGTGCTGTCCAGGTCACAGATGAGCCAGCAAGACGCGCACCAGCAATTTGTTCTCTTTTGATATGTCTTCCATAATGTTGTGTGGATTTCAGTTTCATTGCCCAACCCCTGTGTGTGTGTAATATATATATATATATATATATATATATATATATATAAATATACACACACATATGAATCAAATAAATGTATATACATTTATATATTTAATCAAAATATATTAAAAACATATTTAAAATATCAGTTTTAAAAATAATTTAGCATATTGCCTTAAATGCACTCGCCAATGACTATGCCAATAAAAAAAATGCAATCCAAGCCACCAAAAAATAAAGAACAAAATCATGGTAATCAAGGTCATTTTTCTGAACCCAATTTCTTTGCAAAGAAGGATAAAAGAATAAGTCTCAAAAGAATTTGTAAAGAAAATTTGTCTGTGTGACAAATCTACGATAAATCTTACAACTCAAGCAGCAATTGTGAATCAACTATTAAGCAGATGAAGTTTTTATAAGAGGAATGAAGTGGAAGATTTATTTGCTGTAGAACGGACAGTCAGCTCAAGCTCTCGTGAGGACGACGTCTCTCCGTAATGGACGAGAACATCAGCCTCCATATCAGTTGTTAGTACAACTCACTTCCCGAGATGGCGGAGATATGTGGACAGATCTCAGGTCCTGCAGACACACACACAACACTAGAGAGAAATAACAACAGCGCTGGAGTGAGACGAGGCTACGTGTGTACGACAGGGACAGAGGAGACACGGGAGCATCCGGACGTGTCTGTCTGTGTGGTTTCCGCTGTCTCACTCTCAAATCCTTTCATTTGTGAAATGGGACATTTGTGATGGTGTTTCTAGTGCTAACAGCTGGATGGATGTGTTTTCTGCCTGATCAGTGGTCTAGATGGAGAACAGCCCTCTGAGTTTTGACGAAAGCTTTGAACGACGTGCACTACACCTTTCCTCTGGCCTTTGCGTTCCCACATCTAAAGAGAATAGAAATCAAACACACGTGCACCTTGCAAATGCACATTAGCAGCATTATAAACAACAACAACTGCAACTCCTTGAGCTCTCAGCTTTCTTTTTGGCTAGCTGTCTGGAGCCCAGCCCTCCAGCTCCTGAGTGCTCCCACTAAAAGCCCCTTTCCTTCCTAACACAGATGCTAATGCACGGATAATGAGATTGGTGAGAGGCTGATAGAGGCTCAGAGATACTAACATTCTGACTACATCACCCATAATTCAATTGGGCCAGCTTGGCCTTCTTCCTTTTGTTTGCGAGCTGGAGGTTTTAAGGCCACACCACTCTCACATCCTCCTCCTCATCTCTGGCTGTGTTCGGAATAGCATACTATACAGGGGCGTCATGCAGATATTTTTTGAAAGGGAACCAGTGCAATTCCGGCCAAAAAGTGAGAAAGACATACCTTTGAACAACTTACAGTAGTTGTTCATACTTCATTTGTCTTAAAAAATCAGAGAAAGCAAATACCCCCTCTGTTTAAATGGGCTAAATAATATACTCATACTATTTTAGCAATACGCAGTATGTAGACTCAGTATACATATACACAGTATACTCATTTTCAGATGCTGTATACAAACAGAATGGGTGAATGTATTCCATAATGCACTCCACCTTCCATTTTCAGTGCGACACTGTGAAGCAATATAAACAGTGATTCCGAATACTTTACTATTTGATCTTAAAACAAAATTTACACACATTACATCCATTACATACACTTGATCTACCGTTCAAAAGTTCAGGGTTTACACACATATTCTTCACAGATGAGGCAATTCCAGAATTCATTAGAACATGGAAAAACATACTAATGAAAGAAATGCTGGTTAAAAATATTTAAACTTCAATATAGTATTGCTAAATGTAGTTAATTCTAATTAGAAACAGATTATTTTACCCAATGCTGTATTTTTATGTATTTAATATACACTACCATTCAAACGTTTAGTGTCAGTGAGATACTTTTAACTATTATATGAAACTGATAATAAGTGACGGTCCATACTTTTACATTGTTATAAAAGATTTTAATTTCAAATTAACACTGTTCTTTAGAAACTTCTTCATCAAAACAATACTGATAAAAAATATATCACGGTTTTCACAAAAGTTTTAAACAGTACTGCTGTTTTCAACATTGATAATAATAAAAAATATTTCTTGAGCACTAAATCAGCATATTAGAATGATATCTGAAGGATCATGTGACACTGAAGATTGGAGTAATGATGCTGAAAATTCAGCTTTGCCATCACAAGAGTAAATTACATTTTAAAATATATTAAATTAGAAAATTGTTATTTTAAATTGTAATAATATTTCACAATATTGCTGATTTTACAGTATTTTTAACAAATAAATGCAGCCTTGAGAATAAGAGTAAATAGTAGTAAATATGAAATAGCAAGTTCTTGTGGTAAAATTATGTATACTACGTGTCTGAAATGTAAATCATTATATAACATGTTCAGTTTCACAGTTCCAAAAAGTAGTAGGCTATTTACTCAGTATGCAGTACACAATATGCAATCCATACACAATATGTATTTCAATCTACTGCAGGTAAACCGCACACAAAAAACACTATCGAGAACAACAAAGTAGATGCAGACCACACATTAGGGATGTTTGGATAGATCATTTTGGTTTAATCAACCTTATAACAACAACAACTAAACAAAAAAACGTGTTTAAAAATAAAGATAAACCAAACAGGGAGAGTTCCTCTGAAACATAGTCCAGATACCAGAACCCTTATAAAGCTTTCAGTTACAAAACCCTGAGAACAAGACATTGGCAACAGGCTCTCATGGATCAATTTCATATTGGACTCTACCGGTGTGCCTGTGTTTTTTTTGTTTAGTTTTTTCGCCGCAGTATCATAGGCAAGAGGAAGGCGCATTATGTTATACAAATCATCTGTGAGTGAAAGGGAGTGAGAAGCCACCATTTTATATAACCGGAATGTGCCTGGTGCTTATTGCTTCCCGAGCCCATTTCGTTGTGTCGCAATAGATCTCGTTTATGCTTTCGCTGTCCTGTGTTCTGCTTTGTCCATTACTTTCCCCGGCGAGACAACTACAAAAAAACAAGGCATCTGTTTTCAATCACTGTGGGCCCACACCAAAACCGAACGGCAAGAACACAACGCAGCACACACACAGAGACGGCGAGCCCATGGAGAGGGAAACACACTTCACAGAACATTTAGGAAATGGGAATTTGATGTCAATGGTGGAAGACAAAGAGCAATCACTTTTTTTCCTTTTTCTCCCCACCCCGTCTTTCCGGCCCCATAACGAGAATAATAATCTTAAAGCGATGGTTGTTGGATTTTCAAACATGACACGGCGTTGGATTTCAGTGGTTTGCCTTTATTATACATAAAGTATGTACACTTAGGGAAAAGACGAACATTACATTTCTCATCTCATCTCATCTATTTTTAGCCTGGTGAGTGACTTGTACTGAGAACAGTAAGGAAGTTCTGCGCTATGCTTTACTAAGCAACTACAAAAGGTAATTTGCTTGTATAAAGACTTAATACAGTTTCTTTGTCTTTGGCTTAGCATTCGATATCCCCTGAGAATATCGAACTCTAACAAATAAGAAAGCGTTCCCATAGCAAGCTAAATAAACATGACTCTCATGTTAGAACCATCAAATGCAATAAATGAAATGAAAGATTTTTACATTATACAAGATTTTAAAAGGCAAGCATCACTGCAACTTCCGCTATTATATAGAGTACGGGTCTTTTTAAAGTATTAAGCTTCAGCCAGCACTGTTTGTGGTACAATCATAAATAACTCAAATCTTGCAGCTTGTCGAGGAGAGGTGTGCTATACTTATCAAGGAAATCAAACTTAAAGTTTTCATATGGCAAATGATAAAACAGGCAAAAAGCCCTTGATGCTCGTCTAACTTTTGATCACCTAGAAACAACCTACCCACCATATATTAGTGTGTGAGTGTTTGTGTGTGTGTGTATTATATACATATATATACAGTAAATATATAAGCATTAAAATGTACAGTATGAAAGTGAAAATGTAAAATAAATTTTCCAAAAGAAAAAATTTTGGTTATTAAAGTATTAGTGTTTTTATTAATTAGAATATATTGTATTATATCTATAATCCATTATAAGTCATTATGAGGGTATATATATATATATATATATATATATATATATATATATATATATATATATATATATATATATGTATATATATATATATACACATACATACACACAGTATATATACACACACGCACACACACACCATTCATTACATTGAATATTATCATGAAAATTATTATTAATCTTAATACATAGGACTAGCATAAACCGGGCTCAGACTACAGGAGTTTTTTAAATCTTAACCGGTAGTGAGAACTGGTTGCATTATGTACCCAAGTAGAATCTTCACAGATCTTCTTTTTTCAAATCTCAAACCTGCACACACTACAAGATTTGAAAATCTGGCAACAAGACATTCTTAAGATTATCATGCCAGATTTAGCACCTCACGTGATCTCACGGGGAAAAGGATGTAAACAAAATGGATACTGTGTCGCGGCAACTTGCTGTAGACATTATATGAGGAGCGATTATAAAGGTAGCTGTGTTGTTGCCACATATCGAGCAGCAGTTCCTCCATCTCCGTTGTCCACCGGACTCACACAGCTGCTTTTTGTTTTGTGGCTGCCATTTCAAAGGTTTTGTCACTTCCGTCTCATTGTAAATTAAGATTTGATCTGTAAACGCCTTACATTACCATATAATCTGGGCTGAACATCGGAACCGACTAATGCCCTGGAGGCAGTTTTTTCTCTGAATGTCACGAGGGGTAAATCGGGCATAAATCGGCCTGAAACTCCTGTAGTCTAAGGCTTTAGCAAACTCACTGCAACCCCCCAGCTGCTAGCCTAGCATCATTGCAGTGTTTGTTCCCTGGGCAAGCACCACTCACTTTCTGCAGAAAGGAATACAAGTCGAATTTAATAGAGTAGCTGAATGAAAAAAATAAAGCTTTGCAAAAAAAGCTGGATTCAGGCAATTCAGCGAAACTAGTGTGTTCCAAGGTTCCCTAACACTCAGGCTAGACGTAAATTTGTCTGTGTACGTGTGTGTGTGTGGAAGACCTGCCAGTCACCCAGCAGTAGGAATCTTTGCGACAGGTGCAGCTCAGACTCCCACAGCGTAATTCACGTCTGGGCTTAAGGTGTGATGGGGACTGGCAAACACACACACACACACACACACACACACACACACACACACACACACACACACAGACACACACACACACACACACACGCACACACACACACACTCTCTAATTACCAACCTGACCTTGGTTAGGTTATTACGAGTACCTTCTACTGCAGGGAACGCTTTTCCCTGCAACTTTTCGGGCAGAACGAAAACATGAATGTGGAAATCACTGAGGTTATGTGAAGAAATGAATAGTCCACTCACAGCAGACAGAAAAGGGGAAACAATTTAACTTCAATTTGAAGTTGTTGCACTGGTTTATTCATACAAGGTGTCCGTGAGGATGGAAAGGCCGCCTTCTTTAAGGAGCAATTATTCACCCTCATTTAGCGTCACCGGAACGCCGTGACACACGCAAAATTGAGAACGGAGAAGAATGAGAGCATTTACCACACTTCCCCTCATATAATACCCTGAGGAAAGTTTTTTCCGCCTCCTGCTATATGGCTATATTAAAAACAAAACCATTTCAAGCTTGAGAATATGCTTCAAGGAAGCAATGCTACTAAGTCATGAAGGTAATACAATTACAGTTTGCAAAGACATGTAAATACACACTCGTGCACACAATGCAAATCTCTTCGCAGGCATAAAAGAAAAGACCTTCACTTGCACACGCGCACACACACACACACTCACAATATTATCTGAGCATTCACAGTTATTCAGATGGCCCGGGGAAAGAAATCATAATGGAAGCCAAAGGTGCAGCAAAACCTGTAATATTACCACTTTGCTGCTGCTCATAAAAAGCCAAGGACCAACTGAACTCTCACATACACATTCAGACAGACTAGTTTAATCCAACAGTTACATAATGTAATGTTAATGAGGACAGTCTGGCCATCTAAAGTTGTTATATTACTAAAAGATGACTGCGGGATCAATAAAAGATTACTAACATTACATTTTAAAATGCTAATGCTAACGTTTCAAGTATTGATTCGAATCAAGATTGAATTTTAATTTACATTTTTATAGCCTCATCACACAACACCAAAAGCCTAGACTTGCATTTACATATTCAAAGCTCTGAGCTGATGCTCAGGACGGCCACTGGAATGGCACTCAGGTCCATGTTCCTTCTCGTCCACGGCGGTAAATGCCACCTGATAGTTCTATTACAACAAGGTACAAATTTGCTTGTATACTTGTTCTCTCTTTTCAGTACTTCTCTACATTCGTACTACTGTCCTAGTTTCCGTTATGTACACATGCACTGGTGATTATTCTTGACTATTGCATGATAAACTTAGGATGTTCCTAATTGCATTTTATAAATATGTCATTCTGGAGCAGCTGAGGCCAAAACTGATGGTATAGACAGGATAAAATGAACACACATAAGCCCTATTCAGACTCCTCCCTGAGAAAAGTTAGGTAAGTCTGTGTTCCACGTAGATATACTTTGTGATTTTAATCCTGTCTGATTTAAGCATGTCTGTGTTTTCCTCATACAACATATAAAAAAGGAAATACCAGCATTTTTTCAGCTAACTCCTCTGAGAAATCTAATTCTACCCAGTGAGGAATGTCTGTGATTATGGTATATTATTTTCACAATGATTCTCCTCATTATTTTGACATTAGTTGAACACAGCACTGCTTTGTGCACCTTCATTACATATTTAGACCTCAAGTCACTCAAAATGATGTTTCAAACACTGGTGTCATCCCATCCTATGTAAAAAAAAAAAAAAGAAAAAGAAATCAAAAAGCAGTTCAATCACTGAAACTGCTCAGAATGGCCACAACAGGTACAAGCTTAAAATCATTTCCTTTCCTTCATTATATACACATAATGTTATAATTACACAAGGTCTTGTTTTAATGTGTTTCATGATGCACACATCTAGACCCTGAAACCAAAAATGAAATCAAAACTTGTAATGTAAATGTCATTTAGAAAACCAATCCCATCTAAACTGTTACAAAAAAAAAACACACACAAAAAACAAAACAAAAAAAACACAGACTTTGTGGAATCCAGGTACAATCTGTCTAAATGGCAACTCTGAATTTTTCCCAGTGATGACAAAGTAGGCCACACAATGTCTTTGATCCTTTTATTCTCCTTTCTTTCATTTGTTCCTTGTCCATCACGGGAAGAAGAAATTTCAGAAAACAATACAACACACCAATAGCACTCATACAAAAAGCCCTCAACCGCAGACTCTAAGAACATTTGACATTTTACATGATGATTCTATTCCATTCGCAATTCGTAGAAAGATTCTGGCAAAAATGAGTTTACACAGGGTGGAAAACTGGAAACTCAAACCAAAGTCCTCTCTCGGGAAATACATACAAACATGCATCACCAGCAGGCATGTGGAAACAGTGTATGTGGAGATGTTCAGATGTGAAGGACATGTCTGCAGGCAACAATTCACACACACGCACACACTTTCTCTGCTTCTCCCTTGTACCAGTTATACAGTTAACGTATGTGTAACAATTTACATAAATACTGCCTCATGAATAATTAATCTCCTCACAATTACAGCATTACATACCAGCACCTCATTATGGCATCATAATTATAACGCATTCCTGCCAAACAAATTCCCTGCTTGAAGCAAACTAGTTTTGTTTGTGTAAATGGGAGAAATAAAAGTCTTTACTTTTCTTTATTATAAGTGCTAAGAGACGTTGTTAATTTAGTTAATTTAGAGAAAATCAGACACAATAAGAATGTCACAGCAGGACCAGCACAACAAACAAGCGCAGAAAGGACTAGAAGTTTGAATAGCATCCACATAACGATGTAATGAAAACCAAAAAAAAAAAGGTTTCTTTAAAAAACCCACAACAGTAGACAGTAAATGTTCATTAAACTGACTTCAGACTGCAGTATACACACACACAATAATAATAATTTTTAATAATAATAATAATTAATAATAACTTTTACATTCATTTAAAAAGAATGTAGCGTTACAAAAAAAATGTGTGTAACGTAAACCTGTCAATTTTCCTATAACAAGCACAGTTGATAATACAAAGCCAGTATATTGCTTTTTTCTTCAATGAATCAACAAAAACTTACAAAATAACATTTTCTGGAGACAGATTTTTATACTGTCCGTTTACAGGGGCCATATTTTTTCTTAGATTAGCATACACCATTTTAATTCACATTTCTCTGTGGCATTAATGCACGTTCCTGTCCCATAAATATTTCAACACTAAAGTATTCTACAATCCTCTGAGGTACATTTCATTGCGAAATATTACATTTGTAATATTCTTTGAATATCTAAAGGTGAACATTAACACTAGATGGGTTTGTTTGCATCTTCGTATCTTGAATTCTCATGAATATGTCCTTTCATATTCTTTCATACAACACCCGTGAATCACATTTTGACCTTGTAGACATTCTCCACAATAGGCAGCAACCAGCACAGGAGAAGGTTGATAGACTGGTGAAATAAGTTTAAGAGGCTAGTTTTGTTGCTCAGAGGCATTGTTAAAGTGAGAGAATTCTTAATGAAAACAGGTTTAATAGGGCAGAGGGAAATTCTTCGATTGCATTCCTGTTTAATTTAATGAGCCTTAAGCCAAGCGATTTAGTTCTTTTAATTGCCCTTCTCTCATTGTTAAAAATACGTATGTGGCCGTCTTCTGCAGCGTAAATTCCTCTGAATAACAGTTTAGTTTTGGTTTCTTCCACCAAGGAAGGACTAAACGGTTTTTTTCTGTTCCTCTTGAATTCCACTAAAAACAGCACAGCACTCGCACAGAGATCGTTTCTGAAACGCAATGCAAACGCCAGTATGGACGAGGATCGTTTTCAAGCACTATTGTATACAGGGCCTTAGAAGGCAGTAGCTCACTAGGTTTTGGAATGGCCAATGAAAGGCCACATACATTATTAAAAGTGCTGTACTGTACATGTAATTTTTTTGACTGTACTAAAGCATAATACATATTTAAGAAAAATGTTCACATACTAGTTTCTCAGAAAAACAATGCTACAGCCAATTATACAGCAATTTGAAATGTGCGTTCCATGACAGTCTGTTTTTGTTTTGGTCTGTGTGATCCCGCCCACTGCCAATTTACCCAATAGTATTTCAACACCCCAGGATGCCAGTTGACGAAAAACACAGCGTATTGCAACCATGGAAGCCAGCAAACGAACTGGATCAGAGATCGCAGATTATATCCGAATAAAAAGCCTCTGCATCCATCTAAAAAGTTCTATGACCAGAGGCATATTAAAACGCAGATGAATCAACTCAAACTCACAGAGTAAGCCTCATTTCCTTCCATTGTTAATTGCGCTCGCTCCTTTTGCGTGTCCAAAAATTGGCAAACCACGTGACGTGAGCATTTGGGGTGTAACAATACATTGATATGGATCGATGCATCGATCAAACGTCTAACGATACGATGCATCGATGCCACACGTAAAATATCGATATGAGGTACCTTTATTTTGACACTCTCCACATCCTCACGTAACGTCCATCTACGCATTTCCGCATTTGGTTTAATCACCATACTGTCTGCCGGTGTGTCTTTGTAACGTTAATCTCCTCATCTGAAATAGATGCCTGACAAAAATGATTGAACCCTAAACACGTTTTTGTCACAAAAGCCGGTATTGTCCACTGTCAAGGCATCGCAAAGTCGTGTTTCACAGCAGAAACCGACAAGCACCCTTGTTGTTTGTGAACACAACCCGATAAGTCCGTTTTAGCAAATCAGCGCACAGTATTCAGGTCAGGTGACAAGGCTGCTAGCCCGTTCGAAATGGCACGCAAGCTGAGAGGAGTTTCGTCCAAGCTGACTAAAAGTGATCGAGGATGGATAATTTCAATGACCTTGATGAACCTGTGATATCTTCTTCGGGGCGTAAAAGGAAAATAAAAGCTGAAACTTTTTCACAGAACCTTGCTAAAGCAGCATATTACAGTTTTGATGGAAAAGCTCCCTGTATTGCATCTAATCACAACAATAAAGTTTGTCAGGCGTCTATGTCAGCAGAGGAGATCAACGTTACAAAGCTTAATCGAGTGTTTTATTATATATCATAGCAATCACTTGGTTTTGTTTAAGTCTGTATTTTGTTGTTGTTAGTATTATTACTTAATCAAAACAACCCAGCTGCAGTTTGATTGATAGTTATCCGTTTTTGCAAATGAACTCTTCCGTTGTAAATGTCCCAAATGGGAGAGATTGTGCAATTTTCAAAGAGTTTAATTAAACGTTCATGTTATATATTTTGGTTGCATTTGTAAGTTAATAAAAATGTAACTGGTTGTGTAAACTTGGCACATAATCTCTAAATATCGATAAATCAATCAGTATAGCCCTGAATCGAATCGAATCGTATCGCAGACTTTTTTGAGGTATCGGCAAATATCGTATCGCTGGCTGAGAGAATCGATATCATATTGTATCGTGATGAACAGTCCGATTTACACCCCTAGTGAGCATCGAGTCTGAGGAGGTGTCAGGGCAAACAGCTCTCTTCAATATTTTGAATTTGTACCGCAGAACCCATTTCAATCGCTAGCTGTCAATACTACATACTGCACCTTTAACTGCTCCTTTTATCTTTTACTGTTGCTGAAACAGTTTCAGTCTGTAAGCTGACCACACTAAAAAGCAATGACCAGGGTTAAGCTCAATCGAAAATATTTGAAGCATAAGTGTGTTGAACTAACTTCAATCTTTTTTTTTTAAGTCGAAATTATGTTCTGTGGTAATTGACCTTAAGCAACAAAGGCTGGCGATTGAGTTCAATTTAAATGGGAAATTCTATTACTCTGAACCACAGGAAACATGCAAACATGCCTCTTTCACTCCCTGCTCCCTCTCCTCCTCTCTGTAAGATGACCTGTCTGTTTCATATGAGGTCTGCTGCGTTGCAGAGAGTTTTGACAGGCATGCATGTAAATGGGATACACAGATACACAAACCATCTGCATCCTGACAGACCGCAAGCTTATGAATATTAGAGGACAGATGCTTTAAACAACTGTGCGTGCATCTGAATGCACACATTGGACATCAAGCTACATGAGTCCATTCCCACCACTTCCAGATAATCATACCTATACTTATTCACCATCACAGCTGTCATCATCTTCTCAATAATCATTATCATCATCAGTGACACCAAAATCAGAAATATAGTAGCAACATAAATGGTATCCTAATTCCTTTCTATTCTGGGAAAAAAGACTTAGATGCTAGAAAGGTGCCACTGTGAACCTGGTTTAGACATGGTGTAAAGCCTAGCTTACCTTTGCCATCTGTGCCTGCACGCCACTGGCCTTCAGGGACGCTACAGCTTTCTGCGCCGCCGCCGGACTGTCGAAATCCACAAAGCCATATCCTACACACACACACACATACAGAGTAAGAGTGAGATAAGAGATATTTATACACATTATAAGACACATATTCTTGCCAAAAATGGAAGAATTCTTTATCAGACATTAATCAGACCTTATCAGACACATCTATCAGATTCAAAATGCATGGGTCAAAACAAGACCGCTCTGTTGTTTGTCTTATGCTGATCGTGGCGACACAAGAGAGTCTGCATGTTTGAGCACAGCCGCTTGTGTCTGTGTGTGTGCTTGGGGAGACAGGAAACGGCCATTTTGTTCAAGGCTCATGCTTGTCAACCAATTCCTCAGTAACAGGACAGAGAAGGATTCAGCCTGACCTCACCCCTGCTGGAAAATCCAGCTTAAAGGAAGAGTTCAGCCAAAAATGAACATTCTATTATTATGTAATCACATTTACTTAATTCCAAATTCATATGATTTTTTTTGTGGAAAACAAAAAGTGATTTTTTTTACATATTGTACAATGGCAACTCTTTTAAATATAATAAAAGAGAAAAACTATAATTCATGCACTATATTCCAAGTCTTTAAAGTCATACGATAGCTTTGTCTGGTGAACAGATCAAAAGTTAAGCAGTTAATCACTGCTCTTGGGATGCACCGAATATTCGGGCACCGTCAATTTTCGGCCGAAAATGGCCCAAAAGTGCATTTTCGGTTTTCGGCCGAAAGACTTTTATCACCAAAACAATACCGCCTAAATGTTGTGATGACGCAAACAGAAACCGCGACCTGCATGTGCTTGTCTGAAGCAACGTGTCTGCGGTGTCGACGTATTTCAGTATTCGCCACAGACAGCGCGCGCACCTCTCCAAGCGGTCGAGGCGTTTATACTTGACGCGCTCGCCCTTGTACTATTCTTTGAAACGACAGGGAGCGACTCAAGTAACTGTCCTCTAACCATCAGGAATAGGTGAGAAGAAGAAAGATATCATAAACATGTGACAATGTTTATTTTTTAGTATACCACCACCAACACAAAAATAATCTTGTAAACCCTATGATTATTACTTGTGACATTACAAAAAAATATGCACATGGGAACATGTATGTATACAACTAAATTAACGCTCTCTTAATTATTTTCTAATTTCACTAAACATATTTCATTAAGTTTCGTGTACATTTGTATCAAACATGGACCTTTGTTCATTAAAAATGCTTTTTATGCTATTGTATGCTCATTTTTTAAAATGTAAGCAACTAATTTAGACGTGCAAACTGGGTGCTGGTGTGATGAGAAGTTCATGCTCGGCTTTGTTTTAGAGAACAATTAATTTTAAAACCTTTCTGCAGGCCAGTAGATTATTATTTAATGTACACATGAGTGGGGTCAAGTTAAACATTTAAGTTTGAATTTTATTTTATACTGTGCATTGTGCTAAATAAATAAATATTTGCATAATTTGTAATTGATTTATTCTTTGAAATTTTATATTAATTTATGCAATTGCATTGCCTTGATTTTAGTCAAGTTTGTACACAGTCATAGCCATAAATGCAATGGTACTAATAATTGGCATAATTTCTTTCAGTGTTTCGGGTTCGGTTTTCGGCCTTGGTTTCCTCTCTTTCAGTTTTCGGTTTCGGCCAAGAATTTTCATTTCGGTGCATCCCTAGCTCTTATTGCCACGTTTATTAGAGTTCATGAGCATTTTTTTTTCTAATTTGATCCAATGATTCAATAAATCGGTTGATCAGTTCACAAAACTGTTAAAAAAACTAAATCGTTGCATCCCAAATGACGAACTATACTCTACGCACTATGTACTGTAGTGTATACACCGTGTAGTGTATACATTTTCTAAGGTTATTTTGTCATTCAACATCATAGCATAGCCCCTCCCCCTCCGTGACGTAATTAAAGCTGTGACAGTTGAGCGCATGAAGTGTCAACATTCCACACATTGCTTTTTCGTTTAAGTGCATCATGCGGGCATTACAAAGTGCACTTTTTCTAATTGTAATTTTCAGTGTGAACACACTACTCGCACTATTTATACTACAAAATGGCATAGAATAGTGCACAAGTTTTTTGACAATTTACAGCACACACGCACACACACACACGGACGCACACACACATATATATATTAAGTGGTTATTGATCAGGAGTTCAGGGCTCACTAGGGGGCCTCAGCAAACTTTAAATTTAAAATTTAAATTAATTATAAAAAAATAAAAAAATATTTTTTTTATTTATTTCCGTTTTTTCCCTCAATTTATTTCCGATTCCCGACAATACCCCGGGGGAGGGGGGTCAAAAAATTTGAGAACACACTGGTATATTTATATATATTAGGGCTGTCAAACAGTAATTTGTTAATTTTGCAACAAAAAAAAAATGAAAAGCATTTACCCATCATCTGTTTCTTTCTGTACAAATTAAACCATTCAAGTGCAATATATATATAAATATATATATACATATACGCACACATGGTTCATGGCAAACCAGCTAATAGCCAGCTTAGACCAGCAAGAAAGCAGTTACCATGTTTTAAAACTCAGCTACTTTTCCAGTAGGGTCCATTTCGCCACCCAGTTCTTTAACCAAACATTTATTTGGCAGCAAGCAAGATAGAAGATCCATGACTTCCTTTACGACATATCGTATTAAAAACTGCAGTGGCGAAGGTTCTTAAAGACCCTCTGTACATTTGAGGCACATTTGAGGCAGTGTGTCTTCATTCGGCAGAGGCATTCTCACCATAAGCCTCTCTAAACTCTAAACACACACACTCTCAAAGCCTGACTGACATTCGAAACCACAGATGGCAGAGCACAGAGCTCGCGAATGGTTCAAGCCAACAGCTCTATATGCCAGACATATGTGTTCATTTACGCACGCGCACACACCTTACATATAGAACAACACGCCATCCGCTTTGAAGTCTCCCGGTAAACATGGATATGAGAAGGAGAGGGAGAAAGATCTCTACAGCAGAGAACAGAGCCATCCAGATGTTCTAAAGAATGCAGATGTTTCATAAGCCTAAGAAAACAGAGCGTGTGTGTGAAAAAGGATTTCCAGTAGACTGTTCTTGATCCAGAGAGAGGAACACTTTTGGTTTAAGAGATCGCTGCAAGCATTCCTGAGGTCACTGACCAAGAGAGCTAAACAGCAGCCATCAGGAAGTGGGCTGAGAAAGAGGTTTCAAGTTGAAGAATGCAGGGATCAATTTCTATTAACAATGTGACGCCCAGGACCGGAAAAGGCCTGAAAAGGAGCTTGATAAAGAGGTGAAAAAGATAAAAAAGAGCCTGTTTGTGTGTAGACATCACGCAGATGAGGGTTTTGCCTTGAAGTGTTTTCAAAGCTTTACGTAATTAAATCCATAAATACAAATGTGCCTCAAATGAGTAGCCCTATTCTCTTCCTTTCTTTTATTTTGCCTCTCTGTATTTTTCCTTTGGATATCAAGACTGTGAGAAAAAAAAAAAGCTGTGCACAATATCTTCTTCCTCTGCACATAATTCCAATTAGAAAAGGAAAGCGAGGTAGTGAAAGAGAGAGCTTGTGTTGTACAACATGCAAATATTTACGCTAACTCAGTTTAATGAGAGGCTCGTGATTGAGTAAAAGAGAAAATCAAACACACCCTCAATGTTGCCCACAACCCCCACCACCGTCATTCTCTTCATCTGTCATTACGGACAAGGGGAAAAAACAGCTGTCTAAAACTGAAAATATCTTTTTTTGCACAAACAAGTTCATAATTACCAAGTCTAGTTGAGTAATTCAAAACACACGAAGTAAACATGCATTTAAGCGCGTGTTTAACGAACGGCCAACAACCCATGTAAGAAGAGTGATTAAAACGTTGCGGAGCTTGATAAATTACGAATGATCTCCAGAAGCAAACGGACCGAACAAACTTGATTGTAAACAACTCTCGATGGTTCACTCCATCATATGGGATTAATCTATGGCAGATAGGCCTGTAATTGCAATCATTGAACATATCTTTGAAATGAATGCTGCATATCCAGTGCAAAAAAGAAAGAAAAAGAAAAAAGGACGGCGTAGAAGCAAGCAGAACAAACATAAGTAGATCCAGCAAAGCCGTGAATGAAGCGAATCCATCTTTTTGTTCGTTTACTGTCTGATATCCTTGGCTCCCATAAGTCCTGGCTGGAAGCCCATCAGGGTGGAGGAGCCTGGCAGAGTAGGAGGGCAGTTAACTCCAGGAAGTGGAAGTCCTCTAAAGCCTGGAGTGGTTTCCTCTGCTTCCCAAACACTCCCTCCCTCCCCTTCCCATGTGGGCATTAATACTAATTTTCGGACATATTAGATGTGCCTTCGGAGAGAAAGCATGGCAAAGAGACGTATACGTACACACAAAACAGGAGAAAAACCTGCAGAAGCCAGTTTGGCAGATTGTGTAGGAAGACAGGCTGTTTATTTACAGCACTGGTTGAGTGTTTCCTGAAAAGAGGCTGTCTGCTAAATCATCAATTTCAGCCGGACGCTTCCTTCGCCCCATGGCTATTTTTAAACACCCACGACTAGGCCCGGACTTTTCAAATCAACACAGGAGGAACCCTGTGCTTTTCCTTGCCATGGCTAACCCTGTTAGTCACGCTAACGTCTTATCCGGTTGTAAAGACTTCACCCACAATCACGCTAACACGTTTCCGCCTCTAAAGATCATCCAGACAATCTCCCGACTAATCTGACTCTTTCAAAAGCGGTCATTTTATGAGGATTATTGATTATTTTAAGTGAGACTGTGAATGCTCTGTGAGCAGCATGTTTTTAATTCAAGCCGATATTGACTGCGGTACTCACCTTTGCACTGGTTGGTGTTTTTGTCCAGGATTGCCTTTGTTGACACTATTTTGCCATACCTGCAGAGGACAAAGAGAACAACAGGGTCAGCTCAAATGAAAGCACATCAAGTACATTTCAATGTATTACATGAAACGTGGGCAAAACTCTGTTTTGGACTTTTTGGTCCACTAACTGTGTTTAATCTTTTTAGCCATTTTGATTTCCACCATATCTCAAATTATGTGTTGTGTTTGATTACATTACCTAGTGGGAATAATGGTAATTACATTTTTTACCTTTTTTAGAATAAAATATAATAATATTGCCAATTTTAATTTCATAGTTATTTAATGCATGCAGTATTTTCACAGTTTTGCATAATTTGACAAAACATCAACATCATTGGAAATTACGGTACTCAATAAATGTATTCATTAAAAAATTCAGAAAACTGATTTTAGAATGTTATAAACAGTGTCGATATTCAATAACATTTATTTATTAAGTAGATTTTGGGAACTTCCATCGGGGTCTGGGACAGTTTTAAAGTGAGCTTCATTTTACAAAAAGAAGGTTAAAATTTGTTAGTTAATAAAAGTCAACCCCTGGGACATACAAGTGCCTCAACTTGATGAAAAACCCAAGTGTAATCTTTGCTCCGAATTTAATTAAAAAGTTTGAGCCTAACTCAAAGAGTACTGTATGTTTAACAAGGTTTAGCTTAGCTTCATTAAAAATCTTGACGAAAGAATCTACATCGATACATCAAGGAGTAAACAAGGAGAGGTTGATTTTGGGCGCAAGGATGTGAGTTTCAAACCCCAGTGATTTAATTAAACATTGGAAGTAGGGATGCACCGATCCACATTTTTTCACTTCCGATCCGATCCCGATACCTGAATTTGGATATCGGCTGATACAGATACCAGAGCTGTGTTTGCTTTAATATTATTATTATCATTATTGTTGATTTTATATGATGCTGAAATAAACTCCTCTTTACAGGCAAGTATGATATGTACGCATGTATGCATGTATGTCACAATATATATATATATATATATATATATATATATATATATATATATATATATATATATATATTAAACAATAGATAAACAAAAGATAGACAATTAAACAAAGATACACATTATACAGGCCTACACAGTGCTTTAATTTCAGGAAGGTCTACTAACATTATTTAGGGATGGTCTAAAAAGAATTATAATAAAGTAATCAAAAGTAAAATAGCACTGCAAAGTTTATCATAGATAAATTTATGCTTATTAAAGCTAAAGTTATTCATTCAAGAACTGTGAGTGATTTTCTCTTTACCTTTTGTTGTTTGATTCTCAGTAATGGTGCAATCGTCCGCATGTTTATTAGACTGCTTCCCCTTTAAGAACGAGTGCAGATCTAATAGTCTACTGATGCACCATATTTTCTCCCAAGTATTTCCATAACTACGTCCATTTTAGACAAACTGTTTAAGTGAATCTCCAAGCCGGTCATTTTGACATTTTTGTGTAGGCTACATTTGATCGTTTAGACGCGCATATGAAGCCCAAAGTATAATGTGCTTGTCTCGTTGCGGTCTGTTTCGGAGTACGCGCCGCATTGGGAACAGCATCTCTTGCACAGATTTTTGTGCTTTTAATAGCTCTTTTTATTATTAAAAGCGTCCCGCAATTTGGCAACAGTAGAGACTGCATTTTACAACAATCACCGATCATGCTGATTCTGTCTTAATGTTTGAGTTTTAAGGAGAAATGACAGCGCACTGCTGCGAAGGGAAGGAAGTTGCGCTAGACAGAATGCAGCTATAGTTTTTAATGGTTTTACCTCAATATATTCTATAATCTTTGGAAATCATACTAATATCACAGATCTAAAGTGTAACCATATAGGCTACGTTTGAATGTTCAGTTCTGTCCTCCGTCGTCACTCATTAAGCAGGGCTGTCGTGTTGTGCGCGCTGTGGCACCGCGCGAGAGATCTCTCTTTCTCTTCTGGACTGCGAATAGCAAACATGCATCACAGACAAATGGTTTAATTAATACGGCTTTGCAAACATTGCATTTTGCTGTCTTGCTCTGCTGTGGTGTTTCCAGTGTGAAGTATTTCCACCATAGGATTTCCACACAGCGAACATGTTGGCAGCTCAATGCTATCCTGTTAGCTGGCTGCAAACTGCGGAATGGATTTCCTGAGGGCCGGTCTCTGTGTCTCATTAAGCCGCGCCTCCGTTCAGGATATCCTTTCAACAGTTTGCAGCCAGCTAGCAGACTTGCCGGTGGGCTGCGGGAATCACTTTTGGAGTCATTTCAGCAGACAACGTTAAAGCGCAAACATGGCTCATGGATATCGGATATCTCCGCAGGTTGGATCGGGAAAATCCGATACGTGAATTACGCTGGTATCGGTCCCGATACCGATACCGATACTGGATCGGATCGGCCCCATCCCTAATTGGAAGCATCACAGAGCACCAATCTACACCACAAATATCCCCACCCTCGTTTTTACTTTTTCACCAGCTCACAGCACTGACTACTCTTGTATTCTTGTAATAATCTTTCTCTTTATTCTCTCTCTCTGCTCCACAAAACCCCTATTCACATAGCGAAATCAGTCTTGTCACAGAAACACGAAAGTGTCTGCACAACAGATGAATCCCTTTCCCCTCTGCAGTCCCTCTTTTCCCCTATTCCTACCCTACCACCTGCCTTCCATCCACAATGGAGGTAATAAAGTTACTTATCGCTTCCGTCTCCGCCTGAAGACTGGGAAGACTGATTTAGCCATGGCGCTCCTGATGTGACTTTTTTAATTAATATTTAACGCGGCTCCCACCTCCAGGTAAAAGCGGGAGACTATATTACCCACCTTTATAAGGATGGAGGCGTTTAATAAGGGAAAGATCATTTTACTGTCACTGTGATAAGCGCCCATCGAGGCATTGTGTCGCTGATGTCTGGAAAATGGCAGCTAATTCAACTCATATCCCTTATAAGCCCACAAACTGCACAGCTTTACAGAACGAAATACAAATAATTATCATAAGCCGCTGTAGAACTACGAGGTTGATAGCAGAAAAAACAATTGCCATTCGAGGTTTCGTGTGAATTTATCAACAAAGTTTTCTGCAATTCACACCATAACACAGCGAGTAAGTGTGGGCGGATGTTTTTTGCGAAAAACAGATAATCACAACTCTGGGATTGCAGAGACTCATTATAGAAACAATACTGGTTTTGTTTGAATTTTTTTCATCAATATGGTTTGTCAGTAAACAAAGTTGAAACTTGGGGGATGAGAACAACCACATAACAGAGAGTGGAAGACATGAAAATGCAGAGCTCTGCTGGAGAAAGCATGTAGCGGACCAATGTGAGGGAAACACATGAGAACCATTTGACTTGAATGCTTGATTTGCTGCCATTTCATCTTGCAAAACAAGTGGTTGGACAAACACAGGCGTCTCAGATGAGTGAGTGAGGGTCGGGGGTGGAGCTGAGAGAGGAATGTAGTCAATATAGCTGGCAACGTTTTCACAAACCAGTGCCATGCCGCGGTCATGCACACGGATGTCTCACTAACACGAAACTCACGAACAGTAAGGTTTCCTCACAAACATAGGCGTAGATTCATTCTCCTACAGCCAATAAGGGATGCAGGGAGTGAAATGTCCAACGACTCATTTGTCTGTCTTGTTTTGTTTGTTTAGATGCTGATAAATGAAGCATTGAGAACTACTGAGGTGGAAAAAATGTCCAATAGACGGAGTCTGTGGTTGAGATTTATAAGTTACAAAATGAAAGTCTTTGTTGAAACCTCAAAAACTTTAATGACCTCAATGCCGTACTTTCTGGTTAACGTAATGTTCTTTTAGACCATTTGTCAGGATGACACAGCTAACATTGCAGCCAAAGGTAGAGGAGCTCACTGTGAGAACATCTGGCAAAGTGTCCTGATCACTCTCACACTAAACAATGAACATCAGGGTAGTTTAAAGTTGACAGAGCATTGATGCTGGGATGTGACGTTACTCTACACAGGCTAAAAGTGCATTACGGAGAATTGACATGTATGTACTTGCTCAATAATGTAATTGTGGGTGTTTTTTGTTCTTTTTTTTTTTTTAAATGTTTACCCCCCCCAAAATCTTCTATAGTTCAACCCTCTAACCTTCTATCAGTTACAACCCTCATGTTATTCTTATTTCAAATGCACATGTAATGTTTTTCTGTGGAAAACAAAACAAGATTTATTTATTTTTAAATCTAATCTTCAAAACTAATTGAGAGGAAGTAAATTATGACAGAATATTATTTTTGGGTGGGGAACTATTCCTTTAATGTGGTCTTATAGTCATTAGCTCCCAAAGATGCACTAGCTTTAATAATTAGCATTGCAAGCATTTCATTACAGTATGCACATATGTATGTAAAATTCATGCTGGCAAATCTCCAGTGTTATAAGTCACACTAATAAAGTGCTGAACCCTTTTTTAAAATGGGTTGAATTTCAAGATTATTGCAGATCAACTGAAAAACTTTCTATGGACGCTGACTTTTGATGAAGAACAAGATTCAAGTGTGTTTACTAGCTGAAAACATTCAGAACCACAAGCATGGAGTTCCCCTCATGGATGTCTGGAGTGCCAAGAATTTGACCTTACATAGCATCAAGCCAAAGAGCTAAATGGTTTACAGTGAGAGAAGTAGCATGTTACAATATTAGTAAACAATCTACTTTATGATATACAGCAAAATTATACTCATTAACTCAAGGACAAAAATAGCATATTGCATCATGTCCCAGCCATTCCAAACACAACAGAGCTGCAAATCACATAAATCTCATTCATATTAACTTGACTTTTTGTTCTAATCAGCCATGACTGACAACAGTATAGTTTGCATATTGTGGCGAGCAGGACGAGGGCCGTGAGAGATAGGAGACCGGTGCGTCACGCAGGTGTCGCTCATTGGTAATCACGCCACCAGCCTCGCGCCGTCCTCCCACGGCCCTCGACCTCGTCCTGCTCGCCACACATATCAAGGCACTTTGTCGGTCGTTTGGTTTTTATTTTCAACACTTTGCAATTGGTTGGCCTGGCCACAATGAAATCTCACTGGTCCAAAGTCATGCTCTATACAGTTGTGTATTAAAGAAATAACCAATATACTTTCTATACCACATTTCTGGTCCTATAGTTGCATAATCATAATAAAAATAGCGCTACGGCTACCCTAAAAACGTCTTTCCTTTTTGCTGATGTCACAGATTGGATGTGATTTTGTTGATTTCAGTGAGAGCAGGTAAACTACATAGTGCTCAAATGTTGTCAAGTCAGAAAAGCCCCTTTCACACAGTGCGTTGATCCCAAATTGCCATAAAATTGCCAGAGTGCCTTCTGAGTGAACGCAAACATGTTCCAGGATTGACTCCGGCATCGATCCCGGGTGGGGGACCTAGTTACATTGTCGGGATCAGTCCCGGAACCCGCCCTGTGTGAAAAAAAGCTGTAATCAATGCTGCAAGGGGTGTGTTGTAGTGATGACGCTGAAGCTGAGATCATTCGCCAGCTTAAGTGAAACGGTACGTTGTGCTAACTTCTGATTGAATCAGAAAAAAAAAATGCATGAGATCATAAGCAAACTTAAGACACTGCAGAGACATTACACATCACATCTTGATGGGATATTTACGGGATGTGTTTGAACGCGAGCACAGATTCCGGAAAATCACTGGCGGTGTGAATGAACCAAAATCAAACGATCACGGACAAAGTATCAGTGTATTTTCCGGAATCTTTGTGTGAAAGGGGCGAAAGAAGAAAGAAGAAAGAAAGAAAGAAAGAAAGAAAGAAAGAAAGAAAGAAAGAAAGAAAGAAAGAAAGAAAGAAGAAAGAAAGAAAGAAAGAAAGAAAGAAAGAAAGAAAGAAAGAAAGAAAGAAAGAAAGAAAGAAGAAAGAAAAGGAAAGAAAGAAAGAAAGAAAGAAAGATAGAAAGAAAGAAAGAAAGAAAGAAAGAAAAGAAAGAAAGAAAGAAAGGAAAGAAAGAAAGAAAGAAAGAAAGAAAGAAAGAAAGAAAGAAAGAAAGAAAGAAAGAAAGAAAGAAAGAAAGAAAGAAAGAAAGAAAGAAAGAAAGAAAGAAAGAAAGGCAACAACGCCCTTACAATAACAGATTACCAGAGAGCTTTATTTAGACTGCTGATACCACACACACCAAAACCTCCAGTGAAAGACCACAGTTCAGCCAGTATGTGAGATCACAATGTTCTAACTCTGGTGATCTGGACGAAGGAACCTTCTCTCCACATTGACCATGACCAGAGCAGATCAGGTCCAAAAGAGAGGCCCACAAATGACACACACAGGATCACACACATGCCACCACCCTTTCCAACTCAGCACACACTGAACCCTCTGAGTGCTTTAGTTTAGTCAACCCACAAGCACACAAAATCAAATCAACATGAACACAAGAAACTGTAAACACCACATGAGGTTAACCAAAACGCCTAGAACGACTTTCAATGAAGATAAATATATTTGTAGATCCACACACGCACTTTTGAAAGATCGCGACACGGCTCAACGTGCTGTGACAGCCCAAGCTGGGAGCAGATCCCAGCTGATTTGATCACGTCAAGACAACACGTCTTGTGTACGAAGCTTTCAGCTGCAGTGTGTGAAGTGCTAATGACAGTTCTCAAAGGGCCGTCACACACTCTGATCTGTGTTTTTATTTTCCCCAGAGCACCGGCAGCCACGGATGCCGGACTGTTTGATGTCTCGTGCTGAGAGATGTGAACCAGCATTCTTTCAACTTCTATCCAGGTGGGTGTGTAGGATCTCTTAATTGGCTACCAATGCAGCTGTCTCATCTGACACGCCGCTCGACACTTCAGCAGCGCAAGTTACAAGCATCTGATGTTTGTTTGTACACTCGCTTGCACCGTTGGAGTCAAGAAAGAAGCCCTGTGACTTTGCAAAAGGAGAATACACTTTCCTGAAGTGTCATGGCATTGATTGCATGTATAAAGCCTCGTTCAAACTTGTTAGAAAGTACAATAATAAAAAATAAGCCGAGGCATGACTCAATATACATGTAAAACATTCATAATGCAGCATTTCTGCTCACCAGTCTCTCAAAAAAACTTAAAATTGACAGTAAAAAAAAACAACTGCCTTTGTTGCAAAAATATTTTAAAAAATATTAAAAAAGTACTTTTGATAATTATTTTGAATGAATATTGTAGGTAAAAAAAATTCAGGGGCAGAAATCATAAAAAACAACTAATTTGTCTAAATTGTCTAAGACTAATATATATATATACACTCACCTAAAGGATTATTAGGAACACCTGTTCAATTTCTCATTAATGCAATTATCTAATCAACCAATCACATGGCAGTTGCTTCAATGCATTTAGGGGTGTGGTCCTGGTCAAGACAATCTCCTGAACTCCAAACTGAATGTCAGAATGGGAAAGAAAGGTGATTTAAGCAATTTTGAGCGTGGCATGGTTGTTGGTGC
Organism: Tiaroga cobitis; assembly: GCA_030578255.1. Lineage (NCBI taxonomy): Eukaryota > Metazoa > Chordata > Actinopteri > Cypriniformes > Leuciscidae > Tiaroga > Tiaroga cobitis. The sequence continues at coordinate 38,978,935 of CM060606.1, forward strand.
CAGAAGGGCCGGTCTGAGTATTTCACAATCTGCTCAGTTACTGGGATTTTCAGGCACAACCATTTCTAGGGTTTACAAAGAATGGTGTGAAAAGGGAAAAATCTCCAGTATGCGGCAGTCCTGTGGGCGAAAATGCCTTGTTGATGCTAGAGGTCAGAGGAGAATGGGCCGACTGATTCAAGCTGATAGAAGAGCAACTTTGACTGAAATAACCACTCGTTACAACCGAGGTATGCAGCAAAGCATTTGTGAAGCCACAACACGCACAACCTTGAGGCGGATGGGCTACAACAGCAGAAGACCCCACCGGGCACCACTCATCTCCACTACAAATAGGAAAAAGAGGCTACAATTTGCAAGAGCTCACCAAAATTGGACAGTTGAAGACTGGAAAAGTGTTGCCTGGTCTGATGAGTCTCGATTTCTGTTGAGACATTCAGATGGTGGAGTCAGAATTTGGCGTAAACAGAATGAGAACATGGATCCATCATGCCTTGTTACCACTGTGCAGGCTGGTGGTGGTGGTGTAATGGTGTGGGGGATGTTTTCTTGGCACACTTTAGGCCCCTTAGTGCCAATTGGGCATCGTTTAAATGCCACGGCCTGAGCATTGTTTCTGACCATGTCCATCCCTTTATGGCCACCATGTACCCATCCTCTAATGATACTTCCAGCAGGATAATGCACCATGTCACAAAGCTCGAATCATTTCAAATTGGTTTCTTGAACATGACAATGAGTTCACTGTACTAAAATGGCCCCCACAGTCACCAGATCTCAACCCAATAGAGCATCTTTGGGATGTGGTGGAACGGGAGCTTCGTGCCCTGGATGTGCATCCCACAAATCTCCATCAACTGCAAGATGCTATCCTATCAATATGGGCCAACATTTCTTAAGAATGCTTTCAGCACCTTGTTGAATCAATGCCACGAATTGAGGCAGTTCTGAAGACGAAAGGGGGTCAAACACAGTATTAGTATGTTGTTCCTAATAATCCTTTAGGTGAGTGTATTATATACATATATGACCAATCTTTTGTTGTGAGCTAAAAACTTTTGTCATCACCTCAAACCCAGACAGAATATGAACATTCTTGTATATTATTGCACAGCAAACTAAAAATGTAGCATTAGACTAACACATCTCATATTACATTTTCTTGACCTTCTCTCACCAAGGACACCAAGTGAGCCAAGACTGCCACGGGTGTCCTATTATTCAGTCAGAGACGAAAGCGAGCGACGTGACTAACATTCGGTGAAGTTACCAAATGCAAAACGCTTCTTTAAATGTGTGTGTGAGCAACCTATTTGCAAGTGTGGCTGTGCAAAGTTAATCTTCGTTAAATCACCTACAATAAGTCTTCAAATCACACATGCAATCTGATAGATTGTACTAGCAAATTAGAATCCTTTATTTGTGTACCTTACATTATTAGGGCCCTTTATTTATTATTTATGGTAAATCTAGGTCTGTGTCCAAAACGCAGCAGGAACCGTGCTAATAGGACGCTTGGATCCTGTTAGCAAGCAAACAAGGCTTGGATCACTTTTTTTCTTGGTACCAGGCATTGCAAGCGAGTGTGTCTGTGGTTTGAACAGTCGAGGAGCGTTCAAAAAAATGACTGACACCTTCCTTGCTGTGCAACGTGATCTCATGAGTATTCGTATGTATTTCTACATAAAGTGTGGTTTCTACCAAAGGTACATTTACGTTTCCGTAGACACTGAACCGTACATTATTAATATATTGACAGCACCAAAAATAAATTATTTAAGTGTGAACAACATTACAGATGTACAAATGTGTACAAATCCTTATTCATGAATATTAAAATAGTGGTATTAATATTTTGACTCTATTCTATTCAACTGTCATATCAATGACTATGTTTTCAGTCGCATTTATTAAATGATAAGACACTATCATATCACTTTGTTCTATGTGACGTTTGCTGCAAATTCTTATTAGAGGATTACATGATGTTAAACAAGACTACACTTTGAACCCTTACAATAGAATTTCTGTAATGGTAATTCCAATATTTCCAAAAATTCCAATATTTATCATGTAATATTTATTTTGTTTACCGTGGGACACAAAAGGCGTTTTCGTTTCCTATGTTGTGACTTACAATAGAACCATAAAATACACCCAAAAAATGTACATAAATTCACAAAAGTAATACATTTTATTCATGCACTGTAATCAAAATTCCATTCTAAAAGAATCCATACTATTGTGAGGAACAAATTTAAATTCAAGCTTTGATTCAGTGATCCATTCCATTCATTGACTGTAAATGTCAAATCCCGCACGCGCTATAAATTTAAAAATTGCTGCCTCAAGAAGCTTTAGGACACATTTTATGGCAGTGATATCAAAAACTCATTGAGTCTCGCCTGTTTCATTACAGATTGTGACGTCATGTTTTGGGTGATGTGCGTTTGAAAAGCTCACTTTCACAAAGTGGATCGGGATCAGATCTTCAGAGATTATTAACTTAAATTCTGCTCTGTACCTCACGCAAAACTATATACTACCAGTGCCACAGGATTGCGCTTGCAACACATTGTCATTTGGACTACTTTTGAATAAATTATGGTGATCACAATTGTCTGTTATGTTTTTCTTTGTTACTCTTTGTTACTCATTTTTTAAGAAATGGTTATAGGTAGGTTTAGCGGTAGGAGTGGGATTGACGTTTCAATATATATTTTTTAATGCTTTATTGTTTTTAATAGTAATTTTTTACTTTTTTTATTTTACTTTTTCTAAAATGAATCCAGAAAATAGTACAAGAGCAATTATACTGAGTTTTGTATTTATTCATTTTTTTTTGTATTTGTCTGTTATTGTTTATGTTTTGTAACTGTTTGTGGTTGGACCATGTGTGTCCTTAATAAAGCTTTGATGATGGTATACAAATATCTTTATGATGTAAATGATTCATAAAGATGTAATGATGTTTACGTACTTACCCCTAAGTATTGTCAATACGTCCATATTGTACGTTTCAGAATCTATTCAAACGTACAAAAATGTAAAGAAAATTGTACCTGTAAATTATATAATAATACAAACGTATTAAAAATGAGACAAGGCTGTCTCAAAAGGCACTAGACAGAACTGATATCAATAAAACAGAGCCAAATCCAGCCCAAAGGAACTTTATCCCGGGTGTTTAGGCACCTTTTGACTAAGCTTCCCACTTCCTCTTCCTTTCCCACCTCAGACATATTGACAGGAGCTGTGTGATACAGAGCGAGACAGAGAGATTGAGTTTACAAAGACTTCAAGATGACTCGTGATGGCTAGCAGCTTTTTGGCTATCATACGCTCTTCTGAACATACCCAGAACAGTTGAGCTTCAAGAGGAGTCAGACACTCATCTGACCTTAGGTTAGCTCTGTATGCTGGAGACATGTTGCTACTTTCAGGTTTTTAAAAAACAGCAGAGAGAAATAACTACAGATATTGCAGGGAAGTCTCATAAGGGAAACATCAATGTAGCGACTTTCCTGCACTATCCTGCTGCACCACGAAAACATAAAACCATTAAAGTTAACTGCAATAAAAAAAAAATCTTCAGGAAACTAATTTTACATTGGACATCAAGTAACAAAGTAAACATGAAATGTATTCATATTTTATCAGAAAGATAAAATGTATTGTAATTGAAAATTACAATAATATCCCCAGGGCCGGCTCTGTAAATCTGGGGCCCTAAGCAGGATGATTTTGGGGCCCTGCCTTGCAGTAAATAATGGAGTATTGCCACCGCAAACCGGCAACTGTATACAATCTAACCCCAATCTAACAAATCTTCAATAAAGGTGTTGCATTTAGGCCAACTAGGCCTACTACAGGTGTTGCTGGAGTCTCGATCTGTGAACTGCTTTTCCCTTTTCCACACTTTAAAAAGAGGGAGAAGTTGGACCAGTAATTTCTTTGCTTCCTTCTAAAGGGATTTAAACATATTCTTCTTTTTTCTGCACCCGATGGATAGACTCGTTTAATTTTTGCCGTCGAATTTCCAAGTCCAGGGAAGACAACGATCTGACACGGTTGGTTGACTTAACGCAGTGGTTCTCGAACTTTTTCGGTCATTCCCCACTTTGGACAAGGGGGAATTTTCAAGCCCCACCTGCCCCCCTCGCCCCAACACAATGCTAATGAAATACGCAACAAGCTTAAAATGTTCTAATTTATTGAAGTAACAAGTAGTAGGCTATCTATATTTATAAATACAAACTAACTATCTACATCAAATAACATAACAGCAAGTTAAAAAATAAATCAAATAAAAGTGCAGCTGTGTCATAACTTGCATGGAATTCAAAAATAGAGAAAATAAAAGTGCAGCTGTGTCAAAATGTTAAAAAAAAAGAAAAGAAAAGAAAAGAAGAGAAATCCATTTGGCAAGACAGGTCTATTTAAAATAAAATAAAAATAGACATAACATAGGCTACTGTGTTTGATATGGGATTAAAATGATGGGCAGTGTATGAGATATAAACTAATAATTAATTATTTTAATATTTCTTTGTTCCGATTACAGCATGTGAGCGGAGAGCGCATTTCTGAATATTCCTCGGCTCGCTCATTCCGCTCAGGGTCGCGCGCTCAACCCTTGCTGCTTCGAAAATATGTGGAATAAGGGCTGCCTCCGACTAAAGTTTGTTTCTAGTCAACTAGTAGTTGTTTATTTAAGCTATTAGTGGACAAATCACCCCTTTATATTGATTTAATAACTTAAATAGGCTATACAGGATAATGAGTGTTATTAAGCCGCACTCAAGCGCACGAACCGGCAAAAGTAGGCTAATGATTATGAATGTGTAAAAAATAGCAAGGAGACATTTAATTGTTTATTAATAAACTGGTATTTTCTGCGTCGCTGCAAAGATGAAGTTGATGATGCAGACTCGCCATGAACGAATAAAGATATAAAGGCATACAAGGCATACAAAGGAAAATTTCCTCCCGTTGGCGCGCCCCACCTGTCACGTCTCTATTCCCCACCAGTGGGGCGCGCCCCACACTTTGAGCGGCGACGACGGCGACTACCATCTGTAGTTAGAGGGCCCCCTAGTGGCGGCAGGCCCCTAAGCAGCCGCTTAGTTCGCTTATAGGGAGAGCCGGCTCTGAATATCCCATTACAATTTTCACTGCATTTAAAAAAAAAACTGCCTCACTGAGTATAAGTGACTTTTTTCAAAAAAAATGCGGGTGGATTTCAGCAGTGGGGTGTAACGCAGTCACTCCTACTAGCCACTTTGGCGGGCTGAATTTTATATAGGCCTAATATAAATTTTTCAAATTAAGAAGGGATCTGAAATAATAAACTAAGTGAAATCTAGTGTTGTCAAAAATATAGATTTTTCGATACATATCGATACTGAACTATCTGAAACTCTTCCGCAGGATGCACCAGCAACGCGTTCTCCCTCTTTAATCTGTCCGACAGCGAGTTGACACCCTTTACAGTCTATGGTTGACAGACACACAAACCCGCGTCCCTTTACTCACTTGTTTAATTTGCTCCGGATGAATATTGTTGGTTACAGGGTGAGGGATTGCGCATATTGAGCAAAATTGTACTCATTCCCGCAGATTTTGTGCTCACACCCAAAGTGCTTGCACATAAAGACTTGGCTATATTGGCTATTTAAAACAGTATAATGGGTCGGTGAGTCATGTCTTAAAGCAACAGAAGCCTAATATACCGGCTGCCAAATAATGAGATAATATTAAAAATATCTATATGGCAGTTTTTCCCTATGATATCGATGTCAAAATTGTGGCCAGTGAAAATGCGGAGTGGCGAGTAACTTTGAAAAACCACTAGCCACTGTGGCTGGTGAGCAAAAAAGTTAAAGTCCCTGTAAAGGCAATTCTAAAAACAATTCTAAACCCATTATAAATGTTAGAAATGTGTTGCTAAAACATTACAAAGACGGTGAACTGTGAATTACTGAATTGTGGAGTTAGACAGTTAAACAGTTTTTCACCATTGCTATTTTCCGGATTTTTTGGGTGGGGCTAAAACAGACGCACTGGAGCCCCTAAGCTCCTGGACACGCCCCTACTTGATGATGCACTGAGGCCACTGAGGCTGGCCCCTCCCCTAACAATAGAGCACATTCGGATCAGTTCACCGCTCGATCGCGAGTTAGTACCCGTACTATTAGTTACTACAGCCTACAGTTTGCTAGCTAGCTATGCCTTCGACACGGAAATGCGTAGGCTACTACCTGGATGCGATCATGTACAAAACAGATAGGTGTCTTTATTTAAATTTCCTAAAAACGATCACATCAAGAAGAGGTGGATTAATTTTGTGAAGAGCCAACCTTGATGGAGAGCTGAGGATTACCACCTAAACCCGCCTCTGAAGTGATCATTTTACACGGGATAGTTTCATAAACTTTCGTCGGAGACAACTGGGATTCACTGATAATCCGCTGTTACTAGTGAATAGAGCCGAACCGACTATCTCCCGCCTCGGCCTTCATCCTTCCTCCCGAAAGTCAAGTCAAGTCAAGTCATCTTCATTTATATAGCGCTTTTAACAATGGATTGTTTCAAAGCAGCTTTACAGAGATAAACATATAATTTAAGGTAACAGATTGTTTTGGCATTATAGCGGTTCTTGAATAATGTTATTTCCAGCTAAAGTTAACTTTGATTGATTCACCTCCGTCGAAATGATCAGACTTTTAAACGCGAACCTGTGATTAACGCTGACGGCGTTCACATGCTCATTCAGAATTGATTCTATAGTTATGTGCTTTTTAAAATATGTGCGCAGGTTTATAATTCATACAACCCAGCCTAAACAAACTACTTTTCTTGCCTATAAATTTTGATACAGAATTTTGTTTTATTTTATCACTTCGGGGTACGCGAGCCGGAATTCACAACGCTTTATCTGTAGAGTGGGAAAGGGATCCTCCATAGGGAGAGGATAGTGGATACTTCAGCACTGCATTGTCATCGGGTCCAGGCGGATCTCCTTCGTCAGATCTGGACACGGCCTGGATCCGGCAGGCTGCGGGAAAACCTCGGGATAAACAAAGACACTAATATTAGCGTAGATGCCATTCTTCTTATGATGTAGCGAGTACATCAAGATTTAACGGAAGTGTTCCCAGTTCCGGCTGACCTAATCTATGCAGCCTAACATTGAATTTATAGAAGTCTATAGTGCGTTATGTGTATGCTAGGTCAAAGAGATGTGTTTTTAGTCTAGCTTTGAACTGACAGAGTGTGTCTGCTTCCCGGACAATGGTAGGAAGACTGTTCCAAAGTTTTGGTGCTAAATAGGAAAAGGATCTACCGCCTGCAGTCGATTTAGATATTCTAGGTATTATCAACTGACCGGAATTTTGAGATCGCAATGGACGTGAAGGACTATAATACGTTAAGAGCTCGCTCAAGTACTGCGGAGCTAAACCATTTAGTGCTTTGTAGGTAATCAACAATATTTTAAAATTTATACGATGTTTAATAGGGAGCCAATGCAGTGTTGACAGAACCGGGCTAATATGGTCATATTTCCTGGTTCTGGTAAGAACTCGAGCTGCGGCGTTTTGAACTAGCTGTAGTTTATTTATTAAGCGTGCAGGGCAACCACCCAGTAGAGCATTACAATAATCTAGCCTTGAGGTCATGAACGCATGGACTAATTGTTCCGCATTTCCCAATGAGAGCATATGGCGTATTTTAGATATATTTTTAAGATGGAAAAATGCAGTTTTACAGATACTAGACACGTGGCTTTCAAAAGAAAGGTTGGTATCAAAGAGCACACCCAGGTTCCTAACCGACGACGAAGACTTGACAGAGCAGCCATCAAGTGTTAGACAGTATTCTGGGTTATTACGTGTGGAAGTTTTTTGTCCAATAATTAGAATCTCTGTCTTTTCAGAATTTAGTAGTAGGAAATTACTAGTCATCCAATTTTTTATATCAGCTATGCATTCCGTTAATTTTGTGAATTGGTAAGTTTCGTTGGGTTTTGAAGAAATATACAGCTGAGTATCATCGGCATAACAGTGAAAGCTAACTCCATGTTTCCTAATGATATCTCCTAATGGTAGCATGTACAGAGTGAACAGCAGCGGTCCTAGTACTGAGCCTTGTGGTACGCCATACTGAACTTGTGATCGATAAGACATCTCTTCATTTACTGCTACAAACTGATAACGGTCAGATAAGTATGATTTAAACCATGCTAGTGCAATTCCACTAATGCCCACATAGTTTTCTAGTCTATTTAAAAGAATGTTGTGGTCAATTGTGTCAAATGCAGCACTAAGATCGAGTAACACTAATAGAGAGATACAACCACGATCGGATGATAAGAGCAAATCATTTGTGACTCTAATGAGAGCGGTCTCAGTGCTATGGTACGGTCTAAATCCGGACTGAAAATCCTCGCAGATATCATTTCTTTCTAGAAAGGAACACAGTTGTGAAGATACTGCTTTTTCTAATATCTTTGACAGAAAAGGCAGATTCGAGATCGGCCTGTAATTGACTAATTCTGTAGGATCAAGTTGTGTTTTTTTAACAAGCGGTTTTATCATAGCCAGTTTAAAGGTTTTTGGTACGTATCCTAGAGACAAAGATGAATTAATGATATTAAGAAGAGGATATATGACCTCTGGAAACATCTCTTTCAGTAGCTTAGTCGGTATAGGATCTAACATACAAGTTGTCGATTTAGATGAATTAACGAGTTTGCAGAATTCTTCCTCTCCTATAGCAACAAATGAATCAAATTTTTCCTCAGGGAGACTACAATGCACTTCCTGATGCGATACTGTGGTAGACGGTTGCATAGTTATAATTTTGTCCCTGATATTATCAATCTTATAAGTGAAGAAGTTCATAAAGTCATCACTGCTGTGTTGCTTGGACACTTCTGAGCTTGAAGCTTTCTTTTTCGTTAGTTTAGCCACTGTTTCAAATAAATACCTTGGATTATGTTTATTTTCTTCTAATAGGTTTGAAAAATAAGCAGATCTAGCAGCTTTTAAAGCCTCTCTGTAAGCAATCGAGCTCTCTTTCCATGAAATCCGAAATACCTCTAGTTTAGTTTTCTTCCAGTTGCGCTCCATTTTTCTGGCTGCTCTCTTAAGGGCCCGGGTGTGCTCGCTGTACCACGGCGTTGGGCTATTTTCTTTAATCTTCTTTAAGCGCAACGGAGCAACTGCGTCTAAAGTGCTGGAAAAGAGAGAGTTAAACGTTTCTGTTGCAATATCAAGTTCTTCTAAGCTATCCGGGATGCTGAGATGATGAAACTGATTAGGAAGATTATTGATAAAGCAATCTTTAGTGGCAGAAGTTATAGGTCTAACGTATTTATAACACGGAGTCGGCTTTGCAGCCTTGGCTAAATGTAATTTACATGAGACTAGATAATGATCTGAGATGTCATCGCTCTGCTGCAGAATTTCAACGGTATCAACATCTATTCCATGTGATAATATTAGATCTAGAGTATGATTACGACGATGAGTAGGTCCTGACACGTGTTGTCTAACTCCAATTGAGTTTACAATGTCTTTAAATGCCAATCCAAATGCATCTTTTTCATTATCTACATGTATATTAAAATCACCAACAATTAGTACTTTATCTGCAGCCAATACTAATTCTGATAGGAAGTCCGCAAATTCTTTGATAAAATCTTTATGGTGCCCTGGTGGCCTGTATACAGTAGCCAGCATAATTCTCAAATGTGATTTATCGTTTACACTATAGATTTTTACATTAAGCACCAATACTTCAAAAGAAGTATATTTAAAGCTAGATTTCTTAGTGGTTTTGAAAATATTACTATAAATTACAGCAACACCTCCCCCTTTGCCTTTCAGACGAGGTTCATGTTTATAACTGTAATCTTGTGGGGTTGACTCATTTAAAATAATGTAATCGTTTGGTTTTAGCCAGGTTTCTGTCAAACACAGCATATCAAGATTATAATCTGAAATCATATCATTAACTATGAGAGATTTTGAAGTAAGGGATCGAATATTCAGCAACCCAAGCTTTATCATTTGCTCATCTGTATTATATCTGTTTTTTATTTGTTGAACATCAATTAAATTTTTAACCTGACGTTTTTTGGAGTTCCAAATTCGGGGAACAGACACAGTCTCTATATGATGACATCTAGGTGAAAGAGACTCTATGTGATGGGATTTATCTGACCTTGGTGACGTGAGGCCGCTAGCAGACGGTCGGTTTAGCCAGTCTGTCTGCTTCCTGACCTGAGCCCCAGATTGTCATGTTTTATCTCTAAGACTATGAGCCAAATTACTAGAGAGAAGAGCAGCACCAGCCCAGGAGGGATGGATACCATCTCTTTTCAACAGATCAGGCTTGCCCCAAAAACTTTTCCAATTGTCTATGAATTTTATATTATTCTGCGGACACCACTTCGACAGCCAACCGTTCAGTGAGGCCAATCGGCTAACTATCTCATCACTCCTGCGTACAGGAAGGGGGCCAGAGTAAATTACAGTGCCTGACATCGTACTTGCGAGTTCACACACCTCTTTAATATTAATTTTGGTGATCTCCGACTGGCGGAGTCGAACATCATTAGTGCCGACATGAATAATGATCTTAGAGAATTTACGATTAGCATTAGCCAGCACTTTTAAATTTGCTTTGATGTCAGGCGCTCTGGCTCCCGGCAAACATGTGACTATGGTGGCTGGTGTCTCTATTTTCACGTTCCGTGTGATCGAATCACCAATTACCAGGGCACAATCAACAGAATTCTCAGTGGGTGTTTCACTGAGTGGGGCAAATCGGTTTGTTATGGGAATCGGAACGGAAGAGTGGTTCTTTGATCCACGACTAGAACGATCTCTCACGGTCACCCATCTGCCCTGCTGCACGGGCTCTACTTCAGCCGGAACCGAATCATGTAAAGAGTTCACTATGCTAGGCGCATCCAAAACACTATCTAAAGATCTAGCATTCTTACCATCCTCAATTAAAGTTTGGATGCGTGTCTCTAGTTCTGAAATCTTCTCCGTCAGCCTGACTGTCTCCTTGCATTTATCACATATAAATCCTATATTGCCATCGGAGAAGGCTATACTAAACATATGACATGTGACACAGGTGACAATAACAGGACAAGAAGACATTACTCACCGTGTTTGTTGACTGATTTCTTACTTACCTGGACTTTATGAACTCAAAGGCGCGGGCGCGCGAGAGAAAATAAATAAATAAATGAGCGCACGGGTGGCGCGTTAGCAGGCTAACGTTAGCGAGTTACTAGCGTGCTGTGTTAAGAATAACGGAAGCTAGAGATGTAAGGTTAATCTGAGATGTTGGGAAAGCAGTATCACCTAATATTACCATCGACAGCTTTCCCGTGAGTGGGCGTGGCTTCAGCTCAGCCAGCAGACTGAAGCCTAATATACCCTTTACCCCAGCGTTTGAGAGCAGAGAATACTGCTCACTTTTTTAAGATTTTGATAGCTTATTTTATGTACTTGCCGGCTTTTTTGATCATTCAAATTTGGCTGGGTGGCTAATAACACATTTTTCTCTGGTGTGACAAACTCAGAACACATACTTAATTTTGACTTTACAGGGACTTTAATGTCAAGCCCTGTTTAGAGAAATCATTGATCAAGTTGTTTCGGACACTGACAAAAGAGGTGATTCTGCAATGTATATTGAGAAAATTAAACTGTTTTTTGACCTTGTAAACCCAGAAGACCTGCTAAACAAAATAAGGACCCTTTAAAATAGCATAATAGGGGCACTTTAAGATGGTACTGGTGGTACTGGATAAAAGTGACATTTACATATGAGAGCTGAATATAGAGTTGATTCCGGCACCCTCCCTAAAAGCTTTTTGAAACATAACCTGTTTTGCACTACAGCAACAACATGAATAAACCTGGAGTTAAAAAATATGAATTATGGATCCGTCTTCAAATCATTAGAAATACTAGCCTGCTTTTCACCCTGTGATTAGACATTTCTACAGCAATGAGAAGGAGACATAAATCAAACTGTAGTCTAACTATGAAAAAGAAGACGACAGATGTATTGTAAGAAAGCAACACTTTGAAATAAAAACCGTGACCTGTTACTAGCCTTGTCACTGGCTCAGAAATGGTTTGCATGCTCTGGATGCCTGAGTTATTCGAGCCCAGGGGGGACTCTGCCGACTGAAAATGAGATCCCACCCCAGAGCCTCCCCTAGATATGGCAGGCCTGTACACAAGGGCAATTCCTCCACTGGCTCTGTTAGTCAATCAGGCTGAGAGACAGAGAGCGAGGGAGGGGGTGTGTGGGGGGCTGCCATTTTGGGCAGCAAGCCTTGGATGCTTTTCAGTGAATTTAAAATATATAAGATATTATATATAGATATGGAATAGAGAATAAAACCATAAAAATGCCAATATACTACTGGACGCCATAAAAAAACATTCTGATCTTACTCACACATACACACACACACGCACACACACACACACACACACAGGGGAAAAACACACAAATGAGATCAATTTTATTTCTGTTATTTCTCCTAGACAGCAATGAGATCAAATGGAAAGCAAATGAAGTCTCCTGCTCCCTATATTTTGCTCCTGGAAAAAATAGATCTTAGTAATCTTGCATCTGTCTCCTCTAAGGTTTAAAATTCAGAATCAAAACTTAAAGTGCAATATGATCTTAAACATGTATCACTAAATAAAAGATAAGATAAAATGATTTTAAAAATAAAAATAAACTAATATAAACTGATATTTTAAGCTGTGATTAGTAATGTAGATCTATATTACTCTTTGTCAATCATTTGTGTGTATTTTTATTTCTTCTGAAGGCATTTTACTCCATTTAAATATTCCAGGACTCCTGAGCTATGAAAGATAAGCCAATGAGAGTACCCACATACAATTTCCAACTTTTTAGCATTTTCTCTACTGATTTGGAGAGAAAATATGTGGGATATTGTAAGACAACAAAACATGTACTAATTATTCGTAGATAAAAAAAACATAATCAAACTAGCTAAAATATTAATAAACAAAAAAACAATGGCTGGGGGATATACAACATTTCTGCATGCACAGGTTTCATGCGGGTCTGCGAATGGGCAATATCATTTAAATCTGGGCGCAGACAAACAGGCCAAAATCATACAGGACTTGAAATTCCTAATTTATCCCTTAAAACCTTGCTCCCAGTGTGAGCAAAATTGAGTTGGATTGTATTCACTTTCTCTCTGTAGCATTAGATTACAATCAGAGACATAATGAGGGGTTCTGAAATGCAATTATTTTAAGTGGTATTGTAAAATTCTTTGTCCTGAGGGTTAATACTCCATGATATCGAATCATGGAAAGGAAAAGTAATGAACTGGCTCACAGACATGACTCTCCGCCCTCTGGTTTCTACCAACACACAGAATTGCAGATGCATAATGAAAGCACATAAACATGATGACGATGCGTTCACCTAAGGCCATCATCAATAATTCATGATTCATATTCAAGCCTTTTATAAAAAATGCCCTGGTACATTCTCAGGGTTTTTTTTTTTTTGTCTCAGTAAATGTAACACTCCTCCAATTTGACCTTTTCACCTCTTCAAATGCAATTTCAAGACGTTAAAATCTGGATGTTTGTTAATAAATGTGGCAAACATTCTGCATCTGCATCTTGACAACCTGCCATTCCGCAATTATCAGACAATCTAATTAAAAAACTGTGAGGACAGCAAGCTGAAAACTATATGGGCTCGTTTTCATGGCTGAGGTTTGGGATTTTGCTGAGGCCACGATTTCTCCTTTATAGTCTAACCCCATTGTACCTTCAGCCTCAAAACCCTGCCAATCTTCCATGGGGAATCACACAAGAAGATCTCCGAAATGTCAGCCTGACAGAAGCACTTTTCACTGCCCTTCCCACCATTGCAGCAGAGCCACTGGAGGACGGAAAAGGGTCACTAACTGTGCGTGAGCAAAATGTGTGCGTATGCATGAACGCAGCTGTAAGCTTTAGATCGCGACACTAGGGTGGCAGATATGCATGAATGGCATCTAAATCATAGTGGTGTTATGTAAAAAAAAAAATCCAAAGAGTGTTTGTGAACACTCTTTTTTCTGCTGAGCTCCAGAAGTGAGCCCCAAGGCGAACCCTTTTGACCTTTCCAAAATGTTACTGCCCATTTGGCACAGCAGCCGCAGCTAATAAAACTTTCATAATCATGAATTTTTGATTCCAATCCCACTCTAGGCCTTGGGCTAACCTGGACCATGGTAGCCCGAAACCCTGAGAGGGATTGAGAGCTGTTGTGGCTTGAGGTTTCATCATTCTACCCTCTGTGTTTTTGACACGTTAAGATTTGGAGCATTATGAGTGAGGCATGCAGTTTATTAATTATTTTTTTTTTAAATGAAAGTAATGTTTCTCTTCCTGCCTCTTCCCCCTAAAAAAAACCCCAAAATCACAATGAATTCTGGGAACTATAGCTGCAGCCCAGTAATTGCACTAATCTGTGTCGTTTTTTTCCACAGAAAAAAGCATTCCTTGGTCTAAACATTGCATAAAAACTGTTGACCCCAGACCAATATTCTCAAGGTCAACTTCGCAGGGGTGAAATTAGGAAATTCAGAAATATTCACAGAAAGTCATGGTGCTGGAGTAAAACACAGGATTTACATCTGCATGAGTCATCAGAGCAGAAGATTATGCAAGCTGCCCCCTGGTTCTTGTACAGCATTTCATAATGACCTCCCTACACACTAATGTAATGATGCTGACTTGCCATCGCCATTTATGGGGCCATATTCTTCTCTGTAACTAAGCACAGTGATTTTTTTTTCTTTTTCGTTTCCCTGTGACCTTCTGATCGTGCATTTACATGATTGCATGCGCTCTTGTATGTGGGCACCTGTGTCTTTGCAACTATAAATAGGTATAGAGCAACTGCTCATATAGGACGACATTCCTGTTCAGACAGGAGAAAGAGGATAACAGGCAGTGACAGATAGGGTACATTGGGAAAAGACACTTACGGTTGGCAGAGTTTGATGAGGTCCTGGTCTGTGGTCCCTGGCGGAAGGCCCCGAATGTACAGGTTGGTTTTACTGAGCTGCTCCGCCGCACTGTGGCTGCTGCTATTGGTGCTGGGGCTGGGCGGAGCCATGGGAGGAGGGGGCGGGGCATATGACTGCTGCAAGACAGAGAATGGCAGTAGTTGTTATTAAAAAAATTTATATGATTTATATGAGATTACTGTAATATGCACTTTTAAACAACAAGATCGCATGATTTAAGAAGAAAATAATGAAAATATATCTCTCATGGACATGTCTAGCCAATATGTGCTTAAACACAAGCCGGTGAAGTTTAAGTTTGAGCAGTGTTGCCAACTCTCACACATTTGACATGAGACACAAGCTTTCAGGCTCTGTCTTAAGGAACCCAAGTATATTTCACGCCAAATAAAAAGACAATGCAAATAAAAGGGTACCATCCAATTTGTCTTGAATTTCAAGGGGATATATATATTTGTCATTTAATTTGATACACTTACCGTGTCATATGCCAGAGAGCTTTACTGTCTAATAAATAGATATTTTCCCAAAGTTACAATAATGTGCATATTTCATATTTCAACAATTCGGCATGACAGCGTACAACTGAATCAAGTTACCGCGTGCATGCCTGTCAAGCAGACAGGCCGTAACAGAAAAATTCAAGCTTGACATGGCTAACTTATTTCACTTAACTAAATAACGACCAAAGTAAGTATTGGTCATGTTATTCAGTGAGCTAAATTACAGTGTAAATATCAATTTCGCTTTAAGATTTTCCAAATTAATAGGCAAGAATAAACCTGGTTCCTGTTCAACAACAAAGCATTTGAATGCGACGAGCTCGTGATCTCGACTTCAGAAGCGTGTGAAGTTACGTAGCAAATTTCCGATAGCGCGTGAAGGCAGCATAGTTTTATTGAACCGTTCAGCAAGTCGGACCTCGTGCTCACAGGTCACAGCTGATTGGACCAAAGGACGCGCAGTACACCTGCAGTTTCGACGATTCCAGTCTGGACTGGATGTACAGTTGGAATACGCCAGTCGCCAGTTTAATCATCGTCGTCAGCAAGCAAGGTACAGCAGCATATGAGCACAACTACTGAACTGATTGTACTTATATCCCTCACAGGTTGGTTTAATCCGCGTCCATTTTTAATGTGGCGTCTTTTGAACCGCACACAGCGAGCGAGCGTTATATTTTCTGACAGACACGTTAGTCAGATATAGAACCATCACTGTGACAGTTAGATTGTGTCATGAGAGCAATTATTTGTGTGTGTGTGCTTGCGCTTACCTAGTAATGTCTATGTAATGTACTGTGTGCGCGTCTGGGCCGCGCTTTCTCTGTGTTTGTGATAATCATTGGCTGTCAGTTGTGCTGTACACTGGCAAGTCTCCCCTGCCATTAATCTATTACCTGCACTTCCCCACAGCCTGCAATTTCCTCCGGACAGACAGACAGGCAGACAGACAGGCCTATCGCGGCTAGAATAGATTCTGCATTCATATAGTTCACACACACCCTTTGCCTCGAGCTACAGTTATGAATGAACCCATTGAATTCTCAGGAATACAACACAAAGACAGGGAAAAGAAGACGACGTCAAAGTGCCATCAAAACATACATGTGCATATAGGGAAATATAAAGCTCGTGTTTACTCTGAAAAAGTTGGGGATTTTATATGAATATGAGAAGGTCAGTGCATTGCATGAACAATGACATAGGCCTACTTATCAGCAGTATTGGAACTACTAACTCAACTTTATGTTCAGTCGCGTGAGTCGTTCAAGTTTAAGATTATAGTAAACAATAGTTAAAGGTGCAGTGTGTGATTTTTAGCGGCATCTAGCGGTTCGGTTGCGAGTTTGCACTAAGGGCTCAGCCCACTGCTCACCCCTCCCTTTCGAAGAAGCTACGGTGGCTAAAACGGGACAAACATATCGTCGTCTGAGACAGCAGAGAATAGCCAGAGTAAGCCAAGAGTGTGTAACATTGTCACTGTGTCTGTACCACAGTCCATTATAAACCACATCATGGATAACGTTTTCAAAGCCATAGTCAGGTGAGGATCAAGGGTCTATAATATAATAATAGTAATCAGCTGATTGTCTAAACCCATAATACAGCAAGGGAGAAGAACCATATTAAACTAGGCAACTATATATTTTTCTAACAGGGTAGCTGCTAGTAAAAGTTTAGCTGGCTAATATGAGCTGTTACTGTGGCTGAGCTGGTTAAAGCGTAAAGCCTTGTTTATACTCGACACGTCCGCGTGAGCCCAAAGGTGCGCGCGGCAAAAATGACATGATTGTAACAGCGCGCGCGCCTCCGCATCCCCTAGACATTTACTACACACAATAGGCTTTTTTCTCTGATTTTGAAAACTCTTCGCGATCGACTTATACTTCCAAGATCGACGGGTTGGTGATTTCTGTAACGTTACTGTTTTATGGTCAATGACAAGAGTACTAATCAGCTGTCTCACGAACGTAACCAGCACATGTATCCCCACATAGCAAAGCCATAACACAGCGAGGGAGAACTAAGTTACATGAAACAATCCAACTACATATTTTACACCACTGACAAGTCACTACTCACGGTGTTTATGGCTTCTAGGTTTCTGCGGCTTCTCTTTCAAGATAGTGACAAAACGCGCTCTGTAGCGCTGTTTGTGCGCGTTCGGCTACGGTAGAAACATGACGTCACAATATGTCGGCCTTCATAGAAGGGGATTCCCGTGGTTATGTAGATATAAATGTCTCATTCTAAGGTAATAAAAACATTACGGTTTATTAAGTAAGTTCTTTATACACCACTGAAAACAAAGTTATGGATGTCATTTTGCATTTCTGTTAATAGATACTCAAAATTTGTACTGATTGCACCTTTAACGTTAGTTGTTTATTTGCATGGATATGAAATATATACAATAAAAAAAGAAAGTCTCCATATAATGCGCAGGGAGAGGCAGAAAACCCAAAAGGGCTTATTTAAAGCCTCCACCTAAACAAAGAAAAAAATAATTATGAAATTAAAGAAAAAAGCCAAATTACAATAACAAATACATGAATGCATATGACTGTATCAAGTTAATTACAACATATCAAAAAACCCAAAATAATGTAGCCTACTCCAGGAACAAGCTCTATGGGGAAAATATTTGAGAAATCTAAAAAAGCAATAAAATGACCCTTTATACATCTTTTATAACATATTAAATCAGATTTTTTTTTTTTTTCGCTAGATGGGATAAACCATTCCATAATTGAATACCCCTAAATCTTAGCGAGGATTGACCTCTACAAGTAAGACATTTAGGAATCTGAAAATTGACGAGTTAAGTGACAGTGAACCTGTGAATTTACTTTAAAATACATAATTCCTTTGGAATGTTACCTTCTCTTGAATATATCTTATAAATTAAAACACATATTTGAGAAATTACTAATATCAATAGTAAGGACCAGAAGTTTCTGAAATAAAGTATGCGATTCCGTATGCAGCTATGGTTTGCGTTTGAAGGTTTGATTCATTGAATCGGTTCATCTTGAACAGTCCTTTCTCTTGTATGTAGTGATAGTAATTTTGATTCATTTTAAAGAAACTGTTTTTTTGGGCCGTTTACTAATCTTAAATTAAGAGATTCAAACAATGATTCACTGATTCGCATGTTGCTGCTCATTACTTTCTTTTTCGACTCGGTCATATATACATATATAAGTGTTGTATTCTAGTGTTTATTGTATTTAGTTTTTAATTTTGATGTCACATTTATTGTGATTCATTATATGAATGTCATGATAGTCAGCACATGTCATGGCAAAAAATACAAAAGTAACTTAAAGCATTATTTTGCATAGAAATAATTCTGTAACTTAACATAACTTTTAAACCTAATGTTCCCCAAGACTGATGCGCACATAACTCTGCTTTACAAGCTGTGTCTTAGTGTGCCAGAGCCCTACATGAAATCTGGATATAATAAATACACCCAATTCCCAGAAACTATACACACCATATGCGTGTCTGACATGGCTTCAGGCAGTAATGCACACATGCATGATCTGACTGCACAAAAAGCTTCCTGTGTGAGTGAAAGCTTATCAGACCCTCCCGGCCCGGTTCTCCTCGACAGATCAGGGGCCTGGCCTCCGCAACACGACGCCGGGATGGAGACAGACCGAGCGCAAGAGAGCAAAAGCTCGGCTGATCAAAGTGCGCGCCACAGACACCTCTTTCAGCCAATTTGTGCAGCTGTCAGGGGCGCGGCGATGGGGCGTCAGGGTGTGTAGTGTGTCAGGAGTCATGATGGGGGAAGCCTTTGAAACGTCAAAGGCGTTCACTTCGCCATCAGACGGGCCGGGATTAGAGGGAAAGGGAGAGATGATGTTGCTTCTACAATGGACTCCAGCAGGAATCACACACATACTCTAGGCGTCTCTATAGCCACACACACTAACAAATCCCATTCAGTCGTACATGCAGCTTTAGCGGAGGCACTTAACTTAACCGAGGACACCCTGGGAGACAAATTGCCTGATGATAGATGTGCTGTTATGCTACACATATGTTGTCTGAAACGCATTAGCACATTTAAAGGTTTCCATTTGTGATAAGTTGTCAGTTAACAATAGTTTGTCTTGAGGTTTTGCTTTGGTAAGAAGTGTTTGTACAGTATACATTGTCGTGGCATATATATTGCAACAAAAATTCAGCCTTTTGACTATAGGGTCATTCCCTGTCAACTCAAGAGGTCAGACATGAGGTCAGACATAAGCTCAGATTTTTTATTTTATCCTTATTTTTTCTGAAGAAAGACTAATATGTTTACAAAAATAATATTGATCCACCATTTTGTAGAGGGGGGTTCAAAATGACATTTTTCACGTAAGATTTGGAGCCAAATTACAGGAGGATAAAAATGACTTTAGAAAGAAGGCTGGCCCTTGGTGTAGAAGACCCCCCCCCCCCCCCCCTTCTACAGATATCTTAATATCCTTTAAGATTTTGTTTCATAACAAACTTTTCTTTTGGTGTCTTTATTTTGAAATCCCAATATGGTTTAATTATAGGGGTATTGGGATCTAAATATGGCTCCAAGAATAAATTGTACACATTTTTAATGGTAAAAAACTAAATGTGGATCACTTTTCATACAGCTGAGCTGATACAAATAATGTTGGAAGTAGTAGAAATGTTGTCCTATTTAAAATATTTGCATAGAACATTGCTGTCTGAGTGCCATAAATATTATTTTTCCCAAGCTGGCATGCCTGTAACTCTTGAAGATATCTCAATATAACTTTTCTTAATTTTTAAGCCCCTAATGGTTCAATCCAATAGATATTGGGATTCCAATGCGTCTCCATATCCAAATTGTCATAACTTAGAAAAAAATAATTTCAGAAAAAAATATGAACCAGGGAAGTTTCAGAAATTTGGTTGATTTTTTATACAAGCATGTAAAATTTGATGTGGGATGGACATTTGAGTGATGACTCAAACTAATCATTTAAACAATATTTTCTAAATGGACCGTTGGATCAAAGCCATTAAGAAACATAACAGCAAAAAAAAAAAAAAAAAAAAAAAACATAATTAGCTATATATTGCCTATAGCTGTAGTTGCTGTATAATTGGTGGATGTTGTTTAGCTTTGGTGCCTATGCAGTCTGCATGAGTTCAGCTTGTGTCATTTGTGTAATTTCCCTCACATCATTTCTAGTCATCTCTATAATGTAGCTTTCAATCAAAGCGGCAAAAAGGCTAAAGCCTTCGAAGTGGAAACCAGTTATTGTCTGCTAATTAAACAATTCCTGGCTTTCTTCTCCTTGTCTTTTGCTCTCTCTTGTCCCTGTCTTCTAACACTCTAATGACAGTAATCTGTCCATTCAGCCCCCCTCTTCTTCCGCAGCCTGGCTTCTGTAAACGTCTCCTCCTCTCCCCCGCCCCACTCCTCTACTACAGATAAATCCCTCCCTCCCTCCCTCCCTCCCTCCCGCTTCCCCATCTTCCCTCCGTATCCCAGGGTTGGCCGGTGCGTAGCCGGGCTCTGCTCTTTATTAAAGGGTGAGTGATGTGCACACACATTATCTCCTCGCTGCACGCCCAGATAGCCTTCATTTCCCTAAAGAGTACTCCAGTCACCAAACAATTAGTACTTCCTGGAGAGCCCTCGAAAATGGGTTTCGAATGGCCGCTTCTCCTCTCCTCCAACCCTTCTCCCTCCCTCTGTCTGTCTGTCCGCCTGTCTCTCTCTCTCTCTCTCTCTCTCTCTCTCTCTCTCTCTCTGTCTCTCTCCCTTTCTCTCTCTCTCTCTTTACCTCTCATTATTTCTCCTCCGCTGTTCTTCGCAGAGAGAGATTGACCTCTATCAGGTCAGCTTTTTTGCGCTGCCTGCTGAGTATGTGGAGTTAACCCCTGCCTCCACCAACTGTGATTATGCTTAGGCTGTGAAAACGTATGTGTGCGCAGTTCGTATGCATGCATTTAAATTATTCAGTGTATCCACACATTGATGCATCACTGCATGTGATATCAATCAATGGCTTAAAGTCCACGATAAAAAAAAAAAAAAAAAAAACTTTTGTAGCATTACAAAAGTATGCATTAGAATTCAAGTTTTTAGATATGTACTTGTCATTTTCATCTTAGTTTCATATGGTTTAACAGAAAAACAAAAATTCCTTCTTTTTTTATAAAAATGTAATGACTCAAATGTAATGTGGTGTTATCACAGAGTAAAACATAATAAGATATTTTAATTGACTTTCACCTTGAATACATGTGAATGTACTCATCTTAATCTTTTTTTGAAAATACAGATTTTTTTAATATATATATCTAGGTAAAACTATTTTCAGGTCAATATTTAAGGGAAAAGTACTTTTTATTATTAAGAATTATTCATTTTTGGGGGAGACATGACAAGAACAATGTTTGTTTACAATCTGAACTGGCCGTAATAAAATGTTAAATTAACATAAGCCAATAATTGTATCCCTTAAAATGCATCTTTGATCACCAAATCTATGCTTTTTGAAAAAAAATCTTCATGGCTTAAAATAGCTTGACTGCAACTCTACACTGGATCCATGAATATGCTTATTAGCCCCGCCTCCACTCACAACAGCCCACAAATTCACTCGGCCAACGTACTGAGGTAAACGCTGCACAATGGTATCGCTCTTTACAACGTCGGACACATAACGGTAATTAATATTAGTCTTTTCCTTGACTATGTTATCAAACAACTAATAATGTGTTGCTAAAGTTACACAAACTATGTTCCCGTTCCCCATCTCAGTCTGCCTTCTAACAATCATCAGAAACGCTTTGAACAACTAAGAACGTCAGTGGAGAAAGGCATGATATAGTTCATCATAACATCGTAATATACATCATACACCCGCTATATTGCTAAATCTACCTGATTTTTCATATCAACAGAACAATATACTGGGATAACCTGGCTTCTCTCGAGACTCCCATGCTATTTAGCTGTTAATGATATGCTAAAGCCAGCCGGCACGTTGACGTGATTGGTTACAACAAGGTAGTAGCTTTTGACGTCAGAAACACCAGTGATTTAAAACCGCGTTTTTGATGCTGTTTTTTTTGCACATGGTCCGTCTTAAAGCACATTAAAAACACTACATAGACATATAAACAACATTAACTTAACTTAAACTTAACTTTTTTTCAAACATTAATAAACAGTAAAGCGGTTTTGTTCAAATATTGTTACCAAACTACTAAAAACGGAATCATTTTGATTAAACTTTTTCTTCATTATGACTTATCAGGACAGTTTTATTACCCTGACATTACCCTGAGGGACTTTTTGCCCCTCAAAATATCAGAGTAATTTTAACACAAAAATTTAAAACACGCTCATCATAGAAGAGGTGTATTCAGGGCAGGCAATGTAATTTCTGTCTTTTTGAATAATATAAAGAAAATAGTGTGAAGTCATTGACCCATATGCCATGAGTTCTGCCACCATTTTTCCCCAAATGTGAAGGAAAGGTCTCGTAGCTTTTCCATAACAATTTAGATTATCTTGCAGACAGCTTTCACAGAACACGCACACACACATTCACTTGGCCTCGCTCCTGACGGTAGTGATCGATAGTACACGCCGTGACCCTGCCGTCGCAGGGACCAGAGCAGGACACGGCGAGCATTGCTCTCCTTTCCTCAACTCTACCCCCGGGGCCCCTTGGGGCGAGGGAAAGGATGCCGGCTATTTAGGGAAAGGTTTTGAGATCTCCTGCATCCGGACAGAGGAGGTCCGAGGAAGCCCCAAAGATTACACTGTGCACTTTGCGCACACACCCAGCGCACATAAATTCATGACTCTATCTGACCCAGAAATATATTACCACATGCATTACCCCATTAGGCTCTCAAGAAGATCTATACGTTAGAGTTACTGCAGCAAAGGTAGGAGGGAGATTTCTTGTGGAGAGGGAGAGTGAGCAAGCAAGCGAGCTTTAAGCTCTCTGTGCAAGTAGGCATTGAGTGCTCTCTGCCATTACTCATAGTCAATAGCTTGCTGCATTAGAGCCTCTTTGAATTGCAGAATTTCATATGAAATAAAGGGATGGTCTTCTTCTACAGCTTTCTTTTGTGCTGGAGATATGGAAGGCGATCATTACTGATGAAATGATAAACGTTTTCCTTCGCAGGCATGACATTGAGCCTGTCATTTGGCTTCTGACTCAAACAAAGTACACTTGCAGGAAGCGAGCATGTCAACCATCAGTGTCATAAATCATAAAAATGTAATGTCAGTGTCAGCCAACATGGGCCTTTTTTCCCAGTAATCATGCCTGAGAAATGTTTAATTATCCTGTAAATATTGGATCTTATATTTTTTTCTGAAGTAACACTGTCCAAGAGCAATGCCAGCAGATAAAGGCAGTGTCTCCTTTCCTTTTCTTGAGTTTATTGCATTCTCATTAAGATCTTAAAGCATGGCGTGAATGTGTTGGACTAACTGCAAAAAAGAGGCTAAAAGTTATGTGATGAGAGGCAGTGCCTCTTTAGCATTATGACTGGCTGTGAATGGGACAATACCTGTCTGTTATCTTCGCAACTGCTCCACTAATTGGCTTGAATGGGTCAAACTGGTGGAAAAGAAAGACTAATGGACCCTTCACAACCTTAGCCACAGTTGCCATTGGCCATTTTCTCTTGCCATAGAGGATCTGTGGGTTTGGATAGTTGGATAACACAATTTTATGGAGTTAAAAATTAACAAAAAAGCATTGTGTACCACAAGGTACCCAGATAGTGTTTTGGTTGGTTTTAGCAAGCACTTATGCTGTGTCCGAAATCAAATACTTCCTTACTATATAGCATGTGAAAAACAGTACGCCAACAGAGTAGTATGTCCGAATTCATAATATCCGAAAAAAAGTTAGGATGACCCACTGCTTTCGGCGACATTCTGAAGTGTGCATTCGATGGACACTACTATCCCATGAGGCCACGAGAGAAGATTTATAAATAGAGGTGAAGCGACACAACTGACGCTGATAGGTCACGTGATAATGACAACAATGCGAAAGTAGTACGTGCAGATTTCATACTACACATATTCATACTATATAGTAGTGTTGTCAAAAAACTCGGTACTTCGGTACCAAGTCGGTACTAAAAAAATGAAACGGTTGGTCCCAGCTTTTCTAGGTACCGAGTACCGGGTTAATCCGGTTCTTGATGCGCTGTCGGAAAGATGCAGAGGTGCGTACTCTTCATAAAAACACTCTGAGACACGGCGACCGGCGCTGCTAATGCGGTGGCTCTGAATCCACTTGTTGACAAGAAAGGAGGAAAGAGCCACATATGGAAATATTTTGAATTAGGCTAATGTCACGTTGCCATAAAGGGCCGTTCACACGTTTATATAGCGCGTTTTTTTGCGCGTGCAAATTTCAAATGTAGGCGCGCGGCAAGCGCGCTCATAATAGAAGAGACGTACGAGCTCGTCTTTCCAGGCTCGCCGCTGTTCATGGTTGCATAGCGGAGACACGGGAGAGCAAGCGCTTGTGGAAAGGAGAAAGCGGTGCGATGCGCTCTCCATGATGACAAGGAAGTATCAGAATTAATTGATTTCTAGCCCTTGCATTAGAAATCAGCTACAGGGTTCTCAAGCTTTGAAGACAGGCAAGAGTGACATTTTTGGATTAAATAAAAGTACAGGTAAGTCAAATAAAACATGTTTTATCTCCTGTATAGTTTGGCAACACTACAATAAGACACCATTCATTAATATCACTTAATGCAACATCAACACATTGAGTGAACAATATATTTTTACAACATTAATTAATGTTTGTGAATGTTATTTAATACAAACACATGATTGTTCATGTTTGTTCACTTCATTCATTGTGCATTAAATAATGTTAACAGATAAAACTTTTGATTTTAAAAATATATTAGTAAATTTTTAAGTTAACCCCATGGAGAATAATTGCTACAGTATATAACTGTTGTTTATTGTTAGAGAATTTTATCTAATGTTATCTAACAAATAGAATCTTATTGTAAATTGTTTTTAATACTACAGTTTCCATCTTTGTAACCGTGATATACACTTTAATATGTGTAAATTTAATCTAAATTAAGTTTTGGTACCGAGAACCGTGGATTTTCACTGGTATTGGTACCGAATACTGATATTTTGGTACCGTGACAACACTACTATATAGAATATACTTTTTAATGGTCGCGAAGTAAGTTCAAATTAAAATGTAGGCTATACAGGTACAGTACACAATTTCTGACGAACCGTCAGTTTGTTAAATTAAAGCTGAAGTGTCATTTTTTGAATGGTAAGGTACTTTCCTTTTTCAGTTTGATTCCTCTGAAAATGTTAAACACTGTGGCTCTCAGGTGCTTTCAGAACTTTGCTCTGTTTGTTTTAGCATCCTGAGGCCTGAGTCTGAACCACCCAACACATCAACACGCTCAACCTTGAGTTTGGCGGCAGGATTGTCTGTTTAATGGCAGACAGGGAGAGTGTTTGGGGAAACCTGTTTGAAAACGTTCATTATTTTTGAAGATGTGTTGTCTGAGGTCTGAAACGAATGATGTCCACTTGCCTCCTAGAGACTTTTTGCCTACATGTTTTATGTGTTTGACCCTTTGAGAAACTACAAAGTGGAATTGGACCACATGCAGACTAAACAGGTACCAGAGCACCAGACTGTATCTTTCATAATTCTTCCTGTCAGCAGGAATGTGAAGACAAATACGCTGGCTTTAATTGAAGAAACACTCTGTTCCAGACGCTCAACCACACTCCAGCTTGTTAACGTCAGGCCCACGCACTGTTAATGTCATGAACTAGTTACACAAACATTCGCCCAGACAGCACCACCAACAACATCTTCCTCACCGGCCTCTCTCACGACAGAACAGCAAGCAAAGGTTCACACTCAGTTTGCAATCAAACTTGCGCGCCTACGCAACATATGACAATCTGCGCCTTATTCCACACAGAATTGGCTCACATCTGTGGCTCCTCTGTGATGACACTAAAGGATTATTCACCACAATTGTTTGACCTCTCGAGTATTTGCGATGCATGAATAATCATTACCACCTCCTTATCATGCAGATATATGCTAATTTCTCTTAGGTATATTCAGAAAGCACTCCACCTCTTTCCTTGCTGAGGTCAAGGTTTAACTGAGGTAGCATGTATGGAAACTATGAATGCTGAGTGGCTCAGGTTTTAATTGTCCTTTTTTTTGCAAAGGGGCAGAAAACTTCAAATAAAGTTTTCCTGGATTTAAATGCATCTGGAATTTAGGCCAAATTCCGAGTTAATTCGTACACTACATTAGCGGATGTCTCTCTATTTAAATACCCCTTCCTTCATGACCCGCAAAATCCCAGTCCCCTCAGGGGCAAGCACAGCACATTAAAATACGAGGAAACAATCAGAGTGTGCTTATTTGCATATGAACGGGAGATGGAAGCCTGCAAATCCGCAGCAGTCCATTTTAATCTGAGAATGACTTCCTCTTGTATTGTTACAAAAAAAAGTCGCTGATAGCATTCTCTCTTCTCGTCTCCCAATCTTCCTGCAGAAATTAACATCCGAATGTGCCGTTCGCTTCGAACCAGACCGCTCAGAGAGCCGTGCAGACGGTAGCTGTCCGCCAACCACTGTTGCCCCGGCAACAAAGTGGAGGACATGGTGAGGTCTTATCAATCAATTAGAAACGTCTCTGTTCACTAGAAGCATTGAGCCACTGGGTCATGATTTCTCCACAGTTTGTCAAATTCATTAGGGCCCTTGCCAGACCCATATCGCTGTTAAAAAAAAAGTTATTTTGAACATCTGTCACCTCAGTGAGCAGGGGTTTTATAGACTGATCTTCTGCATTTCCTTTATGTTAATTACTGGACCAATATAATCATACTCCATTTAAGTTTATAAAACAGTGTTTTTAAATTAGTCAAATTAAAATGTAAAAAGTTTTCCTTTAGGAGAATACAGTATGCACAGAGAAAGAAAATGAGAGGAAGTCAATGACTTTTTTTTTTTCCTGGTCAAGAGTCATACACAATTCATTTAGCTTGAGAAGAGCTCACTTCCTCTGCCTTCATTAAAAATCCTTCATCAGGTTTGCTTTTGCATCAGGGCTTCCAAGAACTCCGGACTAGACCCATTCAAGGGAATTCCTCTCTCCAACATTTTTTTTTTTTCCTTCCCAGAAGCTTTATGAGAATCAGCTACTGTTAATTGGCATCACATGAAGGCTGAGTGGGTTTTTGGGGTCACATCCATGTTTCAGTGATTTGATGGCAGGAAGCTAACATTGCTTTATTTAGCGCTGACAGTGATGTGCACATGGTGAAATATCATGCTAAAGGTTCTGCTCCTTGAAACTTTCACAGTGCACGGGATTCATCCAACAAAGCAAAGATATCAAGAAACTGAGAAAAATGAAAATGTGTGAATTTTTTTTTTGCACTGAAAGATTTTTAGACAACTTTTCAGATCACAGCTCATACATCTTTAAAACTACCACAAAATATACCATGGTTTTTGTTTATGGTATTATATGGTATTACTGACAATGATACTCATGTTGAAACAAATCTACAATCAATTGAAAATGTTCCAAAAAAGAAAATGTGGGAATCTGGTTTTTAATAATCCAAAAAAGAAACAAGAAATATCATGGAAATACCTTTTTTTTTTTTTTTTTTTTTTGGCAGTACCATAAGTAGTAATTCTGTAGTGTTCGGTGTAATCTACAATACAATTTCAATAACATTTATACAGTGTGTATATATATACTGTATATATAGATATATATAGAGATATATATATATTTAGTTACGGAACAGACTCGGAAACGGAAATGCAATAACATGTTCTTTATTCAGCAGCACAGAGCAAAATGGTGGGAAACAGATGAGTGAACTGGACAATGAGAGCTATCGTTGACTGGAGATGGATGGTAATGCAAAGCCTTTGTCTTACAGGTGCAGGAGATCGTGGATGGCTGATGCAGACCGAGCACACACCTCGCTGGATGGAATGGTAGGCGACTACACACACACACACACACGAAGGACCAGGAGACAAGGAGCGATCATACGCTGGAGAAATTTGGAGAGGAATGACATAGGAGAATAATCGCTGGCGTATAATGTTGGCGATAAATCGCAGGAGTCAGGTTGGTAGTCCAAACAATGTCTATAAACGAGACCAGACCCGTTGTCTGGTCTGGACTGGTGCGAGGTGAGTGCTTAAGCAGCAGAACTGTAGATGCGGGAGATGCAATGCAGGTGTGTGTGGTTAGTAATTACATGCAGGTGAGTGCCAGGAAGGATTATGGGGAATGTAGTGCAGATACGGTGACTGGTGAGAGCGCTGGTGACCGTGACATATATATATATATATATATATATATATATATATATATATATATATATATATATACTTTCATATACAATTCTAATAAAATTATTAATATACTGAAATTTGTATCCTTTATCTGACCGCACAGAATAATATAGTTTATAATTTTGTATTTTTACCTTATGATACTATAATAAGCTATAGCACTTCAAAGATATAGAATCAAGTTATACTCTGCAGTTCTTGGCCTCTCTCTACAGCCTCTGTACCATAACACACAGATGATAAAGAGGCATACATGCCACGTGTCCATGTACCTCCCTCCACATTGAGTCATCAGCTCTGCACTCCATTAATCACACATCATCAAATGTTGTCGCATCATGTTAGTAAAGAGAGAGAGAGAGAGTGTGTGTGTGTGTGTGAATGTGTGTGTGGTCTCCAAATGCGATCTATATGTTGAGGTCCTCATACAGCCTTGCGCTTCCATGCTCTTTCGGACGTACATAAATAAATAAATGATAAAAAGGCAGATATCCATGTCTCAATGTCACCCTCTCTGGGTGTTACAGAAACCTCAGCTAAGCTTGATGCTGACATTGAGATGGAGAGAGATAGCCAGTCCATGGACAGAGTATTATATTCCCTCAAATGGTCACTGAATACAAGTGACATTGAAGCAGCCATTAATCAATTTTCATACCTAGTCCTTCATCAGTTCACTAAATGCTGGAGCCTGATTTGATCGATAACAGAGGAAGAGGGGAGCAAAACAGTCGCTAGCCATGCAGATGATGATCAAGACATGCTCTGTGCTAGGAATGATTTAAAGACCGTGTCAAATTACCATGAAAGGTTAAAACTATTTTTTTCTTTCTTTTATTGAAGCGGATGAGAGATGCTGTAGGCTAGACAGTATACAACCATTTTCAGTGCTGAAATTCGATGCGCTAAATATACCATGTGAAAGTGTGTTATTTTTCTTAG
This sequence comes from Tiaroga cobitis, assembly GCA_030578255.1. Classification (NCBI taxonomy): domain Eukaryota; kingdom Metazoa; phylum Chordata; class Actinopteri; order Cypriniformes; family Leuciscidae; genus Tiaroga; species Tiaroga cobitis. The sequence continues at coordinate 39,008,918 of CM060606.1, forward strand.
TTTCTTAAACCCCAGCTTAATATGCAAAGACAAAAAAACAATAATTGATTATATTACAATGATATATTATAATTGGTTATTACTTTGCATGTTATATATACATATATAATATAAATATGCATATTATTTAATATTTAGCCAGGAGGGCTTTCTGTGTGGAGTTTGTATGTTCTCCCAGTGTCTGCGTGGGTTTCGTCTGGGTGCTCCGGTTTCCCCCACAATCCAAAAACATGCAGTATGAAATGGTTAATGATATATATATATATACATATGTCAGTATATCATATATCAGACCAGTATATACCTGTATATATACTGTGTATATCAGGGATTATCGGCCAATGATCATGGCCGATTATGTCTTGTCAATCTTTGAGAAACTGATACTGTGTGTGTACAAAATATCTCTTGTGTTAAATTAGGTCTGTCGAAGTGAAAGTGTCAATAACGCATTGACAGTTAAAAACAATAGAAACGTTAAAACAGGCAATGTTTGACCTTATGAATCAGGCGTAGTTCAAGTCAGGGTTGCACGGTTTATGGTTGTAGCACCCCAACCAATAATCGCAAAGAGCTTTGTGCTTTGTTACTTCTGATAAGAAACAAAGTCTCAGCTTTCAAATTCTGTCCATTTTATCACAAAATTCAAACAATAAATGATGCTCTTATTATGCTCACTGTAACGCCTCAGTCCAAGCAAGTCCTTTCTTCCACTTTAATACAAGTTATAGCATGGAAAAAAATGCATGAACTTTTAGGTATGTTGAATGATACAGTACAACTTACCAAAATATATCATGTAATCGCTCAATTAGTGTTTCACCCGCAAAAAGACGTCAATAAAACAGCTTGTGAACAATAAGTCAATTAACGTTACATTTACCTCAGGAAAGTTATCCAATGTTAACCGTTTGTTTGAGGAAAAAAAAAAAAACACTAGAGAAGAGCTTATTTACTGTTAATTCTATGTGTATGTTTGAATAAATTTGCCATGAATATAAGTGTTGATGAAAACTATGTGTAACTGAGTTATATTCAATCATTTCAGTTTTTATTTGAGTGTAATTATTATATCTGAAAATAAATAGCAGTTTAATATAATAGTTTGGGCTCTGTTGTTAATTTTAACCTCGAACATTATAGTGTTGTACCAAATGAGAGGGTTTTTTGTATGATTTACGTGTGTGTGCGTGTACATATTTGTATTTTAATGTTGCTTGTATACATGGCTTCTTTCGAATATAAGTCATTGCAGAAAGATGCTTTATGCTAACCAGCCGATCCTTGACCCATTGGTCTGAGCATCCCGTCCAGCCTGACACACATTGGGGTGACCAGTGGCAGTGTTTTTTTAAGTCATTTTTATAAGTATAATTACATTAATTCATTCAGATCTTAAAAAAGGCTGCATTACAGTCAAGCCTCATATACGCGTGCATGTCCTGTGGTTGTGTGGTGTGACGCATGTTGTGTTGCGTGGGTGTGCGGATGGATGCTTTTCGGGAGATCCACAAGGGTGCTGCTGTGTCAGAGCGTGCACTCAAGGACGTGGCTGTGGTCCAGGCGTAGTACGCTAAGATGATCTCTTAGCCCATGTAGAGTCCATGCGTTAAACACATGTACAACGGATGCATGATATAAAGCCAACAGGATGTCATGTTACAAGATATCATGTACGTGGTGGTTATTAGATTGTGGGATACAAATAATTAGCTCTACCTCCACCTTCCTGTCCTTGTCTAATTCGTTGTCATAACTCAAGATAACCTGATTTATATGGCAGCACACATGTCCTGTTATGTCTCTAGAAGATTTTGTAAATAATGCATGATTAGAGTCTTAAAGGTATAGTTCACCTAAAAATGTAGATTCTGTCATGTACATTTATTTTTAAACACTATTAACCATCATTGTCATTCCAAACTTTCTTTCTACATATGGCAAAATAGCACCATAAAAGTGGTCCATGTGATTTCTGCACTATATTTCAAGTATTTTTCTAATATTCTTACAATAACTTTGTGTGAGGAACAGACTGAAAGGTAATTTGTTATTCTCTAAATGCCTGCTCAAGCTATTCTTGCTATGTTCATGTGATCAGTAGCGATGTACATTTCAAGACTGAATAATTATCAGTCTCAGATCTTTAAATGCATCAGCTGATCCAGGTCACAACCATTCTTAATGATTCATCCAGTTCACAAGTTCAACTCTCTTATTCAATAAATCAGGTTGCAACAGCCTACTGGAAAATATTCACTGAGATCATGACTTAAATTGTGGTTTGTCACACAAAATATTTGTTCAGAAGACTTGGAATACTGTGCACAAGTTGTATGGACCACTTTTATGAGACATGTACGAATCTTCTTTAAAGCTTCACAGCTCCTCGTTTACTTTCAATATTTTGAATATGGTGGCTAGGAAAGTTATTTTGTGTTCCACAGGAGACAGAAAGTCATGCAGGTTTGACCTGACTTGAGGGTGAGTAAATAATGACAGATTTTTTTTTAGTGACCTCTTCCTTTACCGCTTGTGTTTTTTCAACCTATGAGCACATTCTGATGTGGGACGGACAGTGTTCTTTCTGTTTTCAATTCTGTGTTGTTTGTCCACCCACTCAATGTAATTATCTCTTGAGATATTTGTGTTTGCCGGACACAATGTGATCATTCATACAAATGATCAGGGTTGAGTCTCGGTGTAATGTCAGTGTGGCTCTTCTGCTTTAAGCATTTGATCGAAAAGTGTGGGGGTGAAGGGAATAGAATGACAAAAAAAGAAAAATCCAATTATTCGTGCATAATAACAATCGTGCGGTATTCGCGGGCGATTTCCAGCACATAACCCAGCCCTTGCTGTCTCTCCTACTGTCTAAGCGCCAATTATGGTACAGGCAGCGGACATCCGCTTGAGCCAGGCCTCTTTCCGCTAGACCCATTAGGAGTTGCGCTGAACGTGATAGTGCTGTTTAGTCGAACACTGCACCGTAAGAGCTGTATGCTGCTCCAGTGCACCAGCTCGCAGTACACATACACACATGCATGCTTGCGCTGATCAAGTTACTGAAGTAGATGGCACGCTGTTCCCTTGCAACATCATTAAAGCAAGGGTGGGGATTTTCCTACAGCTCTGCGTGTCTAGCACAATGCGGTCGTATCACTGTCCTCTTCTGGAATGCAGCAGTGTTACCTGAGAAAAGTCTGCGTTCGGCGAGTATAGGCAGGGTGGAGAGAGGGAGGGATGCATAAACGATTCGTAACGGTGATAGAGTGAAAGAAAGAGGGATAAAAGACCCAAAAAGGACAGGGAGAAAGAGAGAGAGAGAGTACATGAGAGGCAGAACTCTGTGAAGTACCTCTTGTTATTAATAATTGATTCTTTGAAAAGACTGTGCGGTTTAATTGGTGGTTAGGGGTGATCCTGGCACACACACACACACCTCTGGGAGTCTTTCTGCAGCTGGTTTCCAGTAACGCAGACTCAACGTGAGGGTGAGGTTGAGGGATCAGCGCTCCACTCGAGAGAGAGAGAGAGCGAGAGAGTGCATTTGAAATTGAAACCTACCTGGAACAACTCGACCTGTGTCTGCAGTCTGCGAGGAATTCAGTCCAAAGCTCTAGAAAGTACACACCTTTCCATATCAGACAGCTTTCATACTGTTGAACCTGAACCACAGAGGCCACAACCCCACATGATTTGCTTTGATGACCACCGGAGCTGTATTTAATTTTATTAACCTATTCATCGAATAATTTAGCCGAAAATGGAGACGCAGTCATTATTTACTCACTCTCATGTATTTCCAAACCTGTATGAATTAGATCTTTACAACAGTGGTTCCTAGTGACAACGCTGCAAAAAAGGTCTTATTCTTTATAGAAGAAAGTATTTCCAGTTAAAATACTTGAGAGGCAACAATGCATAAGATGTTACGACTTGTTTTCCAAGAACATATCTTTGAAGAATGTATCTTTAGTGTATTTTGTCTTACTCCACTGGCAGGATTTTTATAAACAAGGTCAAAACAAGTGGAAAAATAAATCTGCCAATTCAGTAAGACATGTAGTATTCGAGCCCTATATTCCAAGTCTTCAGTGAAATGTTTTTGAGGTAACAATCCATTGGAAGAGATGATAATCAATCAATAAGGACATAAAATTTAAGTTTCTTCCTCACATAACGCTATGACTTCAGAAGACTTGGAATGTAGATTACAAGCCATTTGGGCTATGGTGTTGTTGTTGTTGTTTTGTCTTTTTTGTGAGATTGTGGGGCTTAACAGATGTGGTAACTATGAACTAGTCACAGCATGATGATTCTTCAAACATTCTCCATTTTATGGCAACAGCATACAGTTTTGGAACGACGTGAGGTGGGTGAGTTTTTGTTTTGAGATGATCTGTTCCTTTAAAGCTGCAGTCCGTGGCTTTTTTGGGGTTAAAAATTATCCAAAATACATATTTGAGAAAATACATAAACAGCCAGTGTTCAACGCTATCTTCTTACCGTAGCTCGATTCAAAACGGTAAGCTTGTAATAATGTTTTTAATTCCAGTGGTACTGGTGGATATCCGCGGGAGATTCGAGCATGTCTTTGCGTCATTACGTCACATCTGTACACATAAAGAAGGAGTCTCGGCTAGTAGAAGCTATATTGCGTGTGAGGATGCTGGAGGTGGAGATTTATAGCCTTTTCTCACAGCACTTGATAAAATTAAACTTATCAATTTGATGGCGGATCCAGAAAGGTTCAAACGACAATCACCAGTGACAACTGGAGACTCACCAGTTGTAAAATGCAAAAGACTTCGTTCGGACTTTGAAGTGGCTAACTTACAGAAAGAAAGAGACTGCAACCGGACCCATGCGAAAACAAGGATACATATCGGAAGGACATTACATGTAGTCACGCAATGCTTCTGACTAGGGCTGGGATAAACGATTATTTTTTAAACGATTAATCTAGCGATTATTTTTTCGGTGCATCGATTAATCTAACGATTCAATTTTCTGTCCGATTCGATTTCGATTCGATTCGATTCTGTTATCGATTATCTCCCCATTAATTGACTAATACCAATTTATACATGTTGATTTATATATCTGAATGAAAAAAACATGAATTCCTTAACATTGCAATATATGTTTATTGCTCTTAAAATTCCAAAATAAAAAAATATACAAGTGCAAAGTAATGCATTCTTAGTCAGAGGTAGCATTCAATAAAACTTTGAAGCCTTGAAAACACATAGGCCTAGCTTACTAAAAAATAGTGCATCTTGTAATTCTTCTTTCAGATGAAAATAACAACTTGATGTCTAGCATTCAATAAAATAAAAAAAATTCTATAAATATTTTTGAGTCTTCATTTTCTTTTCTGACATAGCCTACTCCAGTTCTTGTTAAAACACACCAGACATGCAAATTCTGTGCATTTTGGGCACTTTTTGAGTGAAATCATATTTATTTTGTCCATCAAAAGTGTGTTTTCACTTTAATCGAGAGCAGTGCTGCAAAAAAAAATACTCTGCGCGGAAACCTGCGCTTCACTGCTGCTCACGCGCTGCTCTTGCTCCCAGTGTGAATGCACTCATTGATTAACATGCAGGTCAGAAAAAAACCCCGCACTGCTCATGCTTGCGGTGTGAAACGGCCTAATTCACGAGGTTCCCTACATGTGCGTTCCGTGTGCACGTGTGATGCTAATGTTGCGCGATGTTAATCATGCGGCGCGATGTTAATCATGCGGCGTCCGAGTGCATTTGACCGGCATAAAATCAGAATATGTCAGACTGACCGGCCGGTCATGGCCGATCACGTGAAAATCGGACAATTCCGGTCACCAGCCGATCAATCGGTGCATCTCTACTTTAGAGGAACGAGTGCACTTTGCACCTTGCACTTTGAAAGTCTGAGGAGCCACTCGTGTTGCTTCTACTCTCCGGCGCCGCCATCTTTGTTTTGGGTCTGACGAATCGACGCGCATATTTTGCGTCGACGTATTTTTTGCGTCGACTTAATCGATGACATCGACGCGTTGTCCCAGCCCTACTTCTGACGTTGTTAACATTAACAAGTTGAGAAAAAAAGTACAATTTGCACGGTTTTGCGTGATAATAAGCGATTTTTAGATTTAATCAGCGCGATTTACCGCAATGTCAGAACCAGAACAAAAGTGGATGTTACTTACTTGTTCAGATGACATTTTCCGGTGAAAATTATTATGTTAGTCATACTTCCAAAAAGAATAATCTGTGATTCTGAATGCCAGTATCGACACCGGAGCGGTGATTGACAGCTGCACACTCTCCTCAATGTGTTCATCCGCGCTGTGCCGTGTCGAACTACAACTCACGTAAAGTTGATAATTCCGAGAATGACTACAATTGCAGATTTCGAACAGAGATGGCGACAAAGAGGAAAAAATGCGGAGTGCAGCTTTAAGACCGGAACATTTTATTTGATAATTATTCTCATTAAAAGTTTGACTGTTACAGAAAGCTGCAGTCCCACAAAATGTGAAATCTGTTCTGTACAGCGTGCCGTCCACGATCTGACCTTCTCATATTGGATTAATTCCTAAGTTAATGTTCTACACAAACCAGTTTCACAATGGAAACAGTGAGGCATTTACAACAGACACCCACCGTATATTCAGAAAGGAACACACTCTTGACAAAGTCCAGAGCCAATTTGACCAGATAACATCTGTGGAGACCAGAGGAAGCTTTTCCTTTTGTTCAAAAACCAGAGCTGCCGCCTGTGAGAACTCTCGGCTTTGAAGATTCTCTGTCCTATTACGCTAAAACCTGCTCTGGAGACTAGATATGCCTCAGGTAACAGGTTCTTTTCTGTAATCAACAGCAGCACCGCATCTTCCATTAGGACCTTTAATAAAATTCTCTGGGAAAAAAAAATAGTGCGACGATTCTTTGGCAAAGCTGGGATAAAATTGAATAGCTTGAAAAGCTAAAAGGCAGCAGAAAAAAAGGATTGGCAGTGTGTGCTTACGAGATGACAGAGAATCAAGTCAAATAATGTGTCGGTGCGGTCTGAAAAGTTTGAAAACTGACTGAAAGCTGTGTGAATTCTGAAGTGTGGCTCAGTACAGACATAATTGCTGTGATTTGTGTGCACAGTGTGTGAACAGCACTTTTGGTGGCTATAAAAGGAGGACGTAATCAATACAGAAGATACCGACATGGCAATACTGTGTGTTTGCATGTCTGTGTGTGTGCTTATCTTTTCATCTCTTCTCTAACTCTCATGTGCCTTTGTGCTGTTAACCATGATAATCTGTAAATCTGGATTTGCCCACCCTGCTGAATTATGCAAACCCAGCTCAGCTCAGGCGTGAGGACTTTAACTGGGCTGGCAGTGGGAGATAGACAGCTTGTGGCCTTTCTTTTAGGAAAGAAGAGATTGTGTTTCATTCTATCTATCTATCTATCTATCTATCTATCTATCTATCTATCTATCTATCTATCTATCTATCTATCTATCTATCTATCTATCTATCTATCTATCTATCTATCTATCTATCTATCTATCTATCTATCTATCATCTAATCACAAGTACCATTATTTAGTGGCATTGAATATATCACCAATGTATATTGCAATGGTATTTGTAACGTTACTGTATTCCTGGACAACAGTGTTTCAAATTAAATTGTTCATCTATTGAATAGTTCAAATTTGGTCATCATTTATTCAATCATTTTTGTTTTTATTTGAATCTTCAATTAGTTGACAGTCTTTATGAATCTATGCAATAAAGAGCTAGGATGGATGTCAAGATTGACAATAACCTATAACCTAACCTTCTTCACAAGCTGTCTTCCTCTCACACACACACACACACACACGCAAATCTCCATCAGACCTGTTAATTCTGTGTAATTGCACAATTGAGCTGCAGTCAGTATTTTTTTGTGAATTCCTCTTGCAGACCATCTTCAGTGCTTGATGGTTTGAGAGTGTTGTGTATCAGGGAGAAGAGGCCAGAAAGTGAGCAGGCCCATTAGGCTCTCAGTCTCTGTGTGTGTGTGTGTGTGTGTGTGTGAGAGAGAGAGAGATACGAGATGCGGCTCTTAGACAGCGGCTCATTAGTAAGGCTAGGATGTACTGCATTTGTGTGTGTGTGTGTGTGTGTGTGTGTGTGTGCGTGTGTGTGTGTTTGCGTGCACGTTTGCAGTCTAATTATCATCGGACAGTTAGAGTGACTGTGACCCAATACTCTCTCGACCTCTCATTCTGACCTGCCTGCCGACGTCCGCGAGTTCAATCCAAAACCCCAAAAACACATGGTCATTCATTGAGACACACAGACACCCACACAAAGGAGAAAGACATCCCTTCATGAATGTCAATATGCACTGTAATTGGCCTGTACAGGCATCCCCGTTTTCTTTAAACAAATGTTGGTCATTAAGGCGTGAGTGAGATGATTAGTGTGAAGTTGTTGTGCGGTGCACCGAAACACACGTCCTCTTATGGAATGTGTCCGCACAGCCATTAGCACGCCGTCTCTGACATGCCCCATGTCCTCTCTCCTCTCACACCTATTTGTCAAACCGGCCACCATTTCTTGCAGAAATAATGACACCCCAATCAGAGACTGCGACTACAGTAGTGTGTGTCTAACCTTTTTTTTTTTGAAGTGCAAGATCTATTTATTTATTTTGACAGAAAAGGAAGCTGATGGAAGTCAGACAGACTGTAGTGGAATATAGATGCAGGCGTCGGAAAGTTTAAAAGACATTTTAAAGTTTAACATCCTCCCCCAAAAGGCCCTTCTGCTTTCTGGATACCGCAGTGCAAGATGAAAGTGCTTGTGCTTCTACAAAAGACTTGTTTTTTTTTTTTGTGCCTAGCACCACTTTAGCTAAATGCGTCTCATCCCGACGACCAGCATTGGGAAATACAATCTCAGTGCAGAGGGGAAAGTCTGGGCCAGCATTTCAAACAAAGGCACGCTAGCACAAAAGGACGAGAAGGGTAAAACCCTGCGACACTGGGCAGTTTAGGCCCTTAGGGGCCCATTGTTTTCGAAAGAGCATTATGAAGAGATACACATGCGCAGAAAAAGCGGTTCACACGCATGCTCTAGTTGAGGGTGAGACCTGGCTGTAGCCGAGCGGCGCACACAAAGGAGCTTAATCATTCATAAAACTGGAAAGGCTAATAAAATATGCAGCACATGAATGCGGCGAACAGCAAAGTGCTCCGGTGCTGCCTAAACTTTTGAAAAGACACATCGAATCAACGACACATAACTATTGTGTGTGCGTATACCACTGGGGCTGATAGGATGAGGTCACATTGTTTGTAACATCTCCAGGGCGGTTCTTGTCACGACTGCATCATCTCATTTCTGTCTTCTGCATCTCTTTATGCACATGTCTTGTTCATTCTCTGCCTTTTTGCTACTTGGCTAATAGGGACTGGGAGTGAGGAGACAGGAAATGACAACGGAGTGAGCCACAGGAAGTAGCAATCACAATTTTCTATGAGATTTCTATAACGTCTCCATTGTTTTTCTAGCAATGAGATTAAATAGACATCAAATGGAGACTTCCTTCACAAATGTTTTGTCCTGTGAAAAAGACTGTACTCTTGCTGCTTTCTGCAAGATCTCAGAAATGTCTCAAACTGGATTCAAGCATTCTGAATTCTGCAATCACATGTCTGTGAATTCATTATATAAACTAAATAATTTCTTAATATTTTCTAATGAAATTCTTTTAAGATGTTTAATACCATTCAAGAATTTGGTGTCAGTAAGATTTTTTTTTTTTCTTTCTTGAAAGAAATTAATACTTTTATTCAGCAAGTATGCATTCCATTGATCAAAAGTGACAAATAAAGACATTGAAAATGTTACAAAAGAATTGTATTTCAATTATGCCTGGCTCACACTACGGGAGTTTTAGGCCGTTTTATGCCCGATTTTCCCCTCCCGAGAATCTGAGAAAAAATCTTGTCGAGGACCTCGATCGGTTCCGATGTTCGGCACAGATTATCTGGTAATGTGAAGCGTTCACAGATCGAATCTTGTCCCTCCCGATCTGCTCTCACACAAATCGGGCTCGCCCTGATCAGATCAAACATGTTTGATATTTATCGGGATGAGCAAGATTGTGATTACGTCAGTACTGTCACAATAGCCAATAAGAAACAAGTAGGGCTGTCATAGTGAAGGAATTTCTATTGAGGTTCATTTTGAGTGACTCAACAGCGCGATGCGGGCATTATCTCCAGTGGCGGCGCCAGGGGGGAGCTAGTTGGTGCTGTGCTCCCCCTATAATAGCCATAGCACCCACCCAGCACCCCCAAGAAATGTCTGTAATTTTTATAATAATAATTTTAATATATATATTTGGTCAAAAATAACATGAGGCCCAAACAGGCATTCTTTGGCCAATGGACGCAGCGCCCGACGAACGTTTGCAGACATCCGAAGTCTCCCTTATATTGATGCTCGGCTCCCTGATGGCCGCAAATTAGTTCAAATCTCCCGGAATCTAGAGCTCGCGAGCTCCAAACCGTGTAGCGCGCAAGACAGAGAGAGCGAGAGACACCCAACCACCCCACACACACACACACACCACCAAACCGATCAGAGCACCATCTATTAAGTGTGTTAAGCATCCCCATAGCACCTGCAACAGAAAATCTCTGGAGCCGCCACTGATTATCTCCATTTATTTATTTATGTATTTATTTATTGCTAAATAAAGCCCTACCCACATAAAACATAAACATAGAGCAGAAAAGGAAAGGATTCCTTCTGGTTTGCATCAATTGTATATTATTTTATTACGTGCACTGTCAGCTTCATGAACAGGCAGCTCATAATCCAACCTTATTTGATTAAAACTATATACAATTATACAGCGTTTTACGTTGGAATAAGCCTCGCCCTTAAATTACTATTATTTGAAGTTAGCATTATACAATAATACGTAGACTAGGGGTGTGCCAAAAAAACGATTCACAGAAGAATCTAGATTCTCATTTGCAACGATTCAGAATCGATCTGAAATGTCCAAGAATCGATTTAATAAATATATAAAATCAGCTGGCTGTTCGCCTCCATTTTTGTAACTATAGCCTATACGGGACGTCCGGACGTCATGCACGCAGCCGGTTTTTGAACGTGAGCGGCAAATCAGAGGAAGCAAATATGGATGCTTTTATAGAGCTTCTGATGCTTCTAAATATGATGCGTCTACATTCATTCTGACGTGGCGGGCCGCCACACCTAAAATAATCCCGCCACGGCTGCAGCTTCTCAGGTCCGATATTAATGTGCATACTCTTGTGTTATTGTTAAGCTAAAGGCATAAAAAAACATTGTAAAGCACCATAAAGTGTTCGCACTATATTCCAAGACTTCTAAAGTCATTCAATAGCATAATGTGAGGTAAAAATGAATATTTAAGTCGTTAGTTAAAGTTAATGGAAACTCATCTCTCCTCAGTCATTCTCCATTCAGCATTCGCACAGCGCGTCGCGTTATAGCGTTTTCTAAATCATAATCCTTTCTCCCGGGTGTCTGTTAGATTACAGCACTGGAGAGCGCTATGAATTGTTCTTCATCCGCACTGTAACTGAAATTTAAAACTGTTAAAAGAAAATGCTCAATAAACTGTTGCAAATATATAATACATTAAGCATAGATAGACAGATATAATCTCTTCGCTTTGTGCTTTGAACTTTTCAATCCGGAGCGCTGCGCGCTGTGACTTCGCGTTGCTTCAAGTGCATCATTCTGCGCACGGGATGCGCATAATCGCTTTGCCGCTCTTATTCGAGCCTTTCATGTTATAATGTTATAATACTTAGGGGAGGTTTAAACACCTGGGGTAAGGTGGCGTGGCCAATGGCAATATCACTCATGGGCCACGCCCCCTCCCCCTTGGCGAAATGGGCCTGCCACCACAGCTGGAAAAAATCCTAGGAAACACTGGTCTCCGTTTGTCATTCTGTATAGCAAAGCAGATGAGAGTAGATCATGATCAGAAACCCGATTAGAAATCATTATGGATAAAATCGAATCGTTTTAAATCGAAAATCTTTTTGAATCAAAAATCGATTTTGAATCGAATCGTGGCCTCAAGAATCGAAATCGAATTGAATCGTGAGATGGTAAAAGATTCCCACCCCTAACGTAGACCTACACCACAAAACTAGTTGAGGATAAATTCTTTAAAACTGGGGAATACGTTACGGACGTGAGCGCTCTGAAAGCGGAACTGAAAGACTGCGTTAAAACTGTCAGACCTTGAACAGAAAGCACAAAGCCTTTCTTTAAAGTGAATTTCGTTTTGTATTAATTGTATCTTAATTTTAATCATTGCTTTATCAACCAATTGCCTGGATTTAATAAATAAGAAGTAAATATAGCAGATATATAATCACGACACGGAGGCGCCGGCGCGTGAACTGGAGCTTGTCTCATAAATTAACCAAAACTTAGCATAAGGTAGCCTACTTGCCTCACAGACCTGAGAAATATATCTAAAATGTCTACTTCTAAACAGAACATTACAAAACGAAAGAAAACAAACTTCAAACTGCTCTTTGTTTATGTAATCCGTGTGAAATGTGCATTTCTCTCTGGCGCGTTCACTACTGCGAAGATCACGATCAGTATCATCAACTTCATCTTTGCCGGCGACAGTGACACAAAATACACTTGTTTATAAACAATTGAAATATCTCCTTGCTATATATTCGACATATTCATAATCATTTTCTTTTCCCGGTTCTTTGTGGCAGCTTGTAGGTGCTTTATCGGCAGCGCCATACATGTTACATGAACGCGTCACCACAGTATCAGCACCGAAAACATGGGGATTTTTTTACAATAAATTACAAGCTGCTAGTGACGTTATTTAGTTAATCGCCTGTTGCGAGTGCAAATGCAAAGTTGCAAAGCTGATTTAATCATGGTAAAACTAAATCAATTTACAAAATAGTTACATATATATATGTAGTTAATTATAAATTGTCAGGAATTAGAGGACAAATTGGTAGCGTGCCTGTTGCTGAGTCTCAGCGGCAGAAATCGCGTTCTGAGGCAGGGTGGTGTGTTGACCAGAGGTGAGGGGGCACAGTGACCTAGGTGGCCAGGCCATGCCCCCTGGGGCCCCCTCGTGGCGCCGACCCTGCTTGTCTTGATTGCTAATCCACAACATATGACGATTATTAAGTTAAACGTTCTGAATACGATTCCATAAGGTTATATTTCAGCACTTTGCGAATGGACAGCGACTATTAAGTAGCACGCAGAGCGCGTTCTCACGCGTACATGTTAAGTGCATTTTGGGGAAACGCTTGTGGAATTGCGGCGAGCGTTCGAATGCTTGCACGTAGAGAGTGGTAAGGTGCTATATCTGGCAAGATAATCTTAAGAATATCTTGTAGTGTGTGATGCGCCACTATTTTCAAATATTGTAGTGTGAGCATGTTTAAGATTTGAGGGAAGAAAATCTGCAAAGATTCTCCTTAAGTGTGTGCTGCAACCAGATTTCAAAATCGGTTAGGATTTTAAAACTCCTGTAGTGTGAGCGAGGCTTTAATTGCTCTTTTTTTAACATTCTATTTATCAGAGAATCCTGAGAAAAAAAATGTATCAGTTTCCACAGAACTATTAAGCAGCACTGCACAACATATTTTTTTTTTAGCTTGAATAATAGGATCATTTCTCAAGGATCATTTGACACTGAAGATTGGAGTAATGCTGCTGAAAATTCAGCTTTGCCAACATAAATAACACAAATATATCAAAATTTTAAAAGATATCAAAATAGAAAACAGATTATTTCAATAGTAATAACATTTCAGAATATTACCTTTTTTTCTGTGCTTTGATCAAATAAAGATCGACTCTCAAAACCACAAAAGTCTTACTGTCCCCAAACTTTGAACGGTACAGCGGATAGATAATTGTCTCGTTTGTGTCTATTTCTCTGAATTTTAGGAGAAACATCTGAGACAAATTTTATACTTCTATGACATATCTGAGAACTTTAAATTTCCAGAGCTGTTGAAAAGTATTAACATTTTTGGCTTCCTTTTGATGGTTCCTTTAACACATTCTGTGTTACTGTCTACTATTCTGTCTACTAGAGTATTAGTAGACTGGTAGGGTTAGGGTTAAAATAAGTTGATTTGTACTTGCAGAGTTACCTATAGTTAGTAGAATGTATGTTGGGGGAACATACATAGAGTGTTAGCAGACATTAAGCAGACAGTCTAATACTCTAATGAGAGTTAGTTAACATGTGGTTGCAAAGTCAACAGAATGTCTAAAGTGGACCATCAAAATAAAGGGTAACACTTTATTTTGATGGTCCCTTTTGAACATTCTGTTGACTATAAGTAACTTTGCAACTACATGTCAACTAACTCTCATTAGAGTATCAGTAGACTGTCTGCTTAATATCTGCCAACTCTTTATTGTGATGATTCTCTAACAGACATTCTACAGACTATAAGTAACTTTGCAACTACATGTCAACTTATTCTATCCCTAACCCTACCACTCTAATACTCTACTAACACTCTAGTGAGAGTTAGTAAAGATGTAGGTGCAACGTTACTTATAGTCAACTGAATGTGTTAAAGGGACCATCCAAATAAAGTGAAACCAAATAAAGTGTTACCACATTTTTGTCTGGAATGGTATGGAAATAATATAAGGCTCAAACTTCAGTTGCCCAGAGTGTGTGCGCTAACCCCTAAGCCATGGGTCTGACCTCTCTGTCCTTCTTTCCCTCATTATGTTTCACACAGCAGTTTGAGGGAGCGTTAGAAGCTGCAATCAAGAGTGCTGTTGTGTGACATATAGATCTGCTAATAAGTCCAGGCTTGGTTTCTTCACCACCTAGCACTTCTAGCAGCCACGCACTCAAGTGAACTGAACCATCAAAAGCAGAGGCTCCTGCCTTCAAGCTTACCATGGCTAACAAGCACAGCTGTTCACTGAACCCACTACAGACCAGCTGAGGATATATTAGTCATGTACTAACAAATAGAGTAATCATCACCGTTTTCACAATGGACTTCACCTCAGGTGGACATTGAAATTTTTTAATTTAACAGGGTTGTGCACCATTTAGAATTGATTTGAGAATCCAGTTCGGATTTGAATTGAATAAAAAATATATTGAAATTCAAACAAAGACTTTGTGTGAAAGCTTAAAGGGTTTATAAGCCTAATAGCCTATAACAGACGTATGAATCTGTTTGAAATGCCATATATATAAATGTATACTTTATACACTGAAAGTTACTATTTTTCTAATAAAAACAAATAAAAATCCTTGAAACAACAAATTTACTTGAGAGCAACACTGCCCGAGATATAAAAATAATATTCAAATAATGTATTTTAAATTTTAAAAAAATCTCACTGAATATAGGCGGATTGTTTTGCACTTTAAGTATTTAACTATTTAAAGGGATAGTTCACCCAGAAATTACAATTCTGTCATCGTTTACTAGATATTTTGAAGAATGTCGGTAACCAAACAGTTGGGAAAAAAACCAACTGTAACCAAAAACCAACCAAACAGTAGAGAAAAAAAAAATACTATGGAAGTCAATGGGGCCCATCAACAGTTTGGTTACCCATATTCTTCAAAATATCTTCTTTTGTGTTCAGGAGAAGAAAGAAATTCACATAAGTTTGGGACGACTTGAGGGTGAGTTTTCATTTTTGGCTGAACTATCCCTTTAGATATTTAATATGCAAACGTTTATGTAAATCTAACCCGTTTTTTAATTCAGTTTTACTTCCTGTGGGTTATGGCCAATTCAATTCTAATTTACATTCATTATTCAAAGGACACAGATTCTTAAATTCAGAAATGGTATACATTAAAGCTGTGATTCACCTTGACATTCAATAGAAAACATATGACCTCAGCGGCCACATTTAGCATGATGGAAAGTCTGGAGAAAGAGCACGCCACACGTTTGAGTGTCATTACTAGCTCTGTATTTAGCCTTGAGCCCGGGGATATGTTTGGACAAGTCTTTGAGTGTCTGCCGCACAAATTATCCTGATAAAAGCACATGGGGCGAGCAAATTAATTCAACCGAAACCCAACAAAAGCACTGTTTACATAAGCTAATCCCAGGCAGCGTGCTAGCCTCCATGCCAACCCAGAGCAGCCTCTGCAGGCGTGGGGAAATCTGTATTGAATCATCACCCGGTCCCTGGGCAGTTGTGAGACCCCAAAGTGTCTTTATCCAACTGGGGAAGTGAAGGAAGGAACGAGTCCTTTCAGATGGCATCTTTACGGTCTTCAGTGGTTTGAAATCGGGGCCAAAACAAATGGCCTTCCCCAGAGCAGTCTTTAATGTACCTTTTTGGGGCCTGATTTCAAGCCAGACCGTGGAGAATTGAATACAGTTATGGTGGGTTAGAATCGCTGTAGCTGAATCCTATTATAGGAGGCTCTTTTAACACTCAAAAGGTGTGTGCATAGTCCTTGCATGTACTTTTCATGACACGGAAAAGGTTGGAGTGGGAGATGAGTGCGTGAGGGTGGGGTCCGTGGAATGAGGAGCACCTTCTCAAGGATTTATGACACCTTACTTCGCCTACTCTGTCCTTGGTTGCTTTCAGGGGGAAACGCTTTCCAATGAGTCTCTAGATGAAAACGCACGGGAGGGGTGGAAGAGGGGATGACAGGAGTGGTTGAAAGGCACTACATCCCTCCTCTGTTTCTTGAAATCGAGTGGCAATCGTTTGTGACTGAAGCCAAGCTGCACATGCTGTTCCTCTCTGCTATCTATGTGAATTCATAGCAAAAGCAGCATTCCTAACCGCTAATTACAACTTGAAGCTCATTAACCACCGGTTTTATACACACACACATGCATATGCGACCGCTGACGATGCCGTCATACATCTAGATGATTTATCCATCTATCCATTATCCATTTAACCAAAATCCCAATTCAAACACATCCATGCTTCCTATGAAAACACTATCACTTTACAAATCCACACTGATCTATAGTTATTTACAGCTAAACTCTTAACCTCTAACTAAAATCTTGTTCCTTGTTTATCTCAGAGATGCAAAGACACAAAGCCCAGCAGCGACAGTGCCAATGAGAAACTGGTTCGGACGCCGGCGGTAAAACGTCAATGAATCCCTGTGTTGCTGCAGCCTTCCACGGCTATGGCTTGTTCCTCCTCGGCCATTTGTCCCTGAACACAGGCTTTGTCGAGCACTTATGCCAGTGGCCTAAAAGCAAGCTGTGTGTAAAAAAGAAATGGCAGGGCCCTTAAAAGGGGAGAATACATCAGGCTCGGGTTGTTACAAAGTGGTCCTCTATTAAAAATGCAGCAGGGCCATTACCTCAGGACCGGTGCCTTTCTCCTCTGGTTCTCTCAAGCCAATAGAAACTAACTAGCTATAGCTCAGGTCGCCCCATTACAGCCTGGACCACAAATGAGTACTCGTCATGGATGAATCCTGGTAGTGCTTAAAGGTGACACTGACCAGATGGACAAGAAAAAAATACTTTTTTATATATAAAAGTATTGCACCTCGAAATGTAGTTTATAAGTCCATTTCTATCCCACACACTTAAAAAAAAAAACTTTTTGCTGCTTGTTCAATTCATTTAAATTGATACTCCACCCAAAAATGTAATTGTCATTCAAAACTTGCATTGGTTTTTTATTTTGTGGAACCCAAAAGAAGATATTTTGACAAATCTTTTGTCCATACAATGAAAGTTAATGGGGGACCCATGTTGGTTTGGACCTTGTTGGTTTTAAATGGATGGACTAAAACATTTGAAGCCATTTCAAAATATCTTCTTTTGTGAGGATGAGTAAATGACCGAATTTTCATTTTTGAGTGACCTATGCCTTTAATTAAAATTAGTATATGTTGGAACTATACTGTAAATCATTTCTGATGACATTAACTGAAATTGAACAGTGGATTTGAAGTTCCCAGCATGCTTTGCATTAAACTATTCTTGAGAAGAGCTTTGAGATGCTACTTTTAAAGGCGCTATAGAAAATAAAGTTTATTATTAAACTGGATCAGAAGAGTAAATGTTGAAAAAAGGTGATTTTAGAAAAGTATTTGTCATGTTGGGAGTTTTTGTGGTTACTGTTGTGGAGCATAAGTTGTGAAGGCTGTGGTGTGTGTTTTGTCACTCAGTGAGAAATAGCTCATTATTATACTTTATTTTCCTCCCATGCGTTAAATTTAGTAAAAGAAGCTATACTTAGCATGTGAACATGCCCTGTGATGATTGTTTTTATTTTTTGAAGCAGTTAAGATTAATTGGATCAATCAGTGATTTTTCCCAGGTGAAATTCACTTAAGTAAAATCCAATTTAATGTGATCTGCTTGAATTAAAATGAATTAATCAGTATGATTCGTTTTTAGTTTAAGTTTAAAAGAGCAATGACAGAGCAATCTTTGAGCAATAATATTTTTTTCTAATAGTTTGGTGGATAAATATAATGAAATCGAAATATGGTCTTTCAGTTGTATATTTACATGTCTCATCGGATCAAATTTTACAGCCAGAACTATTAGTTTTATCAATGCTATTGTACTAATATTTTAACTCAGCAGCGTGAGTGACAATTAAAGTTTCTTCTTGCACATTCGTTTATTGTTTTTGTGTGACTGGATGCCCATCAGAGTTATTACTCTCTGATGCAAGATGTGAAAGTCTAGAACACATTTCACTTTCAGAATGGGCCAGAAAATATTGAAGTACTGCTACAAACAGCTCCTCTGTGTGCTTTGTATTCTTTTCCTTTCATGTTCATGACTAATGTAGAGCGTTTTACCCCTGAAACGAGGACAGTCTTGGGCATAACATTTTATCCACCTATATGGGTATGTTTGCCAAGTATGTTCCTTCCTCTTTTCAAAAATGTGAACCCCACCCCTCTGAACAGATGGCTGGAGAGAATGCTTAGGACACAGTAGGAGAGGGAGAGAGAGAAAAAGGGAGGGAAGAGGAGAGAAAGACAAGGAGGAAACGAGAAGGACATTGATGGACTAAAAATATGAGCGTTTGCTGCATGCATGCTTTCCAAAAGACATTCACGATCATCTGGATGGATAGATGGATGGATGAATAGATAGGATAGATTTTTATATTTTAAGGAATATCACACCATTTTTTGTCCATGCATGTTTTAAATAGGAATCCACTGTTGTACGGTATTTTGGTTGCCAAAAAATTAAAGGAATTGTTCAAATTTCGTTTGATTACATTTTAAAAGATTAATTAAATTTTTAAAGTTGGATGCATTCATTTGATAACCACGATTTTTATAATAAATTTGTATTTTAAAAAAAGTTTAAAAAATGCAAGTATTAAATGTTTGCTGTTAAAATTAGGTTAAAGTTTCTGAAAAAAATAAGGCACTATTGTTAAAATGTCAATAAATTAATATATATATATTTTCAAATTTTATGAATTCAATTGATTAGACATCCTTTTTGATTATTACAATTTAATTAAACCATAAAAATAGAATTTGGAGGGGGAAATAAAACCGTATTAGGGAAAAATAAAATGGATTTCATAGGCCCCTATCTGTGGTTTAGATGTGCATTCAGATGCTAACAGAAAAATTACACATGGACAAGCATAATTTAGCACTCTCGCAGATCTGAAATCCCCAACTCGATGGTTACAGGCAAACACTTACAGCAAACATTCTTTCCCGACGGAAGTGTTTACATGTATAATTCACACACGCATACAAAGCCTGTGCTCTTGTAAGTTAATGTCTCCGTGTATGTCATTATGGCTCGCTTCCAACAAGAAAAGCTCATATACCCAAAACTACTTTAGAGCACAAACAACCCAAATATTTATTTAATTTTTTTGTGGAATTTTTAGAAACAGTATTATAGTCTAACATCACATAATGCTATTACAAGTAATGTTATTGTTGTACTCTCAGAGGGAGAACACAGGGCAAGTGATTAGGAGTCAGGATTTGTCTTCCAACAATATCTGATGGAACAAATAACCGCATTTTAAATAATTATTCAAAATGTTAAGCATATTTTAGGTCTAAATTACTCAATTTGTTGCAGTGAGTCATTTGCGTGTGAAACGGCTGAGTGTGCTTATGGATTTTAATCTATCCTTTCACCTGTTTAATGACAGTGTTGGTAATGAATACCGAAAATCAAATTGTCGTTGATACCTGTAAATTGCTTGTCCATTAACGAGTTTAATTATTCAGATGAAGGTTGTTTGGAGGAGGGGAGATGAGAGCATTTTCACCGTTGTGGCAAAAAATTGGTGCCGCTAGAGGAAAATGAAGCATCAGTCTGGTAATTATCCACAAGCGGAGTAAATATCACAACGTAATAATCCTAAATGACATTGAGAGCAGCAGAAATATAATGAGCCACATATATGCATCATTCCCATAATGCAGCAGGCACATTGCTGGCAAGCCACATGTCACCTCACTGCAGGCCAGTTAGTGTGCACTCCCACTGAGAGGAGAGGTTTAAACGGCCGACTGGATGTTATTTCTGCTGTACATAAAGCTGACCCCACAGAGTGTAACCGAACACCACACACACACACACTTGCTCGCATATGCAATCTCATGGCTCTGGATTTGAGTGCTCGCTCTGGCTCTCTTCCTCTTACCCTTCTTTTGAAACATCAATGCACACACATGCACACACACACACACACCATAAAGCTCTGACTTCTAGCTGCTGATTGAATGGAAGACGGGGCCCCACTGGCCTCTGTTGACACAATACCAGGGGGGAATTACCTCCCTTAAATTCTATTTTATATCCCACTGGTGTATGGCTTCTGTCAAGGATACCTCAGCCCACACACTACTCACGTTTATACACCTACCCATGTTCTGCTAAAACCTGAGAGGGGAAAGGGTGGTGTGATATCGGTACTGGCATGCACATTAGGGGAATAGTTACATTGTGAGATTTGTGAATCCATTGATTTGGGTTGCATGCCATTTTTGAATTTGAATTGAGGGATGAATAATTTCCATTCAAATATGACTTATGAATTTTAAGTAGAATTAAAATTAATTAAATTCTCATGACTAATATTTTTTTTTTTTTTTTTAAGCTTTAAATGTTGGCTTGACAAAGCCTTGCATGAAAGCTTTGAGGTAAGTTTAAAAAGCATTGATGTTTAAAAGTTTACAGGCCTTACAGATAGATAGATAGATTCCCTGTTACTTTGTGTAACAAAATCTTGCCCCAAGGCGTGATCTTGTTTGCACTAAATTTCTTGTTCAGTGATATCTATGACCCACATTATAAAACAATGGGTGAATTTTGAGCCACATTTAATTTTTACTTTAATGAAAGTAAGTAATTTACATGTAATTGATACCAGGGTCTTTATATAATTTAACTGAATTACTGATTGTCGACATTAACAGCTTACTGTAGCATCATAATTTCCCCTGCTTAACATTTGCCTCTCTTCACGCACAGAGCGTTATTGGGGCAGAGAGGGAGAGAGAGCGAGGTTAGATTGTGTGTCAGTTGCCCCTCTTCCCCCTTGATTGATTTCCCCCGGAGGAATGCCTCCACTCAGAGAGCACGCTAGAATCAAGATTAATAACAGGCCATTTACATCCCCAATCACGCACGCACACACAATCGCACTCACACTGACCCGTGCTAACATGAGGTCTCCATCCTTCACAGGCGAGACCGAATATCTGAAATCTGAAACTCTCTTCCAGTGCCAAAAAACCTCCTCCATCTCCTTTAATATTCTACAGATCAATAATTATTCCCAGACCGGACCATTTGACCATTACCCATGATGCTCCAGTGTTTGCCATAGTGCTCTACTTTGGTAAGGATCACCAACATACTTTGCGCAGTTCTAAACCTTTTGAATATTCATGCATTATCTTTGACGGGCCCTACTTAGCAAGTTGAGTTATTGTTGTAAGGACTTCTGGTTGCGAAAAGAGAGAAGGACAAAGACATGATGCTCTGGACGAGCCCCCACATCCCTTGGAGACACTCTTGAGAAACTCATTAGACAGCGGATGTGGGTAAGATCCAATTTGACGTGACCTTGAAGGCAGCTACAAGGAGTGGGGAGAGTGTGTGTGCGTGTGTATTGATGGGTAATACGGTGCCTGTTGCCAGTGTCATGTATAGACTAGTGATGAAGGGCATCAATCAAGTCGTTTTCTGCAAGCTCCTCTGAGATTTTGATGGTTGAGATTGGCCAAGCTCTAAATACATTTTTGGAGTGTAACACAGTAGTAAAAGGAGGGAAAGAGAGAGGTCATAAACACTTGCTGATGGAGAGCGACTTGGCCACTGCCGTTTATCATGTGTCTTATGGGAACGCTAGCATATTTGGCCAACGTTGAGCAATCAACTCCTCCAACAGACTTTCCATACATTTTCTGCCCTCACATTCGTCTTTTGCTCTTCATAATTTACTCACCCCAAGTTGATCAGGAAAATGCATCCTCACGCCCTTTGTTCTAACAGCCATTTTTTAAACTCTGATCCAATCATAGCTCTCTCTCTCTCTCCACTTTCATTCACTCAAACATGTAACGCAAGTGCCAGCCTCTTATGGGGCGCGGCGCATAAAAACATTCATGAATCACAGAGGGAGGCCAAGATCACCAGTGCCCCCGATAGCATCTCGGCACTATCGATCAGCCTGTGGTAATCAATTCTCCACGTCCGGGTGGTGTAGGGGCTTAGAGAGATGGATGCAATTATTCAAGTCCCTCCACCACAGGCTATGCAGCTGAGAGGACAGAATCTCTGGATCGTGAGTTTGTGTGCAAGAGTGTGTGCATGCATTCTTGATAAATGGGCACTCTTGCACCTCCAGAGAGCGGCCCATGTCAAGTATCGGCCATGTGGTTTGTGTGTCAGAAATCTGTCAGAATGATGCGGACGCAAGGAAGTGTGTGAGGCATTAAATCAGAACATCACAAAACCAGGTAACCAAGGTGCCTTACCTTAGTCTGAAGGTAGTGAGGGTAATAGTAAGTGTACTGGGGGTACATTGGTTGCTGTTCCAAACGTTTGCCCATGTAGCTGGAATCCTTTTGGCTGTGGCTGGAGACAGAGACTCGCGTGTGGGATCCAACACTCAAAAAGCCTCCGCTTGTGGTTCCGCAGCTAGAGGCTAGGACCGTGTGAGGAACGGAGTCAGAGGAAGGATGAAGAGAGAGAATGAGATGATACAGACACGAGCGAGCGTGTGTGCGCCGTGCCTCTCCTCTTCACGCGTCTTCGGGAGCAGGGGAGGAGGAGGTGATGGAAGGACAGCGGAGGTACGAGGATGGGATAGCAGAGGAGGTGTGCGCGTAAAAAGAGAGCAGCGGCACAGGAGAGAGGAGTAAAGGAAAGGAGGTGGTGAGGGAAGAGGAGGGGGCACTGTGGCGATCACTTCTCTGGAAAACCTTCTAGTCTCCTGCTCATGCCTTGACTGCCCTCTTTCTATCTATCTTGCTCCTTCTTTCTCACTCACTCTCTCTCTCTCTCCCTCTCTCTCTCTCTCTCTCTCTCTTTCTCTCTGACAGTCGGTGCAGCGTCGGTTCCCAGAGGAGCTTGTCAGATATCCCAGTCGCACACTTTGTTCCCGTCTGGCGGATGCACAAAGCGGCAATGTAGACAGTCGTTGGATTCGGATCTCTGTGCGCACAGCTGACGGGACTCGAACCCTCCTCAGGAAAGGACCAGACGTGAGCCGTGAGGTTTCGAGGCACACAGGAATCGGCAACTAACTCCAGACAGGCTGCAGTATCCAAAAACTCCAAGTGCAGCACCACTGTTTTTTCTCTGTGATGTTCTTTTCTTTATTACACGCCTCCCTCGTCTGCCTGCTTTGTTGCGCGCGCGAGAGTGTGTGTGCGAGAGTGAGTGTGAGTGTGTGTGGCTGTGTGAGAGTGTGTAAGTGTGTGCGCGCGCTGCCGGCTGCTCCACACTGTGGGGAAGATTGAAGGGATCAGCTCGGGCACTGCCGTGTTCCTCCTCCTCCACAGCCTGGTGGGTTGGGCTAAGGGCTGGCTGCAACCACTCCCAGCCAGGGGAGTGTCTTAACCAGCCTATCTCTGTTTGTCCTCATGGGATAACTGCCGCCCACTGCACGGCTTCAGTAGTGTAGAAGGGGAAGACTTACTCTTACACCCACACTCTGGGGGAGGAGACTGAGGACGACACAGCAAGGAGCCGAGGCCCCCTTCTGGTCAACCACAGACTGTACCTCATCTGATCTCCCTTTCCCACAAGCTTTTTTTTTCTTCTCTTTTTATCCTCAGAGTGTATTTTTAACTTTACTTTCTCAATAAATAAAATATAAATGACTGTAAGATGTTTCTTTGCTCTTGTCTGAAACATGCTGGTAGCTTTGCATTGGCTGATACACTGACACACTGACACACTGACATTAATACTAGTAAATAAGTGCAGTGCAGAAATGGCAAAGAATTGCGTTCTTCCATAATCCTACAGCACTGGATCCAGGAAGTGAAATGCTGTGCTGGGAAAGAGTGCGGTTTCATAGCAGATGCTTTTTTTTCCACAACCTCTGCAATAATATTTGTTACAGTGGCCAATTATTTGAAGTAGAAAAATTGGACTGCAAAAAAAAAAAAAAAAGTAAATTAAATATCTGTGGCTAAACATTCCTATCCCCTCTTTCTTTGTTTGAGTTTGCACTTTGATCATTGTTTTGACGTTGTGGTATTTTTTGCCAGTATTCACAGTGCTTTTTTAATAGAAGTTCACATGCAGATATGGCTGTTCATAAGAGACAGTTTCAGGGTGTGACAAATTAGCGCTAAAAGAAAATGCAGGCTTTAAGTGTTTGCAGACTGACGGCAGTAATTATGAGAGCTATAGCAAAGACCCAAAGACTGCAGTAAAGTGAAAGGAATGTGAGACATAAACAAAAAAGCGATTGAGAAAAACAACAATACATTTTCATTTGGACAGACTCTCATAGAAGTCTGCAGTGCGGGAGAGAGAGGAAGAGAGAGAGAGAGAGGTGTATGGGGCTAGCTCTCTCATCACTATGATTGGAATGCTGAGGCACAGAGGGAGGAAGAGAGAGAGAGAAAGAGATGAGAAGCCGGTGGAAGAGGCTTAAATAATTCCACAGCACACCAAGTGCATGGCCACTAAAAGTCAAAGCAGTTAACAGCAATAGAAACCCAAATGGAGCTGCTTTTCAAGAGGTGACAACTATTAAATTCATTAATTTCATAATTTTTATATATATATTTTGTATATATATATATATATATTTGTGCAAAGACATTCATAGTTATTTATGACCATTTTCCACCCTGTCTCTGATCCTTAGAACTTTGTTGCCTTTAAAAATCTTTGTGAACGTCGTTTTATATCTTCCAATATAGTTTTTAACGGTCTATCCTAAAAACCCTTCATATAATGATCCATGCACTTTTACAAGTTGATTGTACTGAAATGTGTGTTGGCAGTGCCTGTACACAACCATCATGAAATGATAAAAATCCATCCAGTGTTTTTGTTTTAATCTCCTTATATGTTTTCCCCTGTCTCAAATCAGTTCGAACGTGTGACGTCACACGGTCGGACGCACCACCCACGATTGTTGATTGACAGCAGCATTTCAACACAGACCCGCCCTCGCTCGTGAGTGAGCTGTCAATCAAAGTCCGCGTGGACCGGCGCGGTCATTGTTGATGTGCTGGAGCACTGTCTATAAGCAGAATGGCGTCTAAGCGATTGTGGTGTTCTGTTCTTGGGTGTAATAACGAACACAGGAGTCATTTTTATGTTCCTATATCCGAACCGCTGAAGACGCAGTGGCTGAGTTTGTTTTCGAAGGGAATATTCCCCACGAGCAACGTCAATGCTTTCATGTTTGTGCGAATCATTTCTCACCAGACCAAGAAAGGATCGGTACCAACTATTTGTGTTCCTGCTGAACCTGAAGAACTGAAGTGAGTGTAACGTTTTATTAACCTTTATATTAATATTTATATTAATCTTTGCAAATCGCTTGCACGCTTCACAATGAATGCGTCGGTTTACACTCAGGGTACATTACGGCATGTTTTCTATGTACGACGTTCTCAATATAATTCATAATCCCACGTTTATAATGAACAACGCGTTATGGTTATTGTTTTATTGTGTTACAAACGGTGTACGCGCAGAACAGAGGGGCGGAGTGAGCGAAGCTCATTATCATTTAAAGGCATATACACTGAAACGGCGTGCTGAAAACAGAGCTGTTTTTGACCAGGTAAAATAAATGTTTTCTTACAATACTAATGAGAGTTTTTAATTAAAGTATATTACAAACTTTTAATTTAGACCCTAAAGAATCATATTAGCTTTTACAAAAATGGCATTATATGACCCCTTTAACTCTGCATAATTTTGTGACAGGTTCACATGCAGAAATGTGATGCTCAGACTGAAAGGTCAGAAAGTCAGAACAAGCTGTTTTTTGCAGCCTAGTTTCTGTGGTCATTTTGGTCTGAGGAGGTTTGAGTTCTGAAAGTTACAGTATGTTTTCATAATTCATCAAACTCGTTTATCTCAGAGGAACAGTGCAAATTAGATTCCTTATGATACATTAATTCCTTGATACCATATGACAGAATACTACTTTGAAATTTCTTATTTCTTTGAAAATATATTGTAAAATATATTTATGTAAAAGTATTTTTAATATAATTTGTTTTTCATATATTTGAATAAACTTTGTACATTTACAATTCCATACAAATATGGACGTATATTTAAAAAAATACTGTGTTAAATATTATTTTTTGTATTTATATTATATAAATATTGTAAAAAATATCTATTTTTCCTTTAGTTCCTTTATATCCCAATTTTTTGGCTGTTTTCTTGCCCATGTAGTACATGTCTCTCATTTTGAAATATGACTATATTTCTATATGGAAAATATATGATTTTCAACCATGCTTTTTACAAAATTTACAATATGTTTCACATAAATGTTGTGTCTTAGAATCAAAAATTCAAATTGCAAGGACTGTTTTTACTTTCATATTGCACCACAGTTATATGCGTTGTCTGAAGGGTAGTCAGATGTTTTTCGAAGAGTAAAGGAAAATGAATAGTCTTTTTATTTCCTTACTTTGCCTAATGTTTTGGGGCTTTTCTGGAGTGATTGTGCAGGGTTAGCGTGAGTACACGCTCACAGACTGAGGCTGGTGCCATGACTCTGTAATTGTTCTTGCTACGGTCTTCAAAGAACTCTGCAAATGGAGCTGGACACGCTCCCTGCAACTCAGGGGTACCATTCTCAAAAAGTCAAAGGAAAAAAAAATGTTCTCATCTGGACTGCTGCACAGCTGGGAAAATAAAAGTCGGCTGCTCTCATTTGTGGGCCGATAGAAAAAAACATGGCATAATTGTGTCCCTTGGATAGAAGGAGGGATGTAATGCTGTAGTGTCCTTCGAACGCCTGTTTAATGCGTAAAAGGAGAAACAGGCCTCTACTGTTTGCTTAAAGTGTTAAGTTTTGGTTAAGTATTCAGTAATGAACACCAGAGACTGTGACATGGAGAATATCACTATATTATGGTTGACATATTCTTTTCCAGTAGGTGAAAATACTTAAATCTACCACTAATGTGCTATTCCATCACGCCAGTCTCTAGCTAACACATGTTAACACATGTGGTTAGACAGTGTGATTGTTTAGATAGTAAGATAACTTATAGCTTGGAGGTGGACTCTTTTAAAGCAACCACTTAGCAACACCCTGGCAACCAGCCACAACACTCCAGCATTTTGGTGCCATGTTTTTTGCATCACTCATTTTCTTCATACAATGTGAAAATGTAGTTTTGAATGTACCATCCACACTTCAGCACTGGCTACATTGGCCACTGTCCCGCCACCTGGGGGTTTATCCCAACTGGCTCTGGACCAGCCAATCTGCTGTCTGAGTGGTGCAAGCAAACACCTTTCTTGTCCAGTGACAGTCGGGCTAGATAAGTAACAGCACAGGTTTACCTGAGATAAAAGCTGCAATGCCATCAATCATGAAGTGGGGGAGGGAGGGTGAGAATAAGAGTGTAAGAGACAAAGCATGTGAGAAAACGAACAAGAAACAGATAGAAATAGAGCACATCGAACATGCATGCATAATCAATTTGCGATCACACCTCACCGACACAATTTATCACAGCAATCTTTGGCTATGTTAATATTCATTTCTTATCTATGGCTCATTGTTTGCAAACAATGGAATGGAAACAATCTAAAGTTTGGAATCCATATACAATCTGATCATGGATTGCATGGGTTGATCGCAGTACCAGGCACATGGGAGTGCATTCCTGAGCTCTACCTTTGGCTTTCAGGCTCTTCTTTGCTGTTACCATTTAAAGATCCAGACTAGCTGTTGCAGGGTCAGACTGACCTTGCATGGCAAATCACATCTCAAGAAATACAATTTGATTGATCATGATTGATTGTGTGTGAGAGACATGTTCATAACACTTATGTTTACATTTCAGGCTAAAAAGATGGCAGATTGCAGAAGATCTGTTATTACGTTTGGAACAGAAAGCAATCGGTAAATATTGTATACTGTATTACTGCCTACTAATTTGTTTACATTATTAAACATTTCAAACAGTAATATGCTACTACATAACCTCACTACTTTTGTGAATGTGAGTAGTGTCCATTTATCATATTGGAGAAAAAAAAATTATTTAGCATTCTAAGTTAATTTTTTTAAATCAAAATTAGAGCTTGGAGATTTAACATGTTGATGTTCTGTGATTAATGGGAACACATTAAAAATCACATCCAATGGGACATCCCTTTTTAGCTTTATAAAGCTATAATATTATTTACCCACTTGTGCTACATGCTCGTATCTAGATGCTTTCTCCGGGCCCTGCGAAGCATGCTTTTTTCTGGGTTGAGAATGGCTGCACATGCCCTATTGGATGGACGCCCTGTGTAGAACACCTGCATACTGTCTGCTTACCTGGTTTAACCTCCTCTAAATGCACATGGCAGGTAAAGTAATTCACTATTAACTGCAGAAACTAGAATTAATTGGTTTAATGCATGCTTAAATAATAAGCAGCCCTAGTAAAAGTAAAATTTGGCAGTCCAATCAAATCATAAGATAGGAAATGGATAGCTATTTTCAGAATGGCATACTGCTCTAATTATTTCTGCAATATAGTATATAGATATGGCAGAGATAGTATGCTAGTATGCAATTCTGCACACTGCAGATGTTCAAAATCGCAACTGATATACCTTCCGGGTCATCCATCACACTGGAAATGAAAGGTCAAATTTAACACATGCATTGTGGGATACATACGATGCAGGAGGATCTGTTGTATACTGCTCATTTTTACAAATGCAGTAGGTCATTCAGGTATTTAGGTAGGTAATTTGTGAAGAGGATACATATTGTATACTGCAGCGATAATATGAGTAGTATGAATTATTTCCAAACATTACCTATGTTGTAGCACAGAAGGGTTAAAAGATGTTTAAAACGATGGATAAATAACACCAGCAATATTTCAACTTCCTCCCAAAGCAGTATTCAAACAGGTGAGAGAACACCATATGTTTTGAAATATCAGGGAAGTAGGTGGGCTCGAAACCAACCCACCCATCTCCAAGAAAACGTCCCAGTGTGTTTTATCACTCATGAGCGCCTTGTTAAGTCCCGGGGTAGTTGAGGTTCATTTCACACAGCTTTGTTCCCCACGCTTCGACTTGAAGCCATAAAGTTTAATAGAGTTCCTCTAATCTCACACAGGGCGACCCACAGCACAGCGGCGCACTTATTAGATCCTCTGCCGGCAAAGAGCGGCCACAGATTCACACCAGACATGTAGCGCAGCAAGAAGCACAATCTTCTGCTCTTCAAATGACTGATTTCATCCTACGTTTCTTTAAGTGTGTCATTTGAGTAACTGCTGGTACCACAGTTAGCTGGCCTGAAGAGGAGGGCGGAATGGGCATTTGTGTATGTGTGTGAATATTTCTGAGTGTGTGAGGATAAGTTCGGGTATAGAGGCTTTAGAAGACTGGTTCGTGTAAGAGAGAGATGAAAAAGAGCTGGGTGGTGAGAGGATCAAAATAAACCCAATTTACTTTTCATTTATTCTCATCCTCATGTTGTTCCAAACCTGTATGACTTTCTTTGGTGGAACACAAAAGATGATATTTTAAAGAATGTTTCAAACGTTTTTGCCGTTGTTTCAAAACAGCATTTAACCCCTTAAAAATGGATAGTTCAACCAAAAATGTATTATTTCATTAATTACTCACCCTCGTTTAGTTCCAAACCCGTAAGTCTTTCGTTCATCTTCGGAACACAAATGAAGATGTTTTTGATGAAATCTGAGAGCTTTCTTTCCCTCCATTGACAGCTACGCAACTACCACTTTAATGCTTCAAAAAGTTCATAAAGAGATCGTAAAACTAATCCATATAAATTGAGCGGTTTAGTACAAATTTTCTGAAGAGACACGATCACTTTATATGATGAAAAGATTGAATTTAGGCTTTTATTCACATATAAACATTGATCAGCGAACATAAACAGAAGCTCAACCGAACAGAAGCTCAAATGAACCTCATTGGTTCTCACACATTAAGCGAACATGCTTGAGCTTCCATTTACCAACTGATGTGTGTTAATGAATGTTTATATGTGAATAAAAGACATAATTGAATCTGTTCATCATATAAAGGGATCGAGTCTCTTCAGAATATTTGGACTAAACCGCTCAAATCATATGGATTAGTTTTACGATCTCTTATGAACATTTTAAAGCGTAACAGTGGTAGTTGCATAGACTGTTAATGAGAGAAATTGCTCAGATTTTATTAAAAATATCTTAATTTGTGTTCCGAAGATGATTAAAAGTCTTATGGGTTTGGAACGACATCAGGGTGAGTAAATAATGACAATTTAAATTTTTGGGTGAACTAACCCATTACTTTCATTTTAAAACAATTTTTTTTTTCAAAATGTCCAATTTTGGGTGAAGTATACCTTTAAAACGCGTTCTTGGTCTTATTGTGCATGCTATTCCAAAGAAATTTATAGTCTATTTGTCTTCATAATTTCCCGCTCTACATTTTTATCTTGTTGAACATCCTGTTTCGCTCAGAAATACATCAAATTGCCAAAGTAAAATGGGTTGCAAATGCCGTTTCATGTTGAAACGGGGGATATTAAACTAGTTCCTGTTTTTCCATTTGGCGAATACCCTGATAAACAAATGATGGAGAGACTTTTCTCAGAAAATCACACCAAGCAGAGATTATGGCTGACAAGTTTACATTAATACGCCACTTCTCACTGCCGTAGAGCTGGAGGAATGACACTAAAAATACCAGTTCATTTTAATCTCTCCAAAAGCAGCAATGGATAAATTATTATTCTGTTAATAGAGCCGAGATGTAGCACTTTCTGCCATGTTGCATTCATTAAGCTAAAAGCTAACCAAGCTCAACTGATCTGTGTCCGTAATTAGAGAGTCATGGCGGCGTCGTATGAACATTCAACAGATTGGCTCCATTAACCAACCACAAATTAATGAAAGTCGCTGCCTTTTCCAAAAAAACAACAAAAAAAGAGCAAAACAATTTGGCTTTCTGTCTGGAATTCCATCATGAGTGAAATTATTGGCAAGCAAAGATGTGTTTTATGGGTCTCCCTCTCTCTGCCTGTCTCTCAGCAGGTGGAGGTGTCTCTAATGGACGTAGTTGAGACTGGTCTAGCGTGACTGACGCATGAAGCTCTAGTGGAAGGTAATTAATTTCTGTAAACGACTGCCATGTCTGTCAGCTTTTATAAACGAGCGTTTATGTGTTATGGACGATTTAACCAACCCCATTGAGGGGAGCTGACAGAGACGAGTGGAACAGATACAGGGAGAGAAAGAGAAAGAGGAATTAGCGCAAACCGCTGACCATGTGATGTGAATAGACTCGCACTTGCAGTTTGAAATAAGCTCTCATCTCATGATATGGCCACCGTTCAGCTGTCACACAAACGTTATAAATCATCCTGTGAATCTTGCCTACTCCGCGATAGTCGCGCAGTGGTACAACCCGTGTGTGGAAAGTGACATTTGTGAGTTTCTTTTGTGACTTTATATTGCAGACAAGTGGAATGCGAGCCCCGGTCTGCCATAACTCTACTCTCCAATGTTTGCACATTGCACAGACGTGCAGGAAACATATCATATAAATGATTAACTTCCCCCAAAGCACTCTGGGACAGTCAAGAAATCATTCTGTGCATATGTAATGCATATATTGAATTTCAGCGAACGTTTTTGTGATTCTGTTTCACCAGTTACTCTGTGGGTGACACCGTTGGGAAGCTACTTTGAAACTGTAGCTTGTCAAACTGAGGCAATAGTTTTTTGAATATTAAAGAAACAATTTATGCAATTTTACAACATTTTTGGCCCTTAAATCTGATTGGCAGATTGAGCCTCATTCCAAAAGTGCTGCAATAACAGTCCAACAATGCATGATCCAGGCAGATTGTCAGTATGTGTATTTGTGGGAATTTTACCGGGACTATTTCTACAAATTACATCGTTACTGTTGTAATGTCTGTCTGTGTTCCCCCTGTCTTTGTGCTTTTGGTTCAGTCCTGTTCACTGTGTTCCCGCTCCTCGTTTGTGTTCATGTATACCACTCCCCCTTGTTATCTTGTTTAGCTTGTTTGGCCTTGTATTTAAGCCCTGTGTTTTAGTCCAGTCCCTGTGAGTTCTTGTGTTGTTACTGTTGATGTTGGATGCCCTGTTCCTATAGTCTGAGTCTTTGTGAAGTTTTCAGTTTATTGAATAAAGTGTGCTACATGTGGATCCTGCTTCCTCCTTGCTTCAACCACGTCGTGACAGTTACGCCAGAGGTGGTGACAAGTGACTGTTTTTCTATCATTCATTCAGCCGATTCGCTCAATGACACAATTATTTATGCATGAAACAAGTGGCTGTATGAACGAGTCCTTGTTTTTGAACAAATGATTCAATGACTCTCATAATGACCGTTTTTTTGTACCTGTTGTTTACTGATTCACACCCCCCTAACCCTAACCCAACCCTAACCCTAACCCTAACCCCCCCCCCCAAAAAACAGTTTTGTCTAAGCAGTCACATTTGGAACAAAGAGCTTTTGAAAAGATGTGTGGAATATCAAAGAATGTGTGTTGGAACGTGTGCTTGTGCCCTGAAATTAATGTTTCCTCCTCTGAGCTCCACATCCACTAGGTCATAATCATCTCCTCTAATGTCATTCCTCACGCCGGGCCCATGCAGAAATAATTACAAAATGGAGGTGCAATTTTCAGACTGCGATACTGAGAAAAGTGGCACATAAGGCCTCGGAAATGAAAACAAGATAGACTGTAGATTCCAACGAGTACCCGTTGCCATTATCTGGATCCCAAATTGTATTTCTCTTACAAATATGGTTTTTGGTTGCATAAGCTTAACTTAAAGGCTTCAACCGGGTCTGTCGAACAGCAGGCGATAGACACAGAGAGAATTTTCCAAAGCAATCACCACCACCATGTCACCATGAACCATAGAGGTCCAAAGCCTTTTTCCCAGCCCTCTCACCCCTGCTGGAGAGAGAGCTTTGATGACATCAGTTTGTTTTAAGTGGGAGTGTGTTAGGCAGACTCCAGGTCCTGCCTCTGTAGTTGTGCAGACGCCCTGGGTAATCAGGCCTGCGAAATGTGTTTTCACTGCTGATTATAGAGCAGCGGAGTGCACACGGCCTGCGCACCACTGGAAATGATCTGGTCAGTGAGACGAATTAAGATAAACATTGTATGTACTGTAAAATGCCTTACTACCAGTGTGAAAAGGGAAGCTTCATTCAGAACATAAAGAGCTTGAGAGCTTAAACCACCCCATTATTTATCTGCATTAACCAAACAAAGGATTGTGAGAATATGGAAGGAGGATAAAAAATGTCTGTCTTTCCAAAAATGAACCTCTGAATGAAAATGGCCCTTTGATGGGACACTGGCTAAGTGCCATCATTCAGGCATATACTGTTCAGTCTATCTTAGAGAGCTGGAGTGAAGGCTAATGGATTCTCTCTTTTTTTGTTGCTGCATTAACAATTAATTAAGTACACACGCTTTTATCATTCAGATTCTTTATCCGTGTATTTAACTATTTATTTATTTAAATTGTTTGGAACTGAGTTTAATTTTATATTCTTCTTTAAAAATAAATATTATAATATTAAAATTAAATTAAACTGAAAATATAACAAATCTTGAAATATATTCAAATAAATATATTGTACATACTAGTGTGTGTGTGTGTGTGTGTGTGTGTGTGTGTGTGGTTATATCACTTAAAAATCACTTGAGATGCATTGTGTTAACTATACATTGTTTGTTGCATACATTAAGTATAATTAATAAGTGCTAATTTAATGCATTTGATTATGAAAATGTGCTATACAAATAAAAGTTTTGGCGTTAAAACAAACAATATGTTCACTTTTTGTAATTTCATATATTATATTCATTTGTTAAAGCTGCATTCCGTAACTTTTTTTAGGTTAGAAATTATCCTAATTAAATTTTTGAGCAAGTACATAACCAGCCAGAGTTCAAAACTATCAGCTTGCCTTAGCTCTATCCAAAATGGTAAGCTTGTAATAATGTTTTTAATTTCAGTGGTACTGTTGGATTTCCACGGGAAATTCAGTCTTTGCGTCACATCTGTACACATAAAGAAGGAGTCTCGGCTAGTATAAGCTATATTGCGTGTGAGGATGTTGGAGGTGGAGATTTATAGCCTTTTCTCACAGCACTTGATATAAACTTATCAATTTGATGGCGGATCCAGAAAGGTTCAAACGACAATCACCAGTGACAACTGGACATTCACCCGTTGTAAAATGCAAAAGACTTCGGACTTCGGAGTGGCTACAGAAAAAAAGAGACTGCAACCGGACCCATGCGAAAACAAGGATAAATATCGGAGGAGCATTAAATGTAGTCACGCAATGCTGATGTTGTTAACATTAACAATTTGACAACAAAGGATAGTTTGCACGGTTTGACGTGATATGATAATCGATCGTTAAATTTAATCAGTGTGATTTACTGCAATGTTTTTTTTCCCTTAGTTGGTCAGAACAAAAGTGAATGTTACTTGTTCAGATGACATTTTCCGGTGAAAATTCTTATGTTGGTCATACTTCCAAAAAGTAGAATCTGTGATTCCGAATGACGGTATCCACACCACGCGGTGACTGACAGCCACACACTCTCAAAACATTGGATTCATCCGCGCTGTTACAACCCACATAAAGTTAATAATTCCGCGAATAATTGCAATTGCAGTTTTCGAACAGAGATGGCGACAAAGAGGGAAAACTACGGACTGCAGTTTTAATTAGCATATTGTGAAATTAAATTAAATGTTAAATTAAAGTAATTTGGCTGCTCAAGAAAACATAAAATTATTAGAATGTAACTGGGAATCCGTTATCAATTGCATTTCCTCATGTTGTGTTCCTTGCACAGTTATATCAGGTGTTATATTAGGAAGATGGCCGTTTAGAGGATTGTCTCCCTGGTAGCAGCTGCGAAAAGCTCTTTGCCGTGATAGTTTCTGTTTTTCCACTTGGCGAGTTTAATGACAGGAGAGTCCTTGGAGTGCAGCAGATCAGGGAACAAGGGAAAGAGCTGCTCCCGTAAAGGATGCCATGAACTTAAACATCCTTGTCCTGCAATAACATTAAATTGTCTGGTTTACATAATCCACAGCTCCTGCTCAAGCACTCTCTGTTCTCTGACTCAGCATGGTTGCGGAGGTGTATGAAATAGCACCCATCCTGAAAACAATCTTATTGTCAATTTACATGTAAATAATATGCTGATGCTGATCCCTTAAAGGGCACATCAACATTATTTCATAGATTCAAATAACCAATGTACCTCGCCTCATTTGTAAGTTAGTAGCTTGCTTTTAGGATGATGTAACAGTGTTGCTGTTTTTTTTTATCTTTCAGAATATATTTTCCAGTAAGAGAGGTTTAAGATTATCATCAGCGCCACCTACCCATGATGCTTTGTTTTGTGGGAATTTGACAGCTCCCCTAGGGACTTTCATGCCATATTAATGGTAAGAAATATGGTGACTTCCACTGTAATTACAAAAGCACTGCAGGCAGACATTGTGTGTCGTAATTCACCCACTTCCCTTCATGTTTGCACTGCAGGGCGGAGAATGGCAGTATCTATTTCATCAATGTCTTAATCCTTATCTTCCTCATTAAACATGTGTCGCACTTTGCGGCTGGGCCAGTCCACCGATGAAAATTGAACTTGGAACGAAACTCACCTGCACCTGCAATTACCTTTTGTTAAAGGCACAATCTGCTGGTAAAGTTTTACACTATAAACACTATTAAAACAACCCTGTTAAATTTGTTTTTAAAAAGCCAGCTGTGGTTGCCAGAAATTCACTGTAATAAAAATTCCCCCCAAAAAACACTTTTTATAATTTTCATGATGTTGATCATTATTATTATCATCAATTGTTATAAATTGATATGTAATAAATATATTATCATGTGATATTTGACCATATATGGTAAACTATTTTAAAGTTAACAATTGAAAAGGTTTTCACTGTTTAATACATACCGTACTTCCTTTTTCTGTAAAGATTACTGAGCTTTTGTTTTGGGTTTTTTTTTACAGTGAGAGCTCTGGGAATTGGAGCGTCAGTGTGAACGGTTACTGGCTGAGTTCCTGTGTTGTCTGACGGTGCAAGTCCGCAGAATACGCTTTGGATTTGAGGAGGAACCCCAGTTCTTAAAAGTGATAGAACAAAGTGTCAAGTTGAGATGGAGATGGAGATGGATGGAAAGTTCTTATTCAGCACAAGTTTCATTTTGCTTTACAATATATGTAACATCCTCTTCCCACACACTCTCTCTTTCCTGTTCCTCTCCAATCTATATATAGACCAATATCCTAACTTTCCAAACTGTTTGGGTTAAGGAATATTTGGACAAAAATGTAAATTTTGTCATCATTTCTATCATCATTTGCTTCTATCAAAATGTTCTCCTGTGTCTCTGCACCAAGAGTAAATGCCAATGACCAAGTGAAAGATTTCTGTAATGTCTTAAATGTCTGTTTCTTGTATAAAGTTGCAATGTCAGCAGACTTTCATTGTATGTTAATATAATTTTTATGTTAATTTTTATCCTTTTTGATGCTTGACAGATCCTGAATGATATCTCCTTTTGTATTTCACATAAGTATTTGGAACATAATGAGGGTGAGTAAATGATGCCAGAGTTTTCATTTTTGGCTGAACTATTCCTAACTTATCCATTTTTGCTTTCGCTAAACAGTTTTCCTTTAGATGAAGACACTAGCAGCATTGATGTACACAATCAGAGCTGCTTCCGGCCTCATTTCCATCTCAAAACACTGGTGTGACCAAACCTCTGGGGAGAAAATGCTGCACTGATGTCTTTCATGTTCCAAGCCCGAGGATTCTCATTTTCCTCTGGATCTGTGATGAGAAGCACGCAGAAGTTTGTAAAGAAGGTTAGGCTGATGGCTTTTTTTTCTTGCAGATATGCACTGATCTGTTTACTTCTCTATTTTGTGCCCCAAATGTTTTTAACTCTCACCACCAGGTCTCATTTGCTTTGGAGTGACAGGGGGGAGGAGGGGGAGGAGGGGGAGGAGGGGGAGGAGGAGGGGGGAGGGGGGGCCTCACAGCTCTCGTGTTTAAAATCTTCAACCGCATGTAGAAAGAATTATTGATTATATTTGCATAATTTTGAGGTGAACCATTGTCATATAATTTATTTTGCTTATACATGTTATGACTCTTGTTTTGTGCCCTTGTAAAAATGTAACTTTTGTGAGCTTTATAAATGCCAGTACCAGCAGGCTTACATCAGCTCCAAAACATTATTTTAAATAAAACGTTTTGATATTTATATTTTGATATAAAACGCTATAGCCATGCCACATAACAAAATTAAAAACAATGTACTTTTAAGTAAATAAGCAACACCAGACTTTTGTAGTTGGTCCAACATTTTTTTATTTGTTGAATTTTCTCCTGTAAAAACAAAACAAAATAATATATATACTGTATATTATTTATTTGTGTGTATAATACAAAACAAAATGTATATATAGCACAGATACAGTATACTGTATATGCATTATATATATATATATATATATATATATAGTCCTTCTCTTTTTTTAATGGCCATATTATCAAGTATTTCGTATCAAAGAGTAATTAAGCTTAATGAACCCTGCTGAAAATCTTAATCCAGCCTGGTTTGCATGGTCTTAGTTGTTTTCCCAGCCTGGTCAGGCTGGTCTGTTGGCAGGTTTGGGGCTGAGAAACTAGCTGGATGGCCAGTTAAACCAGCTAAGCATGATCTTGGCCAGGCTGGGATACCAATTTAAACAATAGCTAAGAGCAGCAAACAAGTTTAGGCTGGTTTAAGCTGCATTTTAAGTAAAACTGATAGCAATACCACTCGAATAGCTCTGTTCCAAAACCTAGTAAGCTGCCATTCTGTTTGCTGCCTTAGGCAGCTCCCTTTCTAATATAGCATCCTAACCATCATGGAACCTCAAGTTGGAGAACATATCCAGCAACTCTATACATCATACAAATAGAGCTTTGCACATCTCACAATTGATTTTAGTAGAGTTTTACATTAATGTGATGATGATAAGCTAATATACTCTAACAAACACAAATGTACAAAGTGCACAGAAATATTAAGTAATATTCAGTGATACATTAATACATCTAATGATGCTTTAGATTTTGGCCAAAACGAGGTATTTTAAGAGGCAGCATTTTCAACAGCCTTCACACGCCTATGATGCTATAGAATGCTGCCTACGTAGGCAGCTCACTAGTTTTAGAACAAAGCAAATGACTTGCCATGCAGTAGGTAATGAGGCACTCTTTTACGCACAGTACTTCCCAGTTGCTAAAAAAAAACTATGTCAACAAAGCATATTTCTGAAGTGACTCAGAGTACATCTCATCTAATTTGTATGTTTATCCTTATAGTCAGTCTTATAATTTCCGGCCCTCATCAATGCAGTACCAAGGTAGGATTCATTGTGTCTTATTTTGTGAGCCATCCAATAGCTGTTTGCTGGCTTTAAACTTTTACAGAGAGGATAAAAAATAACCATGACACACACTTTAAAGCTCAACATCTAAAGTTGGTAGATGTAAAAAACAGAAAGAACAAAGATGTGTGTTGAAGTCTTATTTCCTATAGGGGAAAAATTAGGTAAGAAGATTTTTAACAGCTAAAGCACTATTAAACTCGACTAGCTCACAACCATCCTGAAAGCAAAAGAGCTGGTTTCTGAGAAATGTGAAAAGAGTGATGAACGGATGGAAAGATGTACTGACAGGAGAAGGATGAAGAGATAAAAGGAAGTAGAGAGAGATTTAGGTGCACGTCAGGAATGTCAAGCACGATGAATGTCATGGGAGTCTCTGCTGTCCCTCAGAGTCACTCTACAATTGCTCTATCGTGGCGCAGGAACCGTAGTTGCCATTTACATGCAAGTTTAGCTCTGCCAATTCAATCATGCCATGATGAACATGAGAATGGACCCCTGTCAGGATCCATTACATGAGGGACGGTTGAAATCGGGACGAGTTAAGCAGGGTCCTGGGTTTTGCATCGCAATTGAGGCTGATACTGTAAGTCTGCGGTTCCTCTGGTCTGGTTGCTCACACAGGAAGAAGTGGACCAGCTGTATAAATCAGAATTCAAAGGAAGGGGGCTGGGGGAGGATGCTGGCAGCCAGACTGAAGAGGGGCCCAAAAAAAGTCCTGCTGTCAAACAGCTCATTCATCAAACGCAGAGAGGGTGGCCTCAACCGGAGGCCTAGCCGGCCTGTCCTTCTCTCCTATGTTGGGGAACACTTTGGCCTGGGCTCATTTTAGCTGGAGAAGGTGTTAATTAAACTACCCAGAACAGTCTGAAAGTGAGAGAGTCGAGCGTAGAAGCCGTGAATCTTGCTGGGCTCCTCTCAAAGCCCCCGCTGTGTGTTGGATGTGTGATCCTGGCACTGCGCAATCCTCTCAGCCTAAAGTTGTTTGATGGCCCACACCTGCCACCTCAGCCATGCTGATCTTGGGCAGTCGGATCTGTTTATCGTGGCATTAGAGACTTGTTAGTGACTCATAGCTTTACTCACTAAGTACTTTAACTTTTGTTCAAAGACCTTTTATAGTCAATTAAAGAAATAGTTCACCCAAAAAATGCCAATTCTGTCATCATTTATTTACTCTCGTGTAGTTCCATAATTGTATGTCTGGCTTTCCCAAAATGTGAATTTACAATGAAAATAAATCAGAACTCGGGCCATGTGAAAAAAATATTCACTGTCCTGATTCAATGCATTTCTGGACATCCATCCTAGTTTTCCTTTATGCAGTAATGAGAAAAGTAACCATTTGCAATCAATAGATGAATTTTGGCCATACCTTTTTCAATGAATCTTTTGATCCAAAATCTGTAAACTTGATTAATCCACAAATCTCAATGATCTCACTAACTTGAACCGCTCACTGGAAGGAAAATGATCCGTGAATCACAACTTAAATTTAGGTTTGTATCTAACAAAGCTATCACAACTTAAAACTATAGGCACAGACTTTTGTGGACCAATACTGAAAAATCAAACACCAGTCGCCTTTACCAAAGACTTTGTTAAAATCCCGTTGCAAAGCATGCTGGGTAATGTGTGATGTTGCTTTTATGGTGCTTTAGTGTCCATTTACTGTACTTGATAAAACTAACAGTACATTCCTAAAAATGTCATGTTTTTGATTCACATAATCCTCAAATGACATGAAGGTGAGTGTCACAAAGCTACCCTCAGTTCTTTGTGACCCCTTGTTAGCCCTTCCACAAAACACATGAACACATACTTGGTTTTTAAAAGACTCTTTATTTACCTTAGTGTACCAGCGACATGAGAGATGGATTAACCACACAAATATATCTACAACTATACTGTTGTGTCTCAGACTGGCCACCTGAACACTAACCCAGAGGACATTTAAAGTTTGTTACAGACTGTTGATTGTCACCTGGATCAGCATACATGGTGGTGGCCATCTTGATTTGGGTAAAAGACTGGAATGGACTTTCCTCATGCTTTTTGTTGCATCATGGGAAGTGGGAGATACCAAGTATGGTGGGAAAGGAAGGGGAATTGGTTGATGTTAATGTGTATTTTCTCTAATTATTGCTGAAGTTTACTTATTGAAGTCTGTACTGTTATTGAAATGTGTGTAGTGAAGGAAATGGAGTTACTTGATCACATAATATTTTTACTGGATATTTATTACATGTTCATGGTCTTTATTACTTCCCCATGTGATTATTGGTGAGAAATGGTTGTACCCAGGTGTATAAATTCTCACCTAATGAAGTGATCAAGAGAGCTAAGACTGGTGGTAGTGAATGCTGTATCAACTTAGTACTCTGATTGAAGTTTTAGACCTGATGCAAGGTTATTGTTTTTGGTATACTGAAGTTGTTGTTTTTTTCCTATGACACAATTTTAATTTTTGGATGAACTATCCTTTTGAATTTAGATCCAAGAACTCTTTTTATTATGTTTATATTTCAGTTCAGTTTATTTATAACTGAAAAGTGCCAATAACATTGTTGGTGTATAGGGTCAAATTTCTCTTGAAATAAATGACATCACATTTTCTGAGTGGCATGCAAAAGTGTGGTCATGTTTGAGGGTAAAAATTTAGATTGGATGGTGTATTTTTATGTAAAATATGCATTTTGGAGCCCTGGTATCTGTTACTGATACAACAGGAATGATGAGACCAAAGAAACAGCAATAGCATGTTAGCTACTCACTGGAGGCTATGGAGGAAATGATCCAAATCACTGTGAATGCAAACCTTTCAGGCAAACCTGAAAGCAACATATTTGTCTCCTAATCTAAACAATGCTTGTAAATGGAGGTAATGTTCTTTTTTGTATTGCGATAGAAATTGATATGAAAACCTATGACATCAGCATCAAAGCTTCTGATGCAATCCTGAGTAACAGACATTCTGCGTCTTCTTGTCCACCATGCTCCAAATACACAGATCAAGCTCCTAAAAGAGACTGCAGATTTGCCCCCACTGCCTTTGTCGAAGTTTTAGGATAAATTTGAACCGACAGCTCCACTGCAGGGATAAATAATGTAACCGCATTTCGGGACATCATTAAGAGTAATGTTTCACTTTCGGTCCCCTAAAATCCCTTTCACACATTTGAATAATAAACGGCTTTGTGGATTAATCTGAAAGTTCAACCTGAAGTCAAACTTGAGCTGCTTCCAGCACGCTCAGATTAAAACCCGAGGCCTACCGCAGGATGAACGCGCATCGAGCCCATTTTTCACTCGTTAAGCAGTTCGGCTTCTCCTCTTCCTTCCCGCCACGAACTGGAGAGATTTAAGCGCCGTGCAAAATAAAACACATGATGAATTAGAGGACCACTGTCCTTGTGTGAT
Source organism: Tiaroga cobitis (assembly GCA_030578255.1). Lineage (NCBI taxonomy): Eukaryota > Metazoa > Chordata > Actinopteri > Cypriniformes > Leuciscidae > Tiaroga > Tiaroga cobitis. The sequence goes on from CM060606.1 coordinate 39,051,573, forward strand.
AGATTAAACTGCAGCGAGGAGCACACGTGTGAGAGCGTGTCCTCCAGTGTCTGCTGCGTCTCTACTCGTGCTCTGCTATATACCGGCATCAAGCTGACAGATCACCTGTCTGCCGGTGCGCTGGAGGGGTCTCTTCCTGACCGACACAAGGTCGTTCAGTCACTCAGAGAGTTTGGACGGCCTGCCTGCCGCATTAGTCAGCACTTTCCCGCCACTCCCCATTCTCTCTGACTAATTTGGGCTTTATAAATGGAACGAGCTCCGAGCACATTGAGACATAAACATGATCATTACTTTGAAGTATGAGCAGTCAAATGGACAGACCCACATGCTCTATCCATTGTCAGTGAACTTGCGGAGTTGTCCTCCACGGTTTTAAATGTAGCCTTTTGAACACATAGACAGTGTTGGAGAGTTAGTGCAATAGCAACTTTATTTAGTGATCATTGTACTGAATCGTTTTGTTCAAAAACTGCTTCACTAATTCAGTGAATCGCTGCAAGGCAATGGTGGTATTGCAATTTTCAGTTAGGTCCTGCTGTATCACTAGACTTGACTTGAAAAAATGAGTGTATTAGTTGGATTAGTGTATATGTTATGCATATGTATTTGTTCATGTTTAATGCTGTCTATTGATGAACGGTAGCCTATTGATATTTTTGATATTGTGTCGAGTAATATTCTTACATTATAATATCTTTGATCTAGTCAAATAATCTATAGATTATTTTGAACTGTAAGCATCTGAAAACTTAATTATTAATGAAAATGCGATATTTATTAGTGTGACTTCTGTAAGGCCTATACAATTTTTTATGAACTGCATAAGTAAGTTTATTATATATGTTTATACATTAACTGATAATATTTATTATAAATAAATGCAATGTAAGTCACTTTGGACAAAAGCACCTGCTAGGTGCATAATGATAGATCATGTTCCGTACGAAAACAGAAAAACAAGAAAACCGGAATACTAATAGCTAAATGGCTATATTCTCAGAAATCGCAAAAAAAAAAATCCATTTATTAGAGGTATTGGTATTGAAATCAGTGATATTGCCCCTGATATGCCAATTCCTAATGTTGGCAAATGATCATTATTGTTTTTTTTACTAATAAATACTGCTTTGTCTGGAAAATAATACTGTATTATGTCATGGAAAAGATAGGCCTGAAACGAGACTTCAAGAGATTTCCACGACGCATGCGCGAGAATTGCGATCTCCTTCAACTACTTCAGTTAAGTTCTCGCGCGTGCGCGTCGTGGAAATCTCTTGAAGTCTCGTTTCAGGCCTACAAGGAAGAAAAGGAATAGTCGAATAAAGTCGTTATTTTTGTTTTATTTCCGCACAAAAAGTATTCTCGTCGCTTGATAAACTTATAGTTGAGCCACTGTTGTGACATGGAATATTTAAACATTTTCTTCATTGACTTTCTGGGACGTCAGGATTCATTCCGTTAGGGAGCCTATGTAGGAGTGATCCAGCTGTCACATTTAATCAAAAATATCTTCATTTGTGTTCCGAAGACGAACGAAAGTCTTACGGGGTTGGTACAGCATGGGGGTGAGTAATTAATGACTTAATTTTCATTTTTGGGTGAACTAACCCTTTAAGCCTATCGTCTGGTTCCACAGACGCATGCGCACAGTTGAGGTTTGCGACAGCGGAAAATATGTTTCTGTTTGAAAAGGCGGCAGATTTGATATGTGTTAGTTGTGTAAATATCAGACATCCCAAGTCTCCCGGAAGTTCCGGGAGTCTCCCGCAGATTGATAGCTGCTCCCTGATGACCGCAAATTAGTTCAAATCTCCCGGAATCTAGAGCGAGCGAGCAGTAGCGCGCGCACAACAGAGCGAGAGAACCCTTGCGCATGCGCAGTAAAAGTATAACCTATGGGGGAAAAGGCGTTTTAAACCTTATTTTGGGGCAAAGTCATCAAACTTTTTCAGCAATTTTTATCATATTTTATTACTGTTTGTATACATGCAGTTTTTATGTCCCGGTGACCAATGAAAGTCCAGTTCTGAGTCTCTCCCCATTCATTTAGATAGGAGCCTGGTCTTGTTAGTCCGAAATAGCTGCCCGGAGGCGTTGCCAAGATGGCGGCCAAGTGGCATGACTTGCCTAAAAGGACTTTGCTTATAGTCAGTAGAATGATTGTTGGAGGCCCATCACAGCACAGTCTACTAATACTCTATGAGAGTTAGTTGACATGTGGTTGCAAAGTTACTAATAGTTAGTAGAATGTTCAAAAGGGACCATCAAAAATAAAGTGTTACCAGAAATTGTTACAGCTGAATATTTTAGTAACTTATTGTAGCCACTTGATTGACTGGACTGTAGACTGTCTGCTGTAAATTATGAGTAGCTTGTAGGAAGCTTCAGTTTCAGAATAACTCCCAATATACCGTCATGCAGTAAGAAATGCTCTTCCAGAACCTGCAGTGTTGTTAGTAGATACGGTCCTGCTGCCAGAAGAGTCAACAGAGCTTCCGCAGGGTAAGGCAACTCCTCTTCCCCTGCTTCCTGTTGGGCTGGCCAATTTCCGGTAACTGTATTTGGACCTAGATTATTCTCTGTTAATGTTGGTAGAGCTTCAAACAGTTCTCTCACTGCTAAATGTCGGTAAAGCCATAGGATGAAGTTATTTACAGAGCCATCCACAGCGGCTTCTGTATCAAGCCAGACAGGAAGTTTTATCTGTAAAGGAAAGCGAGATGCACTTTTACGCCTCAGAGGGCAGCACGTTTCCACAAAATGTTTTGGGAGTGGGTTGTAAATGTCAGACATTATTATAGAGAGCCAAAATTAACTTGGACTGAACAAAAAGGTCTGAGCTAATTCATATGTTGATCATATTCCAGTTGTTGACATTATATTTTACAGAACAGAATTGTCACTTGTAAATTCGGGCTAGTGCTGTGTTGCCAGTGAAAATCGTTCTACATTGTTGTAAATTCTGCTGATTTGTCACAAAGATAATGTAGCTGGCTAACATATGAGGTTTTGTCAAAATTACTAGAATGGTCTTGTATTGAAAATATATATATATATATATACCAATCAAAAATTTGGGGGGTTTAATATAAGCTTTAAAATTGGCTCTTTATTGTCTTTATTGTCTTCACATTGTGTTGCCCTTCACAGTTTATGTCCTTGCGCTCTTTTTTTTCTCTGCTTTGATCGATCTAAATGCAAGCTCTTCAAGGTCTGACCAAACTGCTACAATAGTAAGTAAACCCATAAAATTAACTTAAAAAAGTGAAGAAACCCATTACCTTAAAATTAAGTAATTTTTAAAAAATGATAGTTTTTTAAACAAAAAAATTTTCAATTAAAGGCACACTGTGGAACTTTTTGGCCACTAGTGGCGCTCGACCTGTAATTTTCCCGTAGAGGCCACAAGCGCCGCAGCACTGTCGCAAAAGTCAACAAACAGTTAACCGGTCAGCCTCCCGTGTTTTAGATTATGTGTGTGCAGAGAGTAGTTGACTTGTTGGTTGAAGAAAGATAATCGATTCACTATTGAGCAAAATAATGATATAAATATAAGATTAATAATATAAATTATACAGAGAAAATAAATCGAACAAAAGTACACAGAAAACAATGTCTGATCAGGTAAGTCGCATAGACAAGGGTTGCCCGATCCTGCTCCTGCCGATCGTCTGTCCTGCACAGTTTATCTCCAACCCTAATCAAACACACCTGAAGCAAACCATTAACGTCTTCAGGATCTCTTTAAAATTAAAGTCAGGTGTGTTTGATCAGGGTTGGAGATGAAATCGTGTAGACGGGAAATCGTGTAACAAAACTGATATAGCTCACAACATACTGCCGTTATTTGTAGGCTTCAGTTTGTTTGTCCTTTTACACACATACAAATATGAGCTGAAGGCAAAAAAATAACGGCAGTATGTTGTGACTTACACTCACCTTAAGGATTATTAGGAACACCATACTAATACTGTGTTTGACCCCCTTTCGCCTTCAAAACTGCCTTAATTCTATGTGGCATTGATTCAACAAGGTGCTGAAAGTATTCTTTAGAAATGTTGGCCCATATTGATAGGATAGCATCTTGCAGTTGATGGAGATTTGTGGGGTGTACATCCAGGGCACGAATCTCCCGTTCCACCACATCCCCAAGATGCTCTATTGGGTTGAGATCTGGTGACTTTGGGGGCCATTTTAGTACAGTGAACTCATTGTCATGTTCAAGAAACCAATTTGAAATGATTCGAGCTTTGTCACATGGTGCATTATCCTGCTGGAAGTAGCCATCAGAGGATGGGTACATTGTGGCCATAAAGGGATAGACATGGTCAGAAACAACGCTCAGGTAGGCCGTGGCATTTAAACGATGCCCAATTGGCTCTAAGGGGCCTAAAGTGTGCCAAGAAAACATCCCCCACACCATTACACCACCACCACCACTAGCCTGTACAGTGGTAACAAGACATGATGGATCCATGTTCTTATTCTGTTTACGCCAAATTCTGACTCTACCATCTGAATGTCTCAACAGAAATCGAGACTCATCAGACCAGGCAACATTTTTTCAGTCTTCAAATGTCCAATTTTGGTGAGCTCTTGCAAATTGTAGCCTCTTTTTCCTATTTGTAGTGGAGATGAGTGGTACCCGGTGGGGTCTTCTGCTGTTGTAGCCCATCCGCCTCAAGGTTGTGCATGTTGTGGCTTCACAAATGCTTTGCTGCATGCCTCGGTTGTAACGAGTGGTTATTTCAGTCAAAGTTGCTCTTCTATCAGCTTGAATCAGTCGGCCCATTCTCCTCTGACCTCTGGCATCAACGGGACATTTTCGCCCACAGGACTGCCGCATACTGGATGTTTTTCTCTTTTCACACCATTCTTTGTAACCCCTAGAAATGGTTGTGCATGAAAATCCCAGTAACTGAGCAGATTGTGAAATACTCAGACCGGCCCGTCTGGCACCAACAACCATGCCACGCTCAAAATTGCTTAAATCACCTTTCTTTCCCATTCTGACATTCAGTTTGGAGTTCAGGGGATTGTCTTGACCAGGACCACACCCCTATATGCATTGAAGCAACTGCCATGTGATTGGTTGATTAGATAATTGCATTAATGAGAAATTGAACAGGTGTTCCTAATAATCCTTTAGGTGAGTGTATATCACTTATAGCATCCTAATAGCTACCAGATTGATAATTCGCTACTCTACTAGCATTCCTTGATACATGAAGTTAAATGGAGGACAAGATAGATTCCGTAACATGGCCAGACAGACAACAAATTCGAAAAAATAGAGATATTGTGCAAGCAATATATTTAACTTACTAAGTTAGTCCAAAAGCATGACGTCCAGGTCAGCATCGGTCGGGCACCCCTCCTCCTCCTTTAGCCAGCGAGCGAACGCTGGACCAATGTTGATCCTCGTCCTGGCTTTTAGTTTATCACTCTCCCTTTTTCTTTTTTTTTGTGTCCTCTTACAAAATCTTTGCCTTCTTCCGAGTAGCTGTTGGTTCAGCCATGACGACAACATACAGACGGCAATCAAATGCGAGTTGAGCTCTCACGTTAGAATTTGGGGAAGTGACGTATGCCGTAAAGCAGTCGAATTTTGTAGTTCTTTTTGTGCTCGGGTTCCTACCCGAAACCCGAAGTTACATAGTGCTAGTAAAAGTGATACAGACACCTTCAGGCTACAGCAGACGTGTCATTCAACCTATTGTAAGTCGATGTACCATCTCAATGGGTTTTGGTAATATATTATAAAGGATGAAAAGTTCCACAGTGTGCCTTTAAGCATGAAGAGTATTACTTCATTTTAAGGCAACGTGTTTCCTCGCTTTTTTTAAATTAAATCAAATGATCACTTCTTACAGTGTAACATTTAGAAAAAAATGTGTTTAACTTTTTATCAATGTAATGAACAGAAGTGTCAAAAAAAGTTATTCTGACCCCAAACGTTTGAACGTTAGTGTAAAAATTATTTCTAACATGTATGAAAATACGTTGCTAAAAATAAAAATGTATCATTCTTTTGTGGTGGGGTCACTGAAAAACTGCACCCACTGTAGCAAAAATAAAATCAATGTTTTGACATTGAAAAAATGATAGAGTAGTCTGAGTCAGGCAGCTCTTTTTTATAGGTATCAAGAGAGCTGCTCCTTCTTGCTCAATTGTATACCTAATTGTTGACTTGTTGAAAGTCAAGGGTGGATGTAGCATATCTGAGACTTTTTTTACTCCTGTATACCTAAAGAATGTAAAAGCCATTAAAGGCTGAAGTTAGTTCTTTATCCAATTTAATACGAGGTATGAATGTACAGGAATTCATACACAGCCTATACATGTGAGCTGAACAATGAAAATCATTACTTGTAAGAGTCGCATGAATCGTGCAAAGAGCACATATTGATTTATTGACACTGGAGAAAATTGCTGTCATGTACATGTACACCCACAGGGAACTAATGGAGGTTAGTTACAGATCTGGCATGCTGGCTGAAAAATGAAGGATGTGATGTCAGGGCTGTATGTGAACCAGGAACTGTGGTGTTACAAAGGTCACAGTCTTGCCCTGCTTTAGAGTAAGTAAAATGCCTCCAGAGGTATTGTCTGTGAAATTGGGATTGGTTAAAATGACTATTGTGTGATAGTAGATTTAATTTATCCTTTCATCTTCTTCACTTGTTTCTCTCTCTCTCTCCCTCACTTTCTCTATCTCTGTATTTTGGTCAGTATTTTGGTTACTCTAAATTCTTCACATTGAGTCATCTTTTACTCCGTATTGTCTTCCCGAAAATGGTCTGCTACTCATGGCTTTTTTGGCTCCCCATGAAAGCATGAATGTTAGATACCTTACTCACTTCCTGAAGAGCATGCTGCATGAAATGACCGAACTCCAGTGCTAATTTCCCATGAAGAGTCGTGCACATGCTCACGCCTTGATGCACTTGAGAGCTGGGTTATTAATGAACTAAAATGAAAACCATCAAAAATTATTTTGTTACTTGAAAAAAAATAAACGTTAGCTCAAAATAAAACGTTTAAAAACAACATACACTTTAAAAAAAATATGTCATTTTTATAGGAAAATACTGGCAGATGTGGTTGGCAGAATAATTTAGTAAAAATACAGTAAAAATGTAAACACATTTATAGAACACCCTGTAAATTTAAGTTTAAAACTCTTATTACCCAAAAAATTAACTGGTAAATCCAACATCCCTTTTTTGCTGAATTAGCAAGGCCATGTCGCTACTTAAATCTGTTTTGTAATTTTAACATATACTGACATCTACCATAATAAAGATAGAACCACATGATCAAAGTTCATCACAAGTAGCTTTTCCATAAGCTGAGGTAAATACTGATATGTCATGTACACACATACAAAACACAATCATGGTAACACACGAGACATTAAAGGGTTAGTTCACCCAAAAATGAAAATTAAGTCATTAATTACTCACCCCCATGCTGTACCAACCCCGTAAGGCCTTCGTTCGTCTTCGGAACACAAATGAAGATATTTATGATTAAATCTGAGAGGTTCATGACTGCTACATAGTGAATTAATCCTGGGAATTAATCCTGACGGCCCAGAGAGTCATTAAAGAAAATGTTTAAATATTCCATGTTCCATGTATTCCATGTACAGTGGCTCAACTGTAAGTTTATCAAGCGACGAGAATACTTTTTGTGCGAAAAAAACAAACAAAAATAACGACTTTATTCGACTATTCCTTTTCTTCCTTGTAGGCCTGAAACGAGACTTCAAGAGATTTCCACGACGCGCACGCGCGAGAACTTAACTGAAGTAGTTGAAGGAGATCGCAATGCTCGCGCATGCGTCGTGGAAATCTCTTGAAGTCTCGTTTCAGGCCTACAAGGAAGAAAAGGAATAGTCGAATAAAGTCGTTATTTTTGTTTTATTTCCGCACAAAAAGTATTCTCGTCGCTTGATAAACTTATAGTTGAGCCACTGTTGTGACATGGAATATTTAAACATTTTCTTCATTGACTTTTTGGGACGTCAGGATTCATTCCCTTAGGGAGCCTATGTAGGAGTGATCCAGCTGTCACATTTAATCAAAAATATCTTCATTTGTGTTCCGAAGACGAACGAAGGTCTTACGGGGTTGGTACAGCATGGGGGTGAGTAATTAATGACTTAATTTTCATTTTTGGGTGAAGTAACCCTTTAAAATAATAAAATAAACTTTAACAACAGAAGATGTAACATAAAACCCTAATGGTCATAACTGATAACAAAAACCTTAGAAGAAACATAATTAATCAAATTTAAAAACATCAAATGTCAGCCGTCACGCAGGGAATTCTGGGAATGTTAAGAGAGCAGCCAGAAAAATGGAGCGCAACTGGAAGAAAACTAAACTAGAGGTATTTCGGATTTCGTGGAAAGAGAGCTCGATTGCTTACAGAGAGGCTTTAAAAGCTGCTAGATCTGCTTATTTTTCAACCTGCTTATTTTTTATTTTTCAAAATAAACATAATCCAAGGTGTTTATTTGAAACAGTGGCTAAACTAACGAAAAAGAAAGCTTCAAGCTCAGAAGTGTCCAAGCAACACAGCAGTGATGACTTTATGAACTTCTTCACTTATAAGATTGATAATATCATGGACAAAATTATAACTATGCAGCCGTCTATCACAGTATCGCATCAGGCAGTGCATTGTAGTCTCCCTGAGGAAAAGTTGGATTCATTTGTTGCTATAGTAGAGGAAGAATTCTGCAAACTCGTTAATTCATCTAAATCGACAACTAAATAAATTCGACAAAAAAAATAAATTAATAGATCCTATACCGACTAAGCTACTGAAAGAGATGTTTCCAGAGGTCATATATACTCTTCTTAATATCATTAATTCATCTTTGTCTCTAGGATACGTACCAAAAACCTTTAAACTGGCTATGATAAAACCGCTTGTTAAAAAACCACAACTTGATCCTACAGAATTAGTCAATTACAGGCCGATCTCGAATCTGCCTTTTCTGTCAAAGATATTAGAAAAAGCAGTATCTTCACAACTATGTTCCTTTCTAGAAAGAAATGATATCTGCGAGGATTTTCAGTCCGGATTTAAACCGTACCATAGTACTGAGACTGCTCTCATTAGAGTCAAAAAATTATTTGCTCTTATCATCCGATCGTGGTTGTATCTCTCTATTAGTGTTACTCGATCTTAGTGCTGCATTTGACACCATTGACCACAACATTCTTTTAAATAGACTAGAAAACTATGTTGGCATTGGTGGAATTGCACTAGCATGGTTTAAATCATACTTAACTGACCGTTATCAGTTTGTAGCAGTAAATGAAGAGATGTCTTATCGATCACAAGTTCAGTATGGCGTACCACAAGGCTCAGTACTAGGACCGTTGCTGTTCACTCTGTACATGCTACCATTAGGAGATATCATTAGGAAACATGGAGTTAGCTTTCACTGTTATGCCGATGATACTCAGCTGTATATTTCTTCAAAACCCAACGAAACTTACCAATTCACAAAATTAACAGAATGCATAGCTGATATAAAAAATTGGATGACTAGTAATTTCCTACTACTAAATTCTGAAAAGACAGAGATTCTAATTATTGGACAAAAAACTTCCACACGTAATAACCCAGAATACTGTCTAACACTTGATGGCTGCTCTGTCAAGTCTTCGTCGTCGGTTAGGAACCTGGGTGTGCTCTTTGATACCAACCTTTCTTTTGAAAGCCACGTGTCTAGTATCTGTAAAACTGCATTTTTCCATCTAAAAAATATATCTAAAATACGCCATATGCTCTCATTGGGAAATGCGGAACAAGTAGTCCATGCGTTCATGACCTCAAGGCTAGATTATTGTAATGCTCTACTGGGTGGTTGCCCTGCACGCTTAATAAATAAACTACAGCTAGTTCAAAACGCCGCAGCTTGAGTTCTTACCAGAACCAGAAAATATGACCATATTAGCCCGGTTCTGTCAACACTGCATTGGCTCCCTATTAAACATTGTATAAATTTTTAAATATTGTTGATTACTTACAAAGCACTAAATGGTTTAGCTCCGCAGTACTTGAGCGAGCTCTTAACGCATTATAGTCCTTCACGTCTATTGCGATCTCAAAATTCCGGCCAGTTGATAATACCTAGAATATCTAAATCGACTGCTGGCGGTAGATCCTTTTCCTATTTAGCACCAAAACTTTGGAACAGTCTTCCTAGCATTGACCGGGAAGCAGACACACTCTGTCAGTTCAAAGCTAGACTAAAAACACATCTCTTTGACCTAGCATACACATAATACATTATAGACTTCTATAATTCAATGTTAGGCTGCATAGATTAGGTCAGCCGGAACTGGGAACACTTCCCTTAAATCTTGATGTACTCGTTACATCATAAGAAGAATGGCATCTACGCTAATATTAGTGTCTTTGTTTATCCCGAGGTTTTCCCGCAGCCTGCCGGATCCAGGCCGTGTCCAGATCTGACGAAGGAGATCCGCCTGGACCCGATGGCAATGCAGTGCTGAAGTGTCAACGATCCTCTCCCTATGGAGTATCCCTTTCCCACTCTACAGATAAAGCGTTGTGAATTTCGGTTCGCGTACCCCAAAGTGATAAAATAAAACAAAATTCTGTATCAAAATTTATAGGCAAGACAAGTAGTTTGTTTAGGCGTGGGTTGTATGGAATTACAAACCTGCGCACATATTTTCAAAAGCACATAACTATAGAACCAACTCTGAATGAGCATGTGAACATCGTCAGCGTTAATCACAGGTTCGCGTTTAAAGTCTGATCATTTCGACGGAGGTGAATCAATCAAAATTAACTTTAGCTGGAAATAACATTATTCAAGAACCGCTATAAAGCCAAAACAATCTCTGTTAGCTTAAATTAGATGTTTATCTCTGTAAAACTGCTTTGAAACAATCCATTGTTAAAAGCGCTATATAAATGAAGATGACTTGACTTGAATGTCAGTTTATGGCTTTTCACTGTAAATTAGATGATTTTGCTCTTTGCATTTAACAGTATTTGGTTTGATTCCCTATAGGATTTTATACCTGTGTTATTGTCTGACAGGCAAAAATGGTTCAATTGCTTAGGAAAGTAATAGAACAAATATCATTTATCCTCATAGCATAAATTGTATTGGCTGAGTTATGTGTTGCTAGTAGTATTAATGCTAGTGATGAGACTAGACTATTATTGAACTGTAATATTTCTTGTTATCTGCAGGACATTTAACAAGGTGCTTTATGATACAAAGAAGGACTCTCTACCAGCACATCTATCTGTGCCATGGGTTTCTGCACCAACGCCATCCTTGAGGATGAATTTTACTGGCAAACTCTTTATTCTCTTCACATTGTGTTGCCCTTCACAGTTTATGTCCTTCCGCTCTTTTTTTCTCTGCTTTGATCTATCTAAATGCAAGCTCTTCAAGGTCTGACCAAACTGCTACAATAGTAAGTAAACCCTTAAAATGATGTCTTCTCTCGATATGTTCAACTTAAAAAGCACTAGATTGTGTCATTCAAATTCAGACGTTTCAAAACCCCTTTTTAAGACTGTCCTAGCTCGCATACTTTTCTGCCTTGTCATATTGGGAAAAATCAGTCACAAGGTGAGAGTGACGGCCAAAAACACACCAGCGGTGAATCATTTGCGTTCTTTAGGACAACAAGTGTGCAACTTTTTTTCCCGGTCAAATGTGATTCAGCACACACTCACATGTTATAGTCTTTTTTTATTTTATAGAATAGATGCCCAGAAAATTCCAGACTTTCCCGAAAGTCCCATTCACTTATTTGGAATAGATGAGAGTACTATAACATAATACATTTACATCCCTACTAAAAATACAAAGGACTTTCACCAGGTCAAGACTTTCATACATATTTCAAAGAATGTTCTGGAACAAAATGGTCTGGCAAATCGGAACGGCGCTCCAGTCGATTCTTTCCAAATTCCTTCTGTAACTTTCGCACAGACTTTTAAAATTAATCTGATCCACTTAAAAGCATTGCCAGCATTTGTCTAGATATCACATTCACTCCCATCATGTTGACAGAGGGTGGAGGCTTTTTTTTAACCACAGCTGAAAGGCCATGTCTTAGAGATACTGTAATCTCACTATCTAGAGAGAGAAAAATGGCAGGGAGACTGGTATATTTTGAGTTCACTCTCCCGAACAAGTGCTATCTTTGCCACAAGGATCTCCAGCCCACTCGGATGAGAGTCAGGTATTTGAGCAATGCAGGGCAAAGGCAAAATAACACTTCTACAGACTTGGTGTAATGAACCAATATGAAAAACGTCAAAGTAAAGCCACAGGTCAGAGGAAAGTGGAGACCATTAAATGGGAGGCTGTGCGACCGGCAGAGGAGGAGGGCACAGTCTAAAAGGTCATAGTCACCCTGTATTGCAGCTCTTGTCAGTCTCTCTTAAAGACCTGTGCGCCACCCACCAGAAGACTCTAATAGGATTTGAGCTAAGAGCACAAAATAACAGACGCCTTAAAGCGATAGTTCACCTCAAAAATAAAATTCCATCTTTCCATCCAAATTTATTTACGCTGTTGTTCCACACCCACAGTCAAGGAGAATTTATGAATTTTGCTCTCATCTCTTCTCTCACTGCCAAAGTAAAAAATCATGCAAAAGTGCCATAAAGATAATTATGTAAATATAATGTAAAGCAACTTAATATAAAAATGCACAATATAAAGCATACAACAGTATGTTTGAGGAACATACTGACATTTAAATGTACATTTGATAGTTGTAAACAGCTGCAAACAGCTCTAGTCAGTTCACTACTATAGAACCAAATTAGTCCGATTCATGAAAGCATATGATTTATTTAAATGATTCACATCAAATGAACGATTCATTAATTGATCAGATATCGCTACCTCTCGATCTTGCAAAGTAAAGCTGAAGAAATAGAGCGAAAATCACTTAAACATATAATCTGTTCTTCACACAATGCTATCATATAACATAAGAGTTTGGAGTCGAAGTCATTGTGGAAAAATATGGGTTTGGTTTCTAAGGGTGAGTGCATGATGAAGGAATTTATATTTTGGGTAAACTACTTCTTTTAAAGTCTTAAACAAGGGAGAGAGGGGAGACGTAAAAAGATGGAGAGAGAAAAAAGGGAGGGGGAAATCAATAACGAACAGCTCCGCAACAAGAACATAATCAGAATGGCAGGCCGATGTATTACTCAGGATTAATATAGGCATTGGTGAGGTCGATTTAATTTACCGGGAAAAGCAAGAAAATAAATAAAACATGGAAAACAAATAGAGTCCTCATTCAAATTCATTAGAGGCTTTTGCGAGGTGTCGAACGTAATTCCCCCGTTAAAGTACGGGTCCATGACAAGTTCACGTGCTTCTGGACACTAATTTTGAGTGACAGCCCAAATTAGGTTAATAATTTGTGTATTTATTTTATTATTCATTTGTTAAAGAATAAGGTTATGAAAGTAGTGTTTTTTTCTTTCATTACATTATGAAAATGGTGGTGCCCGGATATAGAGGGTGATTCGCGAGCATGCAGTGTTACGACAAAGAAGGTGAGCATAGCCACTCTTGAGATGTCGCTCTACCAATCAAATTCGTGTATAGTAACTAACTAACTAAAAAAAAAATCATAGGTAAGAGCCTGTCTGTGTTTCTTTGTTTTTATTGGAGCAGGTTGCATTGTTGCACCATTCTGCAACTGTCTTTATAAGCAAGTCAATAAATCACTCAAACACACTTATCATTTAGGAACGTAACAAGGGACTGTCTTTATGAGTGAGTCATTGAATTGTTTACTGAACTGGTTACTCAAAAACACGTCTATTTTTTTCTTCGATGGACCCTTTTTACGGACTATGCTGAGGCATTTCTGCAATAATTAACATTATAAATCTTGCAATGTTTTATTATATTTCCACTTTAAAAAATAACAATAAATGCTTGGTATACTTTGTGTAATTTATCCTGTCATAAATTGACAAAAACTAGCGAACACTGCTGCGAGGGCATTGCTAATACATCCGCTTGGGTATCGTCTCTTCTGACTACAGTTATCTTCAATTTCTTTACTTCATTTTTTTCTTTTGTTCTGGGTCGTTTTTCCAAACCTGTGTATATTGTTTTTAAAATGTAAGTTTCTTAATATTGACTTCTTGTTCATTGATCTGTTGTATAAAAGCAATACAACACTAATCACGTACATTCAGGGGCTCCTGCACCAGCTGAACAAGTGCCATGAAGATGAATGGAAACGCTAATGGATAGCTCTTTCCAGGTATTAGAACTACGTGAAACTGACTTGACTTAAAGGGACTTTGGTAGAGTGCCTTGAAATAATGTTTTGAACACATGTACATTTTGTACATGCATGTATGTACATATTCTGAACTTTTATAAACTAGAAAATATAGCTCAGTAAGACCACACACATGTGATATTTCTCCTTTTCCCCCCACAGATGACTACGATTGATAGCCAGGCACAGGGGCCCATGTACCTTCTACATTTGGAGTTGAAACGCACACCCTGCCACCTCCTGACCGCATTACTCATCCACAGCCAAACAAATAAATCAGAATAATGATAATAGTCAAAATTCAAAGTCAAATCAGCCGGAGGAAACGGTCCATGAAAGCACCAACGATGACGTACGTGTTTGGCTGTGTTGACGGCAGCGAGCGATTTCCACGACAGTGTTTAAATTGGTGCGGTCCCACTTCTCCTCACAGAGCTCAGTGCCTGGATTACTTCATAATCCACAGCATATTATGGGCCTGGCACTAATTGAAAGATAAATGAGGTTTATTTGGGTTAAATCCATCACCATGACATGAACCCAAAGGAGAGCGAGGAGGGAGGAGAGATGGGAGCGCAAAGGAATACTGAAGACGTTTGACTCGCGCCTTTCTATCAGCCAGCTGGATCAGAAGTAACATCAGAGACGAACACGAGTACCACCATAATGAGGCTCTCCAAGTACCACCATAATGACCAATATGAAAATACAGTAGCTTAGTAGGCCTAACTATTCAGCTACAGCTATGCACAGCTCAAAAACGAGGCAGTTTTATTAGTACAGTGTACAGAATTTAAATTGATTCAATACTTTTTCTGGTCTGTGCCGACTCGCACATATGATCCGTTCTGTGCTATCAGACTGTGTTTGCGCTGCAGCGGTTCGTGTGACACTAAGTTGAAACCAGACTTTATTCGCCCCAATGGAAAACGTATATTAGACTGTCTGAATCGTTCCCTATCCCCTATATAGTGCACTATGTGCCATTCACCATGTAGAAATCAGTAAATGTGTGAACAAGTGACTGATTTTAGCTGCAGCTTCAACGTCTATTTATAATATAGGGGACGGGACACTTTCGATTTTAGAGTGCATTTGATTGGACAGAAAATCTGATGAGAAGCTGAAATGCAGAGTGATGTCATCAAAATCATTGATCCATGTTGGCGGACGTGAGAGACTAAGTTTTGAATGCTTATATCTTATAAATGGAAATTTTGTCATTGTTTTGGAGCACACTAGCTTATAACAGTAAGTCTAACATATTCATACTAAAAGCCAAAAAAATTCAATTTTGATTTCATGGGATCAGCACATTTGATTTCTGAATCCATTAAAGATCATTTTCTCTGCAGAAATTGTGAGCCAAAGAGTCAGAGCGCAGACGTCAGGGCTGGACACCACACAGTCAGACAGTGTTCACATTTTCCACTTATACGCGGTCTCTTATTAACAAGTGAAATGTGTAGAGCTTGTTTTACCGCCAATGTGTGTAAGCCTGTGACCAATCAAGACTTCTTCATGGAAATATGGCGACGCTAAAAGGAACAAAACTCTGGGTTTAAGAGCCATAAGCAGATAGAGCAGCACTGAAATCAGTCCCTAAATATAACTGCTGAACTTGTGAACTGCAAAATCCGATACAAAGCTTTTACGGTGACAGAATAACAAAACTGACATGGCTTTCTCACGCTTTTAAAGACACAGATGGAGCTTTTCTAAGTGGGCCATGTGACTCGTCCTACATCATAAATTCACATGCACAGCATCTGGCTCTACTCCTGCCAAATGCTGAAAACCACAGGTGCATTTTTCTGAGAAGAGTGAAATATATCCACATCTAATAGTCCAGATTGTTTGACGCATCAAGCCCAGACCGGATTTCTATTCACATACAGCAGTAGAATCAACATTACAAATTTTAACAAAAAAGCTTTATTTTCTATCCCCCCACAGGAGTAGAAAATTGTCTCAACAAATAATACAAAAAAAACACAAGCAAAAATTTAGAATAAACACAAATATTACATTACCAACACTCTTATAAGAACCTACTGTATAAAATTCATCTTAAAAATACTAATGGCAGTTGGAATTATGTCTTCTTATACTTGCCCTTTTTCATCTACCAAATGCAAGTACCTGAAATTAACTTTATGGGTGGGAAGAATCACATAACGGAGGCTTTCCTTTTTACTGCCACGGTGTAAAGGTCAGACAGAGGTAGGCATACTTGTTTCTCATAATTTTACCAGCTAGCTTTATAATCCTTAAGAGTCTGTTTTTGCATCTAACAGAAAGAGAGTTCAACTAAATGGAGGTAGATCTGAATGCCAGTTTGCATTCAGTTGTGGAGTCCCAACCTCCGCCGAGACGCGTGTCATGAAGAGAACAGACGTTTTAAGGGGGAGGGGAGATTAGCGTTTTTGATTAAAGATTACACATACATTTTAAACAAATGATGATGTGCATGGATAAATCCTTTATAATAAACACTGCAACATTCTGTAAAAGAAAAAAGGTAGTATTTTGATTTCACGTTGACTAAAGTTAAAGGCACACTGTGGAACTTTTGGCCACTAGTGGTGCTCGACCTGTAATTTCCCCCTAGAGGCCACAAGCGCCGCAGCACTGTCGCAAAAGTCAACAAACGGTCAACCGGTCAGCCTCCCGTGTCTTTAGATTATGTGTGTGCAGACAGTAGTTGACTTGTTGGTTGAAAAAAAGATAATCGATTCACTATTGAACAAAATAATGATATAAATATAAGATTAATAATATAAATTATATAAAGAAAATAAATTGAACAAAAGTACACAGAAAACAATGTCTGATCAGGTAAGTCGCATAGACAAGGGTTTTCCAATTCTGCTCCTGCCGATCGTCTGTCCTGCACAGTTTATCTCCAACCCTAATCAAACACACCTGAAGCAAACCATTAACGTCTTCAGGATCTCTTTAAAATTAAAGTCAGGTGTGTTTGATCAGGGTTGGAGATGAAATCGTGAAGACGGGAAATCGTGTAACAAAACTGATATAGCTAACTCACAACAAACTGCCGTTATTTGTAGGCTTCAGTTTGTCCTTTTACACACATACAAATATGAGCTGAAGGCAGAAAAATAACGGCAGTATGTTGTGACTTATATCACCCTGCCAGATTGATAATTCGCTACTCTACTAGCATTCCTTTATACATGAAGTTAAATGGAGGACAAGATAGATTCCGTAACATGGCCAGACAGACAACAAATTCGAAAAAATAAAGATATTGTGCAAGCAATATATTTAACTTACTAAGTTATTCCAAAAGCATGACGTCCAGGTCAGCATCGGTCGGGCACCCCTCCTCCTCCTTTAGCCAGCGAGCGAACGCTGGACCAATGTTGATCCTCGTCCTGGCTTTTAGTTTATCACTCTCCCTTTTTCTTTTTTTTGTGTGTCCTCTGTCAAAATCTTTCCCTTCTTCCGAGTAACTGTTGGTTCAGCCATGACGACAACATACAGACGGCAATCAAATGCGAGTTGAGCTCTCACGTTAGAATTTGGGGAAGTGACGTATGCCGTAAAGCGGTCGAATTTTGTAGTTCTTTTTGTGCTCGGGTTCCTACCCGAAACCCGAAGTTACATAGTGCTAGTAAAACCGATACAGACACCTTCAGGCTACGGCAGACGTGTCATTCAACCTATTGTAAGTCGATGTACCATCTCAATGGGTTTTGGTAATATATTATAAAGGTTGAAAAGATCCACAGTGTGCCTTTAAGTCCTGTTCACACAAAGACCATTAACTATGAAGTTAAGTATAAACATAGCTATATTAGCGTTCACACTATTTGTCATCTGCCGCTTTAAATGCTCGAAGTCTTTAAAGGATGGATTTTGCATGGCTCTCAAAGTTTTTATCGTTCATCAGCTGAAAAAAAAAAAAACATTGCGAAAGTGATTCCTATGATAATCGTTTTCCTGTGCAGTTATCTTTATAGTTGTGGTGTGAACTATTCTTGTTTATTTAGAACCATTTTGTTATATAATTGTTATAGTCCTTGAGGTATATCATTTATCAAAATATAATTGTTGTTTCTTGGCCCTTTAAATCTATAAAGCTGTTGGCATCATATTTGACACATGACTTTCTGAGGCCTCTACATCATTAACATGATCAATACTTCCATGATTCCTTTTGTATATGATCTCTTATATGTCTTAAGCCCCTGCTGGTGAATCACCCATACTCTTCAGAAAGTAGAAGGACTCTATAATTTCCAAAATGTCCGCCTCATTGTTGTAATGCATCTTTTTGCTTTTTGCAGATTTACTTTCTGGTCATCAAAAATATTATGCAGCAGAAATTGAAATTGTCTTGAGCACCAGATCAGCATATTAGAATGATTTCTGAAGGATCGTGTGACGCTGATAGCTGCTGAAAATTCTGATTGTATTCATGTTTTCAAATCTTATGCGCTGTTTTAAATGCAGAACCCTTCAGAAACATCCCACGTGTTAAAGCAACCCCATCAACCCGCCCACAGCCTTTTAGCAAAAGGAGATAAAAAAAGGGACTTGATTCTTCTCCTCCCCCAGCAACTTATCAACGTTAATTGCAATCAGGGTTTCAAAGTACAGCCTGGCACGCACCATTGTATTTATGTGCGCAGAACCGGAGAAACTTGTGAAAGAATGAACTATACCATTATATCCAATGTCTAAGTGATTTTGAAAAGGCTGCCGCTCTGCAATTTTTCTCAATTAGATGGCTAAGACACCTCTCTCTTCTAGACCAGAGCTGACAATCAACAGGGAACATTTTCATTCCTTTTTTTTTTCCACTTCTGATATCTTTCAGCCTTTCAGTTTAACACAGCTTTGGCATACGACACAATAGCACTGTCAAAGACATAAAGAGAGTTTATTTATTGTTTAGTGTGCTTTGAAAGAATGCCTGAGGCTTTTTCAACGGAGCTTTCGCCCACTTTTGGAGTGACAATAAACACAATCAACAGTATATTATCTTCATGAAGTCCTTGAGACGGAGTGCTTAAACAGTAAAGTCCTTCAGCGGAGGAAGGGCAAAGTATCTGCTGGCTCTCCAAATGCTCACAAAGAGACAAGCTCTGCTCTGCTCTGACAATTTTGGACCAAAGCGATTTCCAATAAAGTGGATATATTGTGTAGCAGGCAATTATCAAAGTAGGTGGCCAAGGATTTCCTGAGATATGCCCTTTTAAAACTGTTTAAAAATGACTGGTACACAGAAACTTACCCTAGCGCAATTAGATTTGAAAAAAGAAAGTAACCACTTAGCCATGACATTTTTGTTTTATATAAATAAATAAATAAAAACACATCCCATTGAGTTTCTCTCAACTTTCTAGAGAAATTGATATATATATATAATGGCTCTCTGGAATACTCAATTTTGATTGGTCACTTAGTAGTCAGGCTATTTCCTCAAATTTGGTGACGTGCATAGCAACACTGTGTGTATTGCAATCTGGAAACTGAAATTGGGGCTGTGGTCGAAATCGCCCTTATACAGTGCACTGTTTGAGGGAACAGCCATTTGTAGTGGACGTTATCAAGTGCACTCATTTAATCCCATAATGCCCCTCGATAATGAGTGTACAACCGATGTACATTCAACGGCTAGGAGCTAGAAAATAGAGCGCTGCAGTATTGACTTGCAATATTTTTGTAGTCCAACCCAGATGTTAAGTTCACCCTGGTAAACGTAAAATAGGATTTTTTTCTCTTGGCTTTTGGATTATTTCATAAAATAAGCTCTGTGATGAACAAAAGTTTATTACTCTTCCACATTTTGTTCATGATAATAATATTCACAAATGAACAACTTTTATGACTTTTAAAGCCTAAATACAATTAACAGCTGTAAAAAGCTAAACATAGACTATAAACAAACTACACCAAAATCACATGACTTCAACGTCACCACATTAAGCTTCCGATAACCCTTTCTTAAAGGGACACTAAGTAACTTTTTAGTTATTTATAATCTAAAATCAATATTTTTATTCATAAATATGTCCTCAATGGTGCACAAATACCTCTGCCAATTATCTGATTTATCCTCGTAAACAAAGAATTTATTATATTTATATACATGGGACGGGTAAGTCCACGGAGGCTTCCATGTAGTTCCGCCATCTTGAAAAACTATAATAGCAGAGAGGGACAAAAAGTACTAGGCCAACGCGTTTCCACAACACGTTTTCATTCAGAGCCGGCGTGACGTGACTGAACGCAGCAGAAGCGGAGGAGCAGAGCAGTGAGAGGCGCTTGTCACTGCCCCGGCAAGTTTAAAAGGCTGCATTGCAAATCCTCGTCGCCAGAAAAGTCCAAAATAGATCGTAAAAGGAAACGTGACCGGAGATTACAAAAAACACAAGTTAATGTCGGGATAGCTTTTTCCAGGTGGATAGAGCTAATGCAGGAGAAAGATTTCAAAAGAGACGCTGAAGTCCTGCTTTCTTCTCGACAGGCAAGTCAGTGTTACAGTCTTAATTACAAGCTTTTTTCATTGTTTGCTTGTGTACTTTATTTTATAGACAGATGAACATGTATAGTTAAAAGTTGATGATGATATCTAACAATGCACGTAGGCTACTTCAGAAAATATAACGAATAAAGAAGGCATAACTACTAATTACAATAGTTCATGTTTTTGACACTCATTATTTCATACTGTAACATTCATTTGTTCGTTGTGTCAATTTGAAGTTTGTTTGAAATAACAAACCTGTTCACCCGAAGGAAAACTCGACGAAGTGCTATTAGAAGACATCCTGTCATAGCTTTTTGGTACATAACGGCTACCGTAGATGCAACACGCATTTGAAAACGCGAGGCGCTGGAGAGCACAATTCTTTTGAATGCAAAATACAATTTCACCGCTAGATGGGAGTAATTCTTACTTAGTGTCCCTTTTTAAAGTCTTTTATTTAAAAACATTTTCCCAGAAAGTTTGAGTTTGGAATAGTTTGCAAGAGTGTGATTATAAACACAACGAGGCTGTGAAACTAGTGATTGGATGATTTACCTGTTCGGTGTGATGACGTTTAATGTCCCCTACAATGTCTGTAGACCCATAGCACTTGTTAGCAACCACCTTTTCAAGACAAGTAAAAGCTTTAAAAATATCACAAGGAGGTATTGATGTATTTTGTGTTGTAGAATAAATCGTCTGTCGCATTCGCTCACTCGTTTTCACTCACTCATTCAGTGGACTATATTAGTGGAGTAACAGGGATTGTGGATGTGGGCAATTTCGAATACAGCCCGGCGCCATTGTCATATGTTCATAGAATATCGCAGACTCGCACTCTCTGGTTACATACAAACGCAACTGCTGCCATTTTGAAAACTTCCATATTACTGTTAATTGTTTCAGTGTTTGTCTTGTTGCTTTTTTTTTATTGAATCTTTTTATTTCCTAGGGAAAGTTTAATATACACACGAAACACTATATGATCACTAAGTTATAACATGTTTTACATTGCTTTAACTCCTCAAAATAAGTTAAGCAATTTTCAACTTTTTTTATAAGTTATACAAAATTCAACCTTTTTTTAAGTCAGTTTAATGCAATTTAAGTTGTAATTACTTAAACATCCAAGTTGATTGTATGGTAATTTAAGGCATACATTTTTATTTTTTTTATTTTTACAGTGTAGGTAGGATTCTAAAATAATTCCAAATTGCACATATTTTTTTATTTGGTATAAAAAATTACCATCTTCCTTTACATTTTCTCTCACAGATGACGTTTGAAATAGTACTTTGAGCACCTCCCGCACAGTGTCCTATAGGGAAAACCATTGTGTCCTCCAGGTTTCCTCATTTTCTACATTAATTTGCACAACAGCTCTTTCATAATAGATATATGTGCAATGACATGACTGCAAGCTGGGAAGAAAACTTAATGACATAAGTTATGTGAAAATGTAAATTGGATTCCATGCCCATGAGCAGCAGTAATTAATTTCATTGAGGATGGCGGAGCTCTAACTTGTTGGCCCCTGCACATCCTTTTTCATAAGAGGCACAGAACAGAAAATAATGTAATGCCGCAGCTGAATGAATAAGTTCGAATTTCCCAAAGGTGGGCGTTGATGTTTCAGAAAATGCCCCGTAATTAATGCACAATCGTCAAGGAGCACAAAATGAAATTCTCATTAAGGTTGATTTTCTCTCACTTATACATCTAAGAACCGGAAGGCCATGGAGAAAAGCGTAAAAGAGAGAGGTTCGCAACAGTGAAAAGTCAGGCCACAGGGAAGCACGAGAAAAGTAACGAGGATGAAAAAGTGCAGGGGGCGGAAGACAAAACATACTTTGCAAATGTGAAGCAGGCGTCTCCCCTAAGTGTAACACAATGAGCGATCAGGAGTAAGTTAATTAGATTGACTCTCCATCTCTCCTTCTTACCTCTGCTTCGCCCCATCATGCAACAGACTCTCCATGGGAAAAGAAAGGGGAGGTTAGCAGCTGCCACATTTTTCTCTTCAGATGGGATCTAACGCAACTTTGAAAAGGCGTTGAGCAGCCAGCGATTTTGAAGCGAAGAGCAGCAAAGATTAAGTCACCATCGCCGCAGATGTCACAATCAAAACCTGAATAATACACAATCTCTGCCACAATCTCTTGCCTCGTAGACCGGCTTCCTGCTCCACTTGCCTTTTCAGCAGCAGCTCTCAGCAATTTTGTTCCGTATGTGTCTGTGTGTGAAAAATGTGTGTGAGAGAGAGTGAAAAAACCCCTGCAGCTGGTCCTCAGAATCCAAACTAATTTGTCCCAATCACAGCTTTGGTCTTGGGAGTCCCCTTCCATTTATCTCTCTACTTTCTCTCCGATCATACTGCCACTTGAAGGATAACTCCCCTCTAAAAAATGCTTCACTACAATTCCTGTCTGATTTGCCACCATGTGGTCTATGTCTTGCCCACATTTGTCTTTGAAGTCTTAATTACAGACCACAGCACTCACAAGCAAAAAACGAAGTGTCTCCCGTAATGCCTTTAAACAATGTTCGTGTGTGTGCGTGTGGAATATTAACACATATCCTCATACCTTAGACCAACCATTACGTTAATTCAATACATTTCCAAAATAGTACATTTCTGGCTGCTCGTTAATTGTTTTGTCGATGATTTACCAAGCATTTTAAAATCCCCAAAGAGCCCAAAATCCTTTAAAAATGTATGATATAAATCAGCCATGCATTTCAGAGGTGATGAGTTATTGCCAGGTTTCATTTAAACTGCTCCATGCATTCTTGGGTTCCATTTTAAAAGAATGTGGGGTGTCATTCAGCATAAAGTGATGTATTATAAAGGAAATAGTTTTGTCTGGGTTTCATTTCTCAAATATATCGTATGGTAATGAACTTTTCAAGAACGCTCCCTCTGCGTACCTGTCACGGTCTGTGTTTGTGTGTAAACGTGTGCTTGAGAATTTAAGCCTTTCAGGTTCTACAATCATTTGCACACATCTGGGTTAAATCATGACAGCTTTGTGAGGAGATGTGGTGGATGTTACAAACACAAACTGAAAGATCTATTGGCAACTATTGTTAACATCCCAGTAATGGTAACAGCGGGTTGTCATGTATGCAGTTTCAGGCAATTTGAGTGTTCTGTCTGTTCTTGATTGAAATGTTTATAGAGCTTTTTAGTTGTAAATGTATCATTTTTTTATTTAACGGGAAATGTTTGAAAAATATTCTTTTCTAGAATAATACATTAATATTAATATAGCAAAATTCTTTAATTTTCCAAATGTGTTGTATTCTCCCCCTTTTTTGTAACAGCAACTATACAACTTCTATCTGGGTCTTTAAAGTCTTTCTATTACATATATATACTGTATTGTGTAATGTATATCCATTTTGTAGTAATTTTTATTCTTATTGATTTATTATCCTGCATGAGTCTGGCTCCTTATGATGAACTTTGCACATGAACTTCAGGCTACTTGACTTTAGATCTACATTGATTTTACATTTGCAAAAACAGCCCGTAAGTCTTAGGCTATTTTTATTTTCTGCAGATACTTATTAGATAATGCTCAGATGGGCTACAGCTGAGATTTGATCAGAACACATTATTGTACAGCTCTTCATTAAATATTTCTCCTCGACAGATAACAACACATGTCTGGAGTTCTGTTGTACGGATGCTGCCAGAAAACAGCACACTACGGGCAGACACAGACCAGCCTTGGCCTCAGGCTCCAGCCCAAAATCTACCTTCTCCTCCTGGCAGACAACAGCTACCGTTTCCCTCAATAGCAACTCAATCACAAACCTGAAGGTACTGCCAAGACAAGTCCCTGAGACAATTAGCTCATGTCATAAAATAACACACCACATCATTGTCTGAGAGGCTCGGGATGGGGAAGATTCTGAAGTTTTTTATAATAAGCTCTTTGGTCTTTTAGCTCTGATTCTCAAGCTTCTTTGGAGAAAATCCCAGCCGCTCTGCTTGTTTTGCTTAATTTACCTCATTACTTCACGCGGCTGATTAGTGAGTCCTTGATTAATGAACTTACTTAATGGTGCTGATGCTTTCCTGGTAATTTATGGAAATATTTATGGGATAACTGGACTCTTCGATCACAACATTTGCATTTTGCACCACTTTGTTGTTATGGCGACTCGCTGTAGTTATGATAAGCATAATCAAAGTCCCTTTAAGACAAGTCATTTCACTCGGCGGCCATCTTTGAAACGCCTTTTGGGGAATGCAAGTGCAGCTCATATCTCTTTGAATGGGGAAACATCAAATTCTCCAAAACTGTACGCCAAGCTTACGATAAAATTTTACCAATGAAATATGACAACAACTCTCTCATAAATGTTTTTTTTTCTAAACGCTTGAATCATGACAGAAAGCTCCAAAAAAATTTGTAAGGACATCATGAAAGTAATCCATGTGACTCCAGTGGTTTAACCTCAATGTTATAAAGCAACTCGAGTGCTTTGTTTGCTTAAAAATGCATAATTTACCGCTTTATTCACAAGAGCACCATGACACGTGTGTGTTGTGTTGACGCAAGGACAGGCGCTGTTGAGTAAATGCGCATTTGAGATTAATATTTTGTAAATAAAGTGGTTAATTAGGCTATGTTTTTTTTGCGCAAAAAAAGCACTTGCGTCGCTTCATAAAATTGATGTTAAACCACTGGAGTCACATGGATTACTTTTATATTGTCTTTACTACCTTTCAGGGGATTGAAAGTGGTAGTTGCTTAGACTGTCAATGGAGGGACAGAAAGCACTCAGATTCCATTAAAAAGATGTTCATTTGTATTCTGAAGATGAAAATGTCTTAAGGATTTGTAACGAGATGAGGGTGAGTAAATAATGACAGGATTTAAATTTTTGGGTGAACTAAAACTTTAACGTATATCTCTCTACCATGTCTAGACCCTGAAGGTATGAAGACAATGCTTCATTACTCATCTTGAGTAAAGTCTATATAGGTGTATAAGCAGTGTTCATAAAGTACTAGCAATGACACTAACTACTGTTCATGCGATGGATTATGCCAAAGACTATAGAATAACACAAGTCGCGTCACTCGTATTGTTTTGAATGGGGAAAAGGGCAATGCTCAAAATGGCGGAATAAGTCCCACCTTCTAAATTAGAGCCAATCGCCGATTGGTAAAATCATCGTGTCACTGCAACTGCCGTTAGAAGCTTTTAAACAAATAGACATAGAGACATGCACTTCTTTGGTCCACTGACGACCTCATCTTTTCAAAAGTTTGAGGTTAGTAAGTTATTTATAATTTAACAATTTAAAAAAAAAAAATAATGCTGAAGAAAAACTATTATGGTTTCCACAAAAATATTAAGCAGCACAACTACTTTCAACATTGATAATAATATGAAATGTTTCTTGAGCAAATCAGCATATTATAATGATTTCTGAAGGATCATGTGATCAAGACTGGAGCAATGATGCTGAAAAATCAGCTTTGCCATCACAGAAATAAATTACATTTTAAAATATATTACAATAGAAAATTGTTATTTTAAATTGTAATAATATTTTACAATATTACTGTTTTACTGTATTTTTTGTCAAACAAATGCAGTCTTAGTGAGCATAAGAGAATTTCAAAAACATGAAAAAAGACAGAAGATTCAAGGAACAGGTGAGAATGTACAACTGTAAACACCACAGGCTGTCAGACTGTTATAATGGTTTGGTATATGGATGGGAAAATCCACTTTCAAGCTTCATTCGATGCCAAGAGTCGGGTGAGACTGATGCGTGTTAACATTCTGATGACAAGGAAAATCAAACAATACTCCAGCAGCCATCTGGGACAAGGCTCTGGTGCTGAAGACATTTAACGTGCCGTATGTTAGCAGTAGCTCTCCGTCTAAGGCTCTTGTACTGTGTGTGAGATGCAGAGAACTGCACAAGTTAAACAGTGTGGGCTGGAGATGGACGAGACTAAACAAGCAGAGCTCTGACATGTGATACATTCTTGAGATTAGCTTTAGGTTTGGCCCCTATGTTGTATCTCTCTCTGGGACCGCATCAGGTAAAATACGTTTCAAGAAGCAACTTGCCTAAAGCCCCTGTCTGTAGTAAATCACAATACATGGCTTACTATTTCCTACTGTATAATGTATGTTAGCCATGCATTTTGATGAGACACTGGAGCGAAAATCCTCCATGTACAATTTTAGACAGGAACATCTGTTCTTAGACTCTACAGCCCTGGTCTAGAAAACATCCACCTAGCAGACACCTAGCAATGCCCTAGCAACCAACCAGAAAACCTAGAAACAACATAGAAATGCCCTAGCATTGACCACAATCCCTAGCAACGACCTAGAATATTGTAGCAACAACCCAAAATACCTAGCAACAACCTAGAAATGTCTTAACAACCAATCAAAATACCTAGCAACCACCTAGCAATGCCCTAGCAAACCACATAGTATACCTAGAAAGCTTTAGCAACCACACAGGATACCTAGAAACAACCTCGAAATGCCCTAGCAATGACCAGAATCTCTAGCAATGCCATACAAATGACCTAAAATATCTTAGCAACCACCCCAAATACCTAGTAACAACCTAGAAATGCCCTAACAACCAGCCAAAATACCTAACAACCACATATAACTGTCCTAGCAACCAACTAGAATAACAACCACCTAGCAATGCCCTAGCAAACAACCAGAATACCTAGCAACAACATAACATGCAATTGAAACACTTAACCACAGAGCAACACTCTAGCGATCACCTAGAAATGTCCCAGCAATGAGTCAGAATAACTAGCAATGCCCTAGCAATGACTCAGAATACATAGCAACCCCCTAGCAATACCCAAGCAACCACCCTTAATACAATAGCAACCACCTAGCAATGCCTTAGTTACCAACCAGAATACAATCACCCAGAATACCTTAGCAATAACCCAGAATACCTAGCAACCCCATAACAGCCACCTAGAAATACCCTAGCAACCAACCAGAACACCTAATAATAATCTACCACCCAGAACAGTAACCACCTAGCAATGCCCTAGTTACCCAACAGAATACCTTCACGGTGACCGATAATACCTATAGCGACTACCTAGAAACGACCCAGAATACCTAACAACCCGCTTTATATTGCTCTAGAAATACTAGCCACATGTGATCAGAGCATTAGTTAAAAAGCATTACTGTTGTCCAAACTCATCTTACAGTACAGTAAACATGTTATAGGAACAACCTGCGGTTAAGTGTCCTGCTCAAGGGCACAATGGTGATCATTCCTGCATCGAACCCTATAAGGTTTGATCCTCCATCCTTTCAGTTACCACCTCAGATCATTGACCATTACATCACACCACCCCATTATGATCTCACGTTTCACTGCATTGGCGGCTCCACGCTGAATGTGTGTGAAGCTGTTACGCGAGCACTCAGAGAAGCAACTGATCTCAGTTTAGGGTGAATGTGTGTGTCTGTATGGTTGGTTATGCAGTAGGCACAGTGCGGGCTGACTGAACAGCAGACTGGTTATGCAGCAGATTTCAGGTGAGAGAATCAGGGGTGTTGTCAGGTGTGGGCTTCTGCACCCAGCCGAGCACCGGTGCCTAATGACGGCTCTTTTAATGAGCGCTGATACATGATGAATGCGGCCATATGGTCAAACAGCCTGCCGAAATCAAGCGCACAATTTTCTTTTAGCATTTAGCAGAGGTAAAGAAGCAATCGCACACAGTGAGTTCGTGAACAGCAGGGATACGATGTGACCTTCATTCACCTTGCAGAGTTTCTGCATTTTTTACATATACAGTTCAAGAAGGTCATGGCCTTTACTTTACATTACCTGCAAATTAGCAAATGTTATGCAGCCTAATTAGCTTCTTTTCAAGCTGCACTATTTCAGTGTTTTGTTGCACTGCTGTATCATCACCTGTGAAAGCCCAGTAGTCAGTATGAAATCTAGGAGATAACAAATGGCTGACAATCCCATGAGGCATTAGTGAGGTATGGAGATGCATGGCAAAACTTCATAATATGAGCATCTGGGAGATTATATTATGAATCTAAAATGCATGATTTTACTGCCTCGGTGCTTCAGAACTTACACCAGTCAAATATTTGAACACACATACTCAATCTTTATTCTATATTTATCTTACTATTTTGCATATTTTGGAATAATATTGGAGTCATCAAAATGATAATACACAAATGTAAGAATGGGAAGTATGTAATGAAAATTGTAAAATAATTCATAACTATCTTAGATTTTAGCTTTTTTTTTTTTTTTTTTTTTAAGATTACAGCTGGGCATTTTAAGTTTTGTGGATTTTAGTGCATGCCCATTGGCTCTGAAGCCATCTATATGCTAATGTTCCTAAAAGATATACATTTTTAAATTTACAGTCTTTCTTTTCTAAGAAATCAGTCTCAGAATGGAAAATATCGATGACTCTTGTTACACGACTTTCTGGTAATGAAATCTGCAACTCGCAACTAACTACAAAATGGTAAAACATTGTTCATGGCTGTAATGTAACTAAAGCGTATTGGCTATTTACAAAATAGCTGCGTCCAAAATCGCATACTCACGAGTAGATGCAGTAAGTGAATAAGTACTTACTTGTTGACCACTAAAAAAGTATGTTCTATATAGTATAATGTGTGTAGTATGAATGTAATCCGGACGTCCTACATTCGCCATGTTGTCATTATCATGTGACCTACCAGTGTCAGTTGCGTTGTTTCACTGTCATTCAGAAATCCTCTCCCGTGGCCTTGTGGAATAGTAAAGCGTCCATCGTATGCACACTTCAGTCTCACTGGAAGTAGGTCATCCTGGTACTTTTTGCCTACTCTTTTATGAGTATACTGTGAATTCAGACATACTACTCTTGCCACATAGTTTTTCACCTACTATACAGTAAGGGAAGTGTGTGATTTTGGATGCAGCCAAAGTGACTTCAATAAGTCCCACTCAAACTTCCTGTTTTAACAGGAAATAAATCAGCACAGATAAAAAATGCTTATACATTTAACCCCTTGTATCCATTTGAAAAAGTTTTAAAGTTACATTTGATTATTAACATTCATTATTTATTAATAATTAAACAAACCAATTTTTTATTTTGTATAGTTTATTTTTGTAAAGAAACACATATGTATCCACAATTTATTTGTGTAAATAAAATGTATTTAAAACACTTAAGCATAAGCCTTTAACATTATAAGAAACATAAATTCAGTCCAAGTGAGGCCAAACTTTTGATTAGTAGTGTAGATGCAGTGCATAGATCCAGAAGAATCCCATCGGATACTCTTTAACAGTTTGGAGCTAATGTGGTGTCGTTTAAAGAACGATTTGTTCACTCAGCCGTGAGTGACTGAATCAGCACATCGACAGCACACACGTCACATGGGTAACGGTTTACCTTTTTCATCCAATTTGTGATTGATTCCTAAATTACCGATCTGATCAAATTACCCAGATAGCTGCGCATGTTTAACGCCACTCTGCTCCGACAAATTGATAACAGAGAAAATACAGACAGCGAGTTTGTAGGGAAGAGAGCCTGAGGTCTAATCAGGGCAAAGCCTCTATGTGCTGTAATTACACAAATAACCGAGCAGAGTCATTCATATTTTAAATTTATACTCGCTCGTTTTATTTCAGTACAGCCGCTGAATGCAGATTAAAGTGTGGTATTGCCGTCAATGCTACATAGGCCTACTCTATATACATCATTTCTTTAATGATACAAAAAAGAATTTACTATTAAATGCCAGTTAATGACACACTCTGGCCACTACTAGTTTCATATAATAGAGGATAGGTGTGAAGTTTCCCAAATTTATTTACAGATAGCCTAAGTCATATACAGCCGAAATCATAGGTCTTACAACAGTTGTAACAGGTCATTAAAAAAGTTACAACTCACATAATGTGAGCTACCGTGTTTCAAAGTTTGAGACATCTAGCAAAAACAACCACTGAGTTACTGATGCTCAAATTACCATCCCCGGTCTCAGATTTATTTTCATGATCTGAGGTAAATTATCTATTGTCACTTTCAGTATGTCTATAAAGGTCACGCAAAATTATATTCAAACTCATATCTGACACTTTTAACAAGAAATAAAGCACATAATCAGTAGCTGAAGTTATAATTGCCATAGTTTTTATGTTGTTGTTCCAGCTGCGACGTCGCATAAATGGAACACCATTTCTGAAACAAGATCCCCTGTTTCTCAGCGCGTATCACTGGTTGGTTGGGACAAAAACATAGAAAAGATTTTTATTTTTAAATCGCATGTTGCTGTGTTGCATATGGTTATGACCCATTGTTACAGTGTCTCTAAAGGTGCTTTCAAAGCCTGTTTGACACCACAGTTCAGTTAGCCTGGTTAAAACCAGACCATTCTCAGTTGTAACTGAGTTATGGTTTGGCAAAGCGTCATAGACAAATCATTTCCAGAGGGGCGTCACCAACGAACGTCGCGGATAGACCTAAAACCAATCAGAGCGATGAAGGAGATGACGTATGCAGAGCGGCGGAGAAACATCTCCGAATGTTGTTCTTTGCTCGGTTTTTAACAAAAAGGAAACGTTCAAATCGCTTAAAACAGACGCGATAGCTGATTCGAACAAGTGATGTTTGACGGCGGCATCCATCTTTGTAATGTAGGCTACAAAATCTGCTTCAAAATCCCAGTGCTGTCGTCATCGTGTAAAGCCCGCCCGAACGTTTCTGACTGGTGCCTCGATTTCGACGGATTGGAAATGGGCTTGAATGAGCTCTTTGCCAGACTAACTTTCAGAGCAAATCTAAATTTGCCGGAAGTTGTCTTGGTTTTCCCAGGCTACAGTTCAGTTAAATTTTTCTGTGAAATAGGTGTGAACATGATCCATCCTAAATTACAAACTGTTAATCAATGACGTATAATATGCACTCTGGTCACACTTAGTATATTGCATTTCTCATAGCAATTCCACCTTTTCACACAGCACTGTGACAGAAGCATGTTTCTCAGCCTGTTTTTTCTCCGTTAAAGAGCTCCGTTAAATACCGCACCAAGCATTTGGTTCCGTTAAAAACTCCATGTCCTCTCGCATTCGTAAGACTAAATAGCATTTCAATCTGATCTTTGCTATCCTCCATCATCTTATGCCACTCTCAAATCTCCCAGTAATCCTGTTTAGTCAGGCTGTGTGCGTTTCTGTGAAGTGTGTGTGCGCGTTCAGAGATAGAAAGAGGTAGAGGAGGTGCGAGTGAGAGAATTGGAGAGCAAGCGAGAGTGTGTGAGCAAAAGAGAAAGTCATTCAGCTGTATCCGAGTAGCTGGGGCCATATGCTATTCCTTCTCCAGTTTCCCAGCATGCCTGCTCAAGCCCTCGGCGCTTCAGGGAGAGACACTCACTAAGGGGATGTGAACGGAGTCGCATTGTCCTCTTACACCAGATGTTATCACGCTCACTAATTGGCTCAGCAAAAACAAAGCAAGAGGATGGAATGCTTGGCCCACAGGAGCAGTACACAGCCTTTGCGCCCAGAGCACCAATAACAATCATACAGATCTCACTGACAGCCCTCTGAAGCAATTAGCAGTCCAGACATACAACTTCCTCCAGCTCTGCTTGTTACGACGCAACATGTCAGTTTTTTATCATTCGTGGTGAAGCTGTAATACAAAATAGCATGAATAGTCTTCAAACAGACCTCGAGCGGCTGGCAACGCCGATACGAGCAGCTGAACTGAGCTTGGTTTTCAACATGGTGGATTTCCCCACTGTCCTCAGGTTTCTTGTTATTGTAACAATTAAGGTGTTTTCACAGCCATCCTGTGCAGACACAACTGCTAGAGCCATTACAGGTTTTACAGTTGAAAAACAGAGAAGGACGGAGTAAAGTATGAAACTTCCAACACGTGTACTCATAGTCGTGAACAGCAACATTATATATATAAAGTTTGGGGTCCGTAAGATTTTTAATAATTATTTAACTATTACTTTTATTCAGCAAAAATAAAAGTAAAAGTGACAGGGGGCAGTTGTGGCCTATTGGTTAGACTCAGAGAGTCAGACTTGTAACCCGAAGGTCGCAGGTTTTATTCTCAATACCGGCAGGAAATGACTGATGTGTCCTTGAGCAAGACACCTAACCCCCAATCACTCCCCAGGCACAGCACTGAATGGCTGCCCACTGCTCCTGTCCACGGTTTGCAGTGTGTGTTCACTATTTGCTCTAACATGGATGGGTTAAATGCAGAGGACAAATTCAAACTAGGATTACCATACTTGGCCTTCACGTCACTTAAAGAACATATATTGTCACAAAACATTATTCTTGCAAAAAGATATTCTAGTTCAAATAAATGCTGTTCTGTTGAACTTTTCACCAATGAATCTTTAAAAAAAAAAAAAGTATTATGGTACCCACAAAAATATTAACTATTTTCAAAACTGATAATAATGTGAAATCAGTATATGGATCACGTGACACTGAAGACTGGAGTAATGATGCTGAAAATTCAGCTCCGATCACAGGAATACATTATATTTTAAAATACATTCAAATAGAAAACATTTGTTTTAAATTGTAATACTACACTCACCTAAAAGATTATTAGGAACACCTGTTCAATTTCTCATTAATGCAAATATCTAATCAGCCAAACACATGGCAGTTGCTTCAATGCATTTAGGGGTGTGGTCCTGGTCAAGACAATCTCCTGAACTCCAAACTGAATGTCAGAATGGGAAAGAAAGATGATTTAAGCAATTTTGAGCGAGGCATGGTTGTTGGTGCCAGACGGGCCGGTCTGAGTATTTCACAATCTGCTCAGTTACTGGGATTTTCACGCACAACCATTTCTAGGGTTTACAAAGAATGGTGTGAAAAGGGAAAAACATCCAGTATGCGGCAGTCCTGTGGGCGAAAATGCCTTGTTGATGCTAGAGGTCAGAGGAGAATGGGCCGACTGATTCAAGCTGATAGAAGAGCAACTTTGACTGATATAACCACTCGTTACAACCGAGGTATGCAGCAAAGCATTTGTGAAGCCACAACACGTACAACCTTGAGGCGGATGGGCTACAACAGCAGAAGACCCCACCGGGTACCACTCATCTCCACTACAAATAGGAAAAAGTGGCTACAATTTGCAAGAGATCACCAAAATTGGACAGTTGAAGACTGGAAAAATGTTGCCTGGTCTGATGAGTCTCGATTTCTGTTGAGACATTCAGATGGTAGAGTCAGAATTTGGCGTAAACAGAATGAGAACATGGATCCATCATGCCTTGTTACCACTGTGCAGGCTGGTGGTCGTGGTGTAATGGTGTGGGGGATGTTTTCTTGGCACACTTTAGGCCCCTTTGTGCCAATTGGGCATCGTTTAAATGCCACGGCCTACCTGAGCATTTTTTCTGACCATGTCCATCCCTTTATGGCCACCATGTACCCATCCTCTGATGGCTACTTCCAGCAGGATAATCCACCATGTCACAAAGCTCGAATCATTTCAAATTGGTTTCTTAAACATGGCAATGAGTTCACTGTACCAAAATGGCCCCCACAGTCACCAGATCTCAACCCAATAGAGCATCTTTGGGATGTGGTGGAACGGGAGCTTTGTGCCCTGGATGTGCATCCCACAAATCTCCATCAACTGCCAGATGCTATCCTATCAATATGGTCCAACATTTCTAAACAATGCTTTCAGCACCTTGTTGAATCAATGCCACGTAGAATTAAGGCAGTTCTGAAGGCGAAAGGGGATCAAACACAGTATTAGTATGGTGTTCCTAATAATCCTTTAGGTGAGTGTATTTCTGTCAGGTTTGTGTGCAGGTAGCTGAAGACGAGGATGCAGGAACTTCAAAGTAGTTGATTTATTTACAAAATTAACTTCAGGAACATAATAACAAACTCCAGGAATTCAGAAACACAACCATACAAGGACAATGACCAACAAACACTGAGGGAAAACACAGGGCTTAAATGAACAGGGCCTAATGGGAAGATTAACTGAACGCAGGTGAAGGGAATAGCTAATTAGACAGAGCGGGAAAACTAACAGGACTGAACCAAAATCACAAAGACAGGGAAAACCAAGATCACAAAACAGAACTCAAACACATTGAAACATGACAGTACCTCCCCCCTCCCCGAAGGCGCGTCCTCGCGCCGTATAACATCCAAAGGGGTGGGAGCCCTGGAGGTTGACTAGGGCACGGTTGCACAGGAGCAGGAACCCTCCAGGGCGGAGCTGGTAGCTCGGGGAACCAGGGTGGAGCAGGCTGTGGGCGTGGCCAGGGCGGAGCAGGCTGTGGGCGTGGCAGGCTGTAGGCGTGGCTAGGGCGGAGCTTTCGGACCCTCGGGCGTCCAGGGCGGAGTTGTCCCTTCGGGTGGCCATGGCGGTGAGGACCCTTCGGGTGGGCACCCCCCCAAAATTTTAATGGGGAAATTGACAGGAAAGGGGGGATCCGGCAGCAAAGAGGGTCTTGGGCTGAGCAGGACCAGCGGCAAAGGAAACTCTGGGCTGGATGGGCTCTGGCGCAGGATCAACGGGCTCTGGCGCAGGATCAACGGGCTCTGGCGCAGGACTGGACGGGACCAGCACCTCATGGGACTCGGAACTGGACTCATGGGCCAGAGCTGATGTGCGTGTAGCCCACACACACAGAATCGCCGCAGACATCACAATCAGCGCTGTGTCTTCTCATGTGGCGTGCTCAGTCTCTGGCGGGCAGGTGACCGGTTCTGGCGAACAGGCGACGGGCTCCGGCTCTTGCTCGAAGACTGGCTCTTGCTCGAAGACTGGCTTTGCTGGCGTGACATGAAGATCTGGGCTGAACGGGATCAGCGGTGGAAGCTCTAGGTCTAACGAGACCAGCGGCGAGGGCTCTGGGCTAGACGGAAACAGTGGCGGATGGAGCCCTGGACTGGACATCACCAACCCAGGGTTGAAAAGAGGCCAGAGTGTAGAGTGGTGTCGGGCTTCTTCTCGATCACCTCCTCTACTGCGGCCTCCACGGGTCCCGCGAAATATGGCCAAACGGGTCCCCGCAAATGGATGTCCTCTCTCCCGCTCGGTGGTTGGGGAAGAGACACTGGCGAATATACTGCTGGATCTTGTGTGGTGAATTCTTCTGTCGGTACGGTTGGTCGTTCTGTCAGGTTTGTGTGCAGGTAGCTGAAGACGAGGATGCAGGAACTTCAAAGTAGTTGATTTATTTACAAAATTAACTTCAGGAACAAAATAACAAACTCCAGGAATTCAGAAACACAACCATACAAGGACGACGACCAACAAACACTGAGGGAAAACACAGGGCTTAAATGAACAGGGCCTAATGGGAAGATTAACTGAACACAGGTGAAGGGAATAGCTAATTAGACAGAGCGGGAAAACTAACTGGACTGAACCAAAATCACAAAGACAGGGGAAACCAAGATCACAAAACAGAACTCAAACACATTGAAACATGACAATTTCACAGTGTTACTGTTGTTTTTACTGTATTTTGGAATAAATAAATTCTACCTTGGTGAGCATTAGAAAAATTTTACCAACTCCAAAACTTTGAACGATATAGTGTATTATTTATAGATATTATATATATTATTTGTATTATTTAGATGAAAACCATCTGATTAATTTTAAAAATAAAAACTGCAATTTAAATATTTTAAAATTACAACATTTTACACATAAGGTGTAAATGATTAGGGCCTGGTTTCACAGACAGGGCTTAGATGAAGAGCCTAGATTTTTAAGCCTTAGATCAATTAGATCAATTGGTTGCTTTTAAGAGGTTGTTGATTGACATGGAGGCAGCCACATCTGGCTGCAGATGTTTTACCTAACGTGTTTTTATGATTCTGGTTGACTGAAAGATTTGCTGTGTCAGTTGTTTTGTGTTTCTAGTGTTTTTGCATATTTTATGTTTGTATGTACTGTATATGTGGTTTAGTACTGCTGCCTGTCTTGGCCAGGACACTCTTGAAAAAGAGATTTTTAATCTCAATGAGTCTTTTCCTGGTTAAATAAAGGTTTAAATAAATAAAAAAATAAAAAAATTAGAACATTTAAGTAGCTTTTATGAACACGCCTTAGAAAAACACATTACTGGTGCGCATCTTGAGACAAAATAATGGCACTGTCATATGTCAAGTTGTTTTCAGTTAAAACTACTCATTTAGT
The DNA here is from genome assembly GCA_030578255.1 of Tiaroga cobitis. Classification (NCBI taxonomy): domain Eukaryota; kingdom Metazoa; phylum Chordata; class Actinopteri; order Cypriniformes; family Leuciscidae; genus Tiaroga; species Tiaroga cobitis. The sequence continues at coordinate 39,088,648 of CM060606.1, forward strand.
CTGGGACGAGGCTTAAGCCTTGTCTGTAAAACCAGGCGAATGGTAACCAATCACCACTTAATCATTATTTTAGCAAACTCAAATTTGATCTGGCTCCATTCTAATATTTAACGCCCACCTTTCAGCATCCAATCAATTCTCAATGGGTTAAAATCAAGCCCCACCCTGATTTTTTAAAAAATATTAAATACCCTGTTTCACGTGATGCAATTAAAATGGTTTGCTTTTTGTTTCTGAAGGTTCTGTTCTCTGGTTCCAGTAGTACTGAAAGGTTACTGGTAAGGTTCTGTTCTCTGGTTCCAGTCAGGTTCTAGTAGTACTACTCCTCTAAGTGGTAGCAGATGTCTTGTGAGAGTGATCCAGGTCTGGCACCGTTAGCTTGGTGTAAGAACGGTCCAGGTCTATTTCAAGGGGATTCACTTTGATTGAGAATGTGAGAATTTCACTGTGATGTGTAATAACCTTGAACAGTGTAAAGAGAAGCAACACTCTGAATGTCCCACATCACTCTTGGTACTGTTCCACAGCCTGTGAACTTGGTAAACTATTGGTGCAATCCTGCAACATAACCTAAAGTTATTGAACAAACTGCTTTGCATATAAACATGCTCATCGGTCTTCATACAGCAGACATAGCAAGTGTGCATGTGTTCAATTTATTTTAATTTAAGGTTATCTTTGTGAGGCACATTATGACTCTGGCTCATCCTGGATATTATGCACAAAAAATATTTTCATTTCTGCTCAGTTTCACAGTTTTCTACATCTGTAATTAAATTCAAAGTAGTCGAAACACTGAACTCATCAATGCAGGGTGTAATTCTGAGGCATCTAAAGCAGCAAACGTACATTTTCAATTGTATTGCGCTGAAATGTGTTCACAGAACTATTGTGTAAATCATTAATTAAAACATTTGTATGTAAATTGTCCCATTGAATTTAGGTAAGAATGGTTTTGCGTACAATGAACGCAGAAATTGCTTCTGTCATGCTTGTATTTCATGAACAAGTCCCAATAAAACTGGGAAAGAGCAACAGTTTTTAATTACAATTCTAGATAAGAGGCTTTCCTCTCATCTCAACAGTGTTGGAATTACTCCAGGTCAATATTATGCATTCATTTTCTGTTTGGTGGTATAATGAAATTACATTTTAACATTCAAGATACAGTTTTAAGTATTTCAATTGTAAAGGGTTTGGTTTCACTCTCTTCTCTGTGCTGGGAACTCAACTGGGGCTGTCAGCACAAAAAAGTTGTATTCTGTCAATCTCATGTCGTTCTATGATAGATTGCCCTTTGCAAATGAAGATACTGTCATGCATGTTAAGCATGGCTGATCTGGCCATGTGACTGAAATCTTTACCATATAAACGACTGTATTTCAGAACTATGAGGCAAACAAGGGTTTAGCTACTGCTGGTAGATACCCAGCTAACAGGGAACGTAAAATTGGGTATCTTTCGACTCTGCATGCTGCTCCGAATCTAAAGAGACCAGTTTAATGACTTTTGGCAAAAATGTCAATTTTCTGTATCTCCTGGCCACTAGGTGGCACTGCGGCAAAACTGTACATGTACCCATAGGTCATGGTTGTCATAACACACACCAAGTTTGGTCAGAATACGCTTAAGCATTTTGGTGTGCTCTTCGTTGAATTCGTTCGCGTGTTATTTGCAAACGGTTTGACGAATCAACTTGACTTCGTAAAATTTTTGTCGGTATGATCTGAAGATGATCTGGTTCAATTTTCATGAAAATCGGAGCAACAGCCTAGGAGAAGTTTTTTTAAAAATTAGGTTTTTCGGAAAATTCAAAATGGCTTAAAAATTCTCCGAATTTTAGCTAATATTCTGCAAAGTTCTGAACAAACGTTCATCCAGTAACATTCATAGAATGTTCCTTTAAAGTTATGTGGCCTTCTAAAAACATTAGCACAAAAATGTTATTCATATCATTCATAATGCTGTTTTTCTTAAATGTTTTAGTTGGACATTCATCTTACATTTTTTAAATGATAGCTACTACTTATTTCAGAATATTCAGAGAACATTCAAAAGTAACATTCCCATAATATTTGAAGATTTATAAAATAAAAATTTCCCTTAAGATTTGCATAACCAAGATTTTTTTTTAAATGTAAAAAAAACTGGATTTTGAATGTTCAGAGAACATTTCATAACTTAATGGGAGCGTTAAGAAAACATTATTTTAGCCTATGTTAGCTAAAACATTTTAGCTAAGATAGCTAAGATACATCAGCTAATTCTGCAGGCAAAATGCATCTGTTTTTAAGCTATTAGACCAAAAGTGTTTCATTCAAACCAGATTAATTGCGTAACTATACCTGTAGTTAAGATGAGTGGGGAATGCTAAACTGACTCACTTTCTCCAGGTATTATAAAACTTCCAGGCAAACAGGCTTACCGGGCGGTATACCTACATCTACATGTGACAGAAAAGCACATTCATGACCCTGACTTTACAGACAGACGGCATCCTATTATGGCACTTGTAGGCCTATCAGCAACTGTCAATCAGCATTACTGCGCAAATATAAGCTGCAATCAACCAATCAAAAGAAAGCAATGATTAATTCGGGGGGAAACACGGTGTCTGTTGGACCTGAAGGAAAGAAGAGAGGGAAATGAACACCAGGTGCCTCTGCAAACCCACAGTAAATGGACTGTGCCGGGAGAAACGAAAAGAAGGAGAGAACGCCTGAAAGAGTGACAGACAGCTGGGTAAACAGAGCGAGTTTCATGGTACCTGCTCTAGCGTAATGTTAGTTACGCTAACATTTCCATGATATATCTGTCTGGGTAAAAACAGACACTGATGAAGCTACATGCTAGAAATAACCATCAACAGTGCATTCGTTTCAGCTGTGTAAATACAGTTATGTGTTGATAGCGGTACTTCTGCTTAAAAAAACACGTCGTGACCTCGGATGTATGTACGTCTAGTACATCTACCATGGTTTATCTGACATGCATACTTGACGCGGAAAGAATTAGCAGTGCAGATGTTTGAAAAGAACAAACATGATGAAGCAGCTGGGAGTGAGACGCTGTTCACTCACACTTCAAAGGTTGTGCTGAGGGATGTCATAACACTGCCTCCTGCTGGAAGAATATGCAATACTGAGCTAACTCAACCTGTTTCGTGTTATGGCTCATTTTTTATGTTAAAATACTTTCCTATCCCATGTTATGCAGAGACTACTATAAGTGAGCCATTTGGTGTTTGGATTAAAAACACTGTTTGCCTCTATCAGAATAATGCTTGGATAAAGCTAGCTGTTAGCATCCTGTTAGCATTTGCTCAGCTGATTCCCATGGAAGTAAGCGATTCTGCCTTTGCTGAATAAAAGTTGTTTTGAGACAATAACTTTTGCCGTAAATGTCAAGTGACAAGCTGTGTCTCATTTCGAAGGCTACATCCTCCAGAGGTCGCATTGTCGTCCGTATACGGCATAAAAGGATGTCTTATTTCATAACAGTAACAATTATAAAATTGACTCTTATTCATAGAAAGTTGTTAATTGTTGTAATTTCTTAATGACTGCAATGTAGTGGTCAGATTACTGAAATTAATCAGCCTTAATAATGGCGGCCGGTATGTTGGCGACAAATGCGACCTCCGGAGGACTAGGCCTTTGAAATGAGACACAGCTAGAATGCGTCCGAAATCGCATACTCTCTTGAGTAGGTACTTATTTTAAATAAGTAATTACGTAACGACTTCTAAAAAAGTATATAGTATGAGATATACTTGAAATAAAATATGACCCCGTTTACTTTTGTAGTACACATCCCTGGTCTTATTGTGAATGATTCATCAGTGCATGGTTTCAAAGTAATTCATTATATATAATTATATTAATTATTTATTACTTTGAAACCAATTATTTTTTAATTATTTTTAATAGACAGGCCTATATATTGGTGAGCAATTTTCAGCATCATTAATCCAGTCTCCAATGTCACATGATCCTTCAGAAACCATTCTAATATGCTGATTTGGTGCTCAACATATCTGACATATCGCTTGAGACTTATTAATATTACAATTCAACTTTATTTGGAGTACTTCTTTATTGCACAATGCACATTTCTTAATATTAAGCCTAAAATGTGTTTTAATATCATTATTAGTAAGGATAGTAGGCCTATGATCTCTATATAATATCAGTCTTTTAGAGATTTTATACCTAAAGTATATTTGCAATAGTACCACTTAAGCGCAATCAAATATACTTAAGAATACCTTTGGTTGGGCCTCAGCACCTTCCAGATAACTAAAGTGCATTAAGTACTAAATGTTCCAATTTAGCAGACTTGAAGTATACCAATTTAGTATACCGAAAAGTACAATTGCAGGGTATTTATATTAAGTACATAAATAGGCCTATGTATTTGTAGTGTACTTGGCATTAAATAAATGTATTTCAATTACATTTTAGGCCTTGTCCATATACAGAATATATATAAGGCCGCATGCACAGGCTGTCAGATCATGTAAACCAATATCCAAATAGCTATTTAGGCATTGCTTTAGCAAACTGTTTGTTTGCATTTGCAATATGTCACATTACGGAAGTTGGAATACGAACAGCAAATACAGAAACAAGCAGAGGTGAAAAGTCAAAGAAAGCAGAGTATATTTCTCACAAAAGTGCCTCTTAACCTCTCAAGCATGTTATTTGTTAAGGCGTAGCCATTTAATTTCATAAAAATACACAGGCTGATTTCAGATTTATAAAGCCAAGCGTGACGGTGACCAGTAGCAATGGCAGTCATCTCATCGGGACGTATACGGAATGAAAGAGGAAGTTGGAAGTAGGGCAGTACATGATTAAAGAAACAGAATATTTTCCCTTCATGTATGTATCTCTCTCTCTCTCTCTCTCTCTCTCTCTCTCTCTCTCTCTCTCTCTCTCTCTCTCTCTCTCTCCAGAGATGCATGAGTTGCAGTTGTCACCACCCCCCAACTTCCTCCATTTTAATCAACAGGATCTATTTACAAAGCCGGTGCCTCATGAATAATTCTACAACCTCTTCAGGACAAAACATTGACTTCCTCAATGCTGGAGTTGATATTTTGGTCATGAATCATTTAGAGATCCGTTGTTTGTTGCCAGCGCTTAACTTCATATTTTTTCCGGTTATTTCTGAGGCGTTTGTATTTTCCATTCACATCACGATCATCTTCTATGTCCCACATTTGCCAGTCCTCTCCGTTATCAGCAATTCTGTTTTTTATTTTGTTTGTTTTTTTTTGCAATCCTTTGCATTCCTACAATACCATAGCAGACTGTAATTGCATACAGTCATCTTCTGGCACATTATTTATCATATAGAGCCGCCGAACAAGAGATAACATAATAGCTTTGGCCAGCTGACAACCTCCAATACAGTGGCTGCAAATTGTTAATTGTCACATAAATTATTTTCACATTCACAATGTAAATAGGGGAGGGTGTACAAGGAGAGTAAATTTGATGTCTTGAGTCATTATTATTTTTGTAATTTGTAATAATGAATCTCTGGATTGTTGGGAGTGCAAATGAGCTCTTAATTTAGAGACTAAACATGAACATGCATTTTAATGACATCATTTGCATACATTAAGGCGGTAAATGTGGAGTCCTGGCATATTGGAGTTCTCAGGATTAATTGCTCGGCTGACCCGCTAAACAGAGCAGTTTAACATAGTGTGTTGTCACTCACTTATCCTTTCTGCCTCTCTTGATTAGTAACTTTTAACCGGTCGGGATCTTCGTCTGAGTTGTTCTGCAGGGAGATTTTTCTCCAAAACTGCTGCGCTGGCTGCTAGATGACAGTGTAGAATTTCTTAAACATAAATAAAGAATACCACAGCTGTGTCTCTGCCGAATTGCTGTTTGAGATGCCCAACTAATCAAATACAGTTGTATAAATGAATAAAACTGTTCAGCTTCAATACAACTTAAGCGCCAACTTAAAACATTGGTGAGACTATAGTATTTTAGGTTTTAAGTGTTGTGGTTATACTTTTGAAAACAAAAACATAAAGAGCAATTAATAGGCATATGGTGAAACAAAGCTACAAACTCCTCCAGGTTCTGACAATATCATATGAAAAAATATTCTAAATAGCTAGAAGCTTACACATTTGTAATCAAGCTGAATGGAAAATATTGTGAACATTTATACAAAAATAAATCAAATGCACACAAAAAATGTCTGCGATTTGAGCTATAAACAATGATCCTTTTTTGGTGAGACAATGTTAAGTTTTGTGGTTATATTTTTGAAAACAAAATACAAGAACAAGAGGAAATATGAGGATTTTTTTGAACCATTAATAATAAATAATGGTGAAACCAGAGCTATTGAATAAATACCTCTAGGTTCTGACAATATCACATGAAAAAAATATTCTAAATTGGTAGAAGCATATGCCTATTGCACAGAGCTTAATATAATTTCCTATACTCAGAAATTACATTTCAAGAAGTGTGGGTTTTCTTCTGATTTGATCAGAAAATAAATTCATAATGACTATGAACTGAATACATTTGATTAAAAGTCTAGCATTCTTATAGATGAAGCAACAGGAACATAAATTATATTAAATCTATAATATATGCAGTGTTTCTTTTGTATTCACTGCAGGGTGATTTTGACATCCACATCAGGTAATGACTGGGACTCAGTGGATCATTTGAATATTTTATTTTTATTCTTTTAACAAATATTGCTATATTTATAAAGATTTCCTTTCTGACAAACTGCAGTTTATCTTTTTACTCACCTCTGTCACTTGCTCACTGTTGGATGACACTATTATCTGTAAAACTGCTTTGGAAGCATATTTAGTTTGCTGACTGGATTAAAATATGTATCTTATTTTCTAATAATGGATAAAAAAATATATTAACTTAATACAAACTATATATTTTCCATGTAATATCTTAGTATTTTACAAAATATCCAATCATTTAATTTCGAAAACAACCATTTGTCCCATTAATGTCATCGTTTTACACAAGGGATCCGTATATTTTGGGCTTCTTGACTTAAAAAAAAGAAAAACTAACTCAGAGGACTTGTATGTTGAAATGACGTGACGCTCGTGCTCGTGATGTAATTAGGTCCGCCTTCACGCGCTTTGAAGATGGCAGCCGCCGTAAACACACCGACACCTGAGAGCGGGACAACGAAGACTGATGATGGTGGATATGACCAAAAATGTATTTTCTGTAAAATCGTGAAGGGGGAGATGGGAACTGAGCTCCTGGACAATGTAAGTGTGCTGTCAGTGTTTTATCTAAGATAACAACAAGGGACAGTGAAGATAATAAAGTGTGATGATACGATGAGGCTAAAGATCACAATGCAAAATGTTTCATGAAATCGTGAAGTAATTCACCGACATGTCTTTAATTCATAAAAGTATTACTTGCATTTTAACTTTGTCAACAACAACAAAAAAATTATCAAGGTTATAGTTCCATAGTTACTAAAGAATCATTTTACTACTAAAATAGCAATGTGATTAATTTGCACACCCATCGTCATCAATTATTAATACTACTAATAAAGAAATTCTGCATATTGAAATGAATTTAATATGGTAATTCAAGTAATGTTTTGTTGTTTATTGGTCACTTAAGCACATTTGAAAACATCAGAAGTTGCAAAAGTGCTCCAAAAAATTACTTGAAGCGAGACCCTATCACTGTTATTTATTTAGTTTAAATAAAACCTTTCTCTTTTCAGGATGAGACTGTATCCTGTTTCAGAGATATACACCCTGGAGCTCCTCATCACTATCTGGTTGTGCCAAATAAACATGTGGGCAATTGTAAATCTCTCAGAAAAGAGCATGTGCCATTAGGTAAACAAGCTGTGATTTATCAGAGACTGGTGTAAATGTTTAGACATATCTGACAGGAGCTATTCTAGAGCCGTTCTGTAGTAACAATCAGAAGTAATGAGTCAGTTTTACCATTTACAAGTAGTCACAATTCCCAATTTAGTAGCACATACTGCAGCATGCATGTTTGACTGAGCAACCATCTGTGTATAATCTATTTTTGTGTTTTTTAGTGGAGAAGATGGTGGAGATGGGGAAAGAGATACTTCAGAAGAACAATGTAACTGATTTAAATGATGTTAGGTAATGGATAAAACATCTGATACTTTGCCACATATACTAAAATCAAGTCATTGTTCATGTAACATGCCAATTTATGCCAACATGTCAATCGTATTTCCAAGGTTTGGCTTCCACTGGCCTCCTTTCTCCTCTGTCACACATCTGCATCTCCATGTTCTCGCACCCGTCAGTCAGTTGGGCTTCATGTCACGCTTGGTCTACAGGCTAAACTCATATTGGTTCATCACGGTAAGCAATCAAATCAACCACCCAACAATCCACTATTCCCTCTATCCTCCAAGTGCACAAGTAAATTACATCCACTAAAACTAATAATCACATTCCCTTGGAGCAGGTTATTGATGCATTAACTAAATGTTTTCTGAGTGTAGCAATTGATTATGCCTGTTGAATGAGACCTTTTGTCTTGTAATTGGAACAAGCAAACTGTATTAAATTAAAATGGACAAGCTACAATGGCAGGGGATGAAACCCTTTTTTGTTTTTGCCAGCACTAGTAGATGCGGCTGAATGGATGCGGCTGTGGAGAAATGACTGTCTTACCAGTTCTACCACTACAGCGTTTTTCTTCACGTTTTAAATAATGGAATTGTTGATTTACCCTTGCTTTTGAGTATGCAAGTGATCAATGACAAATAGTCAAGTAGCATTTATTTATATAGCGTTTTTTACAATACAGATTGTTTCAAAGCTTTACAGAGATAACAGGAAAATAATGCAACAAAGTTTGTTTCCAGAAGAAAATAGCGTCACAGTCCAGCTTAAAGGTGCTCTAAGCGATGTCAAGCTTTTTTTAGGCCAAAACATTTTTGTAACATACAGCAACCATCTCCTCACTATCCACTAGCTGCCTGTCCCCTGAACACACTGTAAAAAAAACACGGTCTCTGCAGACACCCCAGGCTCCACAAACAGCAACAAAAACAAACTCCGGCAACCCGCTCCACGAAACATAACAAACTGTTCCAGCCAATAACCGACAAGAAGGACTTGGGGGTGGGGTTTGGGGGGTTAGTGCGCGGATGAGGAGGAGGGGGGTCTAGCTAGCCTCCGTTTTGTTTGACAATACTTTAAACGTCAACAAGAAGTGACGTCACCCGACATCGCTTAGAGCACCTTTAAGTAAGTTCTGTGATGTTTCATTTTTGTTGTAAAAAAGTTATTAATTTAGTTGGAGAAACTAAGTTATTACTCTGGACTGGAGAAAACTGGGATGTCATCATCCAGCTCAGTTCAGTTCTTGTATAATAGTGTCAATGCAGGCAGATCAATATTATTGTTGAAAATGTAATTAAATGTTAAATTTAAGGACCCCAACTAAGCAAGCCAAAAGCCAATGGCAACAAAGGTGAAAAAGGCAACATAAAAAAAAAAATAAAGCTTCAAAAGTATAAATTTAAAATAATTTTGTATTCAAAATTGATGTAATGCATATTTCTGAGCCAGGAACAGTGCGTTTAAACAACTATAAGTTAAATAACATTTCAAAATGTTTAAATTAATTTGTGACTTTTTTTTGTCTGCTGGTACAATCAAATATTTGTAAATATATATTCCTAATTTTATTGTGAAATCTTAGCACAGTAACCGTTAAAGTGTCTACAGTGCCGAACAAATTATTTTGAGGTGTATATTATTTATATTCATTTATATAAATTATTGCATTCTAGTGGCAAGGTATTTAGTATCTTTAGCATCTGATTTTACTTTTAAAGACAGCTAAATGTAAATTATAAAATAACTAATAATCTAGTAAATATCAGTTGTGCCACCTGACAACATTAATAATGACAGGGAATAGTTCAGTTCATCTTTATTCATTTCCCGAAGGCAATTTGGTTGCAGCATACAAGCATACACATAGGACAAAGTCGCACATACACACAAAAAAAAAGTTAAATCTAAAAAATGTACCTTAAGTTTAAAAACTTTACAGCTGAGGGGATAATTGAATTTTTAAACCGATTTGTTTTACTAAACGGAGTTCTATACCGACTGCCAGAAGGGAGATGGAACTCATAATTCATAGGGTGGGAATCATCTAACAATTTGCTCTCGGCTTTACCCAAAACCTGTCTATGATATAACTGGGCCATAGTCATCTGCTTCCTCCCCGTTATTTCATTTCCCTGATTTACGATCCTCTCAATACAATTCTTATTTTTCACATTCAGAGAATTAAACCAGCACAATGAAAAGGATAATAGCGACTCAATATAGGATCTGTAGAACATACACACATCAATGTTTTATCCACATTAAATGACCTTAGTTTCCACAAACAATACAATCTTTGCTGCCCCCTCTTACACAAAGCATCAGTATTGGGGTAAAAAGTCAATTTGTTCTTGTGCTGTATATGAGAATATGCTGAATACTGGATTTTTTTTTTTCAATTACATATAAAAATAAAATACAAATGTTTTAGTCAACAGTCTCTATTGAAGTGAAAGTGGTAAATTGATCAAAAACAGAATAAATCACATGACGTCACATTCGGAACGCAAGAACTGTAATAGGCTACAGTGCAAGTAAAGAGATGAATAACAACAAAGTTATGATGCATTATCATGCCTACCTCAATTCATAACAAAATGTTTAATATTATATGTTATATTTTATTTAGAATTTCTTATTATTAAAACACCATTTTAAATAGTTTTCTTATAGTCTGTTTATTTGTGGGGACGGTTGAGCCACCTGACATTTTGGGTGTTTAAGATACCAAAATATAAAATAATAATATTTATTATTTGAATGTACTGAAAATGAATTCAAACTAATAGGTTTTACAGAATGAAGTGATGCATGTCAAATGTTTTAAAAGGAAATAATGCACTTGGACACAAAAATATGCATGTCATGTCACTGACCCAAATGTATAGCTAACTCTTGTCTGTTTTCACATTGCAGGCAGAGCAGTTACTCCAAAAGCTGAACTCTATGAGCTAAGTGTACAGGAAGTGAGAGATACATTCATGTTTGAGATGCCCAGAGCCACATTACACATAACAACAGTCCAAGTCAATCTGTTTGTGATGACAAAAGGCCACAGACGAGTGCCTCGGGGTACTCATTAAGGCTACTTTCATTGTTGGTTATATTGTCTACCAGACGGGCTAATCAAATTTGCAGCTACAAAATTGTAGCTACTTTTGAATTGATTTGAAAAAAGAAAAAAAGCATGCTGAATAGTAATGACATTGATAAACTTGACAGAATCATAAATCTTTTACAGTGAACGGTTGGGCTCCTTTCAGTCTTACTCAAATAAAATGATTTTTAAGGATACAGAGCAGTAAAGACTTTTTAATATATGAACGAGCTGAAAATGGCAATTAAGCTCAATAGTTGGATTTAGCTTAGCCCAATTCCACTGCTGAATGATTTCAGCATCAGAATACGGCAGTTTTGTCATTCTGTACTGCATGATTTACCTCTGTTTATGCCATGACAGATTTTACTGTATAGATATAAGACATGTATGCCTCAGATGTATTTAATTGAGTGATGTAAAGTTGTATTTGCACTGTATGATGTGTGTAAGCATGTAAACAAAATAAATAATAACCTGCATAATTGTTTTATGCTTTTTAATAGTTTTTTTTTGCTTCAAAACTATCACATGATCTTTACTCTAGATATATTTTATATTAATTATATTTATAATAAATTCAAAGCAACTCCAGACACAAAAGTAGACATGTATTTTCTAGACAATACTTGTAATATCCTTGCAAGTGATTCATCATATTAGAAAATAACATACAAATAGAAAAAAATTTTTTTTTAAGTTTCAATAGTAAACCATTGTGTATCTTAACACAGTGCATCAGTGATGGCAAAAATGTGATTATGGTTTGAGTATTATGGCTTCTCAACACTACAATGTTGCATGTTATTATAGGTGTTCATTTAAAGGGATAGTTCACCCAAAAATTAAAATTCTGTCATCATTTACTCACTCTCAAGTTGTTTCAAACCTGTGTGAATTTATTTCCTCTGCTGAACACAAAATGAGATATTTTGAAGGAAATGGGCAACCAAACAATTGATGGACCGCATTGACTTCCATAGTATGGAGAAAAATTCTATGGAATTCAATGGGGCCCATCAATTGTTTGGTTACCGACATTCTTTTTCTTTTGTGTTCAGCAGAAGAAAAAAATGTATTTAAGTTTGGAACAACTTGAGGGTGCATAAATGATGACAAAATTCCCTTTTTTTGGGTGAACTATCCCTTTAAAGGTGAAAGCGTGCATTTTTTGAAAATACATTTTATCCCATCACAGTTTAGTGTGCAGAGATATCCAGAATAAGTAATTTCTAGGTTTCCCTGTTAAACCAATCTAAGTTGGTCTCCTAACCAGACCTCTATCTGGAGAGTACTCAAAACCAGCAAATAGACAGCCTAGCCGGGCTGATGGGCAACTTTTTTTGACAAGGAATGTGAAAAGCTTTGCTTTTATAGCAGCCCCTCATAACCAATGGTATGAGATGGGGGCGGGGCTACTTGTTTGGTTGACCAATGACAGACAAGAGTGTTTTGAAATCTTGTCTAAAATATTATTTTTCCAATTCCGCTTGGTGGTACAGAAATGACCCACTTTGAAAGCATGAACAGGTAACAGAATATACCAGCTTGCTACATTTAAATTAATTACACTCAAGTCAACAATCTCATTAGTAATAGTTTCTTTGGCCAAAAACTAACCCCTGTTCAAGTAAAACGGATGCCTATAGTGCAATTTTGGACAGTAATATTGACTTTGAGGCAGGCACGTGGTGTCCATCACTTCTGTAAATCACTGTAACAAGGTGATGAGAACTTCATCATCTCTGCCCTGCCACAGCATCTCCCCTTCAAAGTGCACCAGCGCTTGCTTGCGTGCCCGCAGAAGAACTCCCACCAGTTTATCAGAGATGGTGACGTATCTCTCAAACAGCGTCCCGAACCGCACAGCCGGCCTGCCGTCGTCTCTGCTCTCTCCGATCTCCTGAATGACCTGGCAGAGCTCAGTGACCTCTCTGCTGATGTGGGAGTGGGCGTCTTTCCCCCTCTGCTCTGTTTTAGAGCCCTCTAAAGGCCTGCCGTAGCCCTCCTGTCCTCGCTGGATCTGCGGGGGAATCACCTTGCCGTTGCTGAAGGGATTGTGTTTCTGATACTCGCAGTGGTCGTTGGACCATTTCTGCCAGTTCTCTGTCAGACCTTTGACAGACACGGTGCAGGTCTCTGCCCTGTCGTCATTACGCTGCGCAGGTGCTTCGTCCGTCTCCATGGTGACCTTTGGCTCACAGGACGGCTCTAGTTTTCAGTTCATGCTTCACTGTTGGCACAACAAAGGCTGTGAGTGAGAAGATTGCATGTCGTACAGGCCTTAAATAACTTAAAGCCTCATGAAGTCTACAAGTAAGACTGACCCAATGTAATCAATACTAGTCTGTGCACATAAACTAAACTATATCGTAAAGATAAATATAGTTATAGACTTTAAAATAAATACTGATCTCAAAATTTGAGGTAGAACCACACAAGTGTACACTGTCATTTTGGAATTTAAGAAAAAATGTCCAGGACACGGTTATTATCGTTAATTAAACGTAAAACTATTAAAAACATTTTTGTTCATTGACATAGGGCTGAAATAAAATAAAATATAAATATTAGATGAATAACTTCAACTAAAGAAAATTTGAAATGTTGCAACTAAATGAAACAAGTTTCAGATGAAGCAACTAATTAATAAAAACTAAAACTGAAATAGAAATAAATAAAACCTAAATAATATATAATGAATACAAATGACGAAAAAATATAAAATGAAAACATAAAATATCAAAAGACAAATGATAAATAACAGGATAAATATATTAAATTCACATTTTTTTTATCCGTGACATTTTAAAGATTGATTATTATTCTGTTCATCAATTCATATGAACTGTTTATGGAAATATCTCATGTTCATACTGGGAAAAAAATTATAATTTTAATTAAACATTTTAATAATAGGCCTACTTCCTCAAATTTGGACAATTCTGCAACCTCAATTCGAGTTCTATTTAAATCGAGAAACTGATTTTCTTCTCAATAAGAATTCATTCTCAAAATTCAGAAATACAGACATTAGAGATATTTTTCTCAGTTCTATTCTGAAGGTCGCACAGCCCTGCATAAAACGGCACAATATACAACAATACACATATACAACAATACGAATCTACATCACAGTAAAGATTAATAACAGCTTAGTTTAACGACTTAATCTAGCTACTTTACAAAGATTTATTAGACATCACACGTTAAGTGTAGGCTGCTATAACACCTTACCGCCCTTGTTTGGCTTCTTGTGAATGGTTGTCATGCTGTAACAGCGATGGAAGTGGATACATTACAAGTTGTGGAGAGTGTATACTTTTCTGACCTCTTGTGAGAGTGATTGACATGTAAACTAACCAATGAGAGTATGACAATCATGTCACTGTACGAGATGATGAACCAATGACAGGGAAGATTTTAGCCCCTTAAGAAGGTAATGAGAGTGTAAATAAGATTAAAAGATATTATCAGGTGACACTCAATCGTTTCCATTTTCTAAAAAGACTACACAAAATCACAGGTGAAAAATGATTCGGCTTTCACGAAGAGACCGTTCTGTCGAGGACATAGTCAATTTACCTAATTTTACTCATGGGTATGACTTAGTTAAAACAGGCATTGAAAAATGCAACTATCAAATCCTTTTAGGAGATTTTCGCGCAAGCGAAGCGATTTACGTACGGGCCACGGGGATGCCAAATAGGAACTTTTGTTACGGGCATAATATACCCATCGGATGATGTTGAATGTTGCACACAAACATGGCGCTCCACTCTGGTCGGGCGTGCTGCAGACAATATTTACTTCATCTGGCACATGATAACGTCGATTTTAGATTACCGGTACAAACTGTAAACCTTCAGTACACCTAGACCTTCGTGTCAAAATGCTTATTTATTGGATTAAACTGTCAGAGTGTATTTTGAACTAATGAGCTCATTATTCATACTATTTTTTGCACTGCTCAGTTCAGTATTGTATAGTTCATTATGTTAATTTGTTAAACATTCATGAATCGCAATTTGAATTATTTATTGCAGGAAATAAAAGCATTGCTGTCTCTAAGGAACCAGTCATTTGATACATCAGAAACATTCATAGAAAAGGTAATGCTAAAGTCGTTTTTTAATTGACATAAGATTTTTGCCTTAAGTTTTTTATTTTCTAACAATTCTAACTTTTTCCTCATAAGTCCCCCTTTTGGCAACTAAATGGCTTATCGGAAGATGATATACGGAGTGTCATGTCCAGAACGGTTTGTGGCAAGTAGGTTGTAATATTTTATTATTTAAATTACATTTAAAATGCTTAGGATGACAAACTATTATACATATTCATCTAAGTTAATTGCATTTACTCAGCGATATTTATTTACCTACATTTTGAGTTACTTTGCGTATAATTCAGTGACCCTATGACCAGTCAGAACAGTGCATATATTTGAATGTAGTCAATGATTGGCTTAAGCTCAATGTGTGAATATTGCATGGATGAAAACATTGGTGTTTTTGTCAATATTATAACAAGGTTTCATTTGTTACTAACATTAGTTAACTTCAACAAAGAACAATATTTCTACAGCATTTATTTATCTTAATGTTATTTCCACCATTTACTTATTTTTTTAAATAAAAAGTGGTTAACATTAGTTAAAGAGATAGTTTATCCAAAAATGAAAATTCTGTAGTAATTTTCTCACCCTCAAGTTGTTCCAAACAAGAATGAATTTCTTTTTTCTGCTGAACACAAAAGTATATATTTTGAAGAATGCCGGTAACCAAACAGTGGATGGGCCCTATTGACTTCAATAGTATTTTCTTTTCTTTTTTTACATACTATGGAATTCAATGGGGTCCATCAACTGTTTGGTTACCCATATTCTGCAAAATATCTTCTTTTGTGTTTAGAAGAAATACATTCAATCATGTTTGGAACAACATGAGGGTGAGTAAATGGCATATTATTATTTTATTTTGGGTGAACCTTTAAGGCACTGCGAAACTGCATGAACAAAGAGTGAACAATTGTATTTTTATTAACAAAGATTGATAAATACTGCAAAAAGTATAATGCTCATTGTTAGTTTATGTTAGCTAACTGATGTTATCAAATGAAACCTTATTGTAAAGTGTTACTAAAATAAAATAAGCTATGATAAAAAGAAAAATACAGTGACATTTATTAAATTGCTGCATTTATGTCGAGTTTACTATTGATTTAAATTTTAAGGTCTGCTTTTGAACTTTGGGGTCATGGAAGAACAACAGACGAGTTGAAGAGGTCATTGTTGGCGTATCCAGCAGAAAGCATGGTTTGTTCACGTTTCCCTCACAGTAAAGTACAATGTGTCCTTAAAATTTACACTGTGTATCTTTTAATGAACTCTCTTGTATGAATTCTTCACAGGCTCCATATCTACAACAGAATTCAACTTATAAGATCAATGTCTACACTTTCAACAAAACGTTAGAGTTTAAAGACAGAATCAATAAGATTGATGTAAGTATTTTACATGTTTGTTCGCTTTGAATGCCTAATTCTGTGGCATACAATCCATAATTAGTGTTAATTTAGTAACAGCTTCAATTGCCATTTTGAATGTCTTAACTATATATTTTTGACACAGGCTCTAGACTTCCTGTCATTTGAAGGGAAGGTCAATCTAAAGGATCCAGAACATATTTTCTGTTTGCTGGAGGATTATGGCTCTGATCCTAATGACATCCCAGAGGATCCTTTCCATTTGTACTTTGGGAGATGGGTGAGCAGCTCTTTTCAGATATGTAATGTTTCTTTAGTGATGTGTGCTAGGCTTCACATTTGACGATTGTATGGATCTGTAAAATGCTTGATTTGTGCCCTAGATACTAAAGCTGAAAATAAGAGGTAACACACTGTAACAAATGTTAAATAGGTTTTCTCTTCAGATTGCAGATGGTCAGAGAGAATTAATTCGCTCTCACAGTGTGAAGAAGAGACATTTCATCGGGAACACTAGTATGGACGCTGGCCTCTCTTTCATCATGGCCAATCATGCCAAAGTAAAGGCTGATGATTTGGTTTACGATCCTTTTGTTGGAACAGGTGAGGAAAAGTCTGTGCAGATAGCAGGCTTTGAAGTCTATTATGCTCACCATTCATTTGATCAAAACACAGTAAAACAGTCATGCTGTGAAATATCATTATAGTTTAAAATAACTGTTTTCTATTTATTCCTGCGAGGGTAAAGCTGAATTTTCAGCATTACTCCTGTCTTCAGTGTCACGTGATCCTCTAATATGCTGATTTGGTACAACATTTCTTATTATTGTCAGTGTTGAAAACAAGTTCAAATAGAATTTTATTGTAACATTAATGACTTTTTACTGTCACTTGATCAATTTAATGGATCCTCGCTGTATTCATTTATTAATATCTTAACTTACCATCGCTTAAATTCTATATTAACCAAGGCATCATAAATTGAATATTTTCCAGATTACTTTATTCTTTGCTTCGTTATGTTGCTTGTCAATCCTAAAGAGCCTACAGTTTATGAACTGCATCATTTGGTGGAAGAATTATTTGATCAATTAAGTACTATTTAATTATTAATTGACTTTATATTGAAGGTATTACTTTTTATACTAGTTGTCGGTGATTGTATAAGTTTCTCATCCAACACATTTATAAAATCAGATATCTTTATTCTGCAAATTAATCATTTAGGTCTTGTAGATTGTTTCTTTGGCAGGTTGTTAATCAGAAAAGTTGAGAGACTTCATTTTGGGCCAAACTGAAGCAGTTGTTTGTCTCGTTCTGAGTGAAATCACATCTGACAGCTTGTCTGGATGATTGAGGATTTTTGCCATCATAATTCTGTTTCTTATTTGCGTCTAACAGGATCCAGGAGTGGATTTTTATATAATCTTTTGTGATGGCTCACAAGAATTCTCACTTTTCAATCTCAGTTGGCCCACTGTTACGCTTTCTTTTGACTTTGAAAGGACCACTTTCGAGTGTCATTAGTCAAACGAAGGATTGCTGGCTTTCTAAACAGCATGGGGCGGCATTTTTCTTTCTCAGGGTTTTTCCCAAAGCGAGGCTCACTGTAAAATTGTAACGTGCCATGATGTTGCCAGGCTTTATCATAAGTCTATTGTCACCACATGAACTGAGATCTGCCGGCCAGATGTGCTTATTTAGTTGAAAACTCTCTGGATGGCTGGAAATCCTTATAGGCAATACTTTTTAAAGTGTCAAGCATAAAGATCTACAGTCAGATATATTCCACTTATTTAATTCTCTCATGATCATTGTGTTCCTCTTTTGTTTTGCAGGTAGTCTTCTGGTAGCGTGTTCACACTTTGGGGCTTATGTGTGTGGGACAGACATCGATTATAACACTATCCATGGAATTGGTAAGTTTTTTTAAAGCCATCACTATAATTTCCTCCTCCAAGTTTTCCACACAATGTAGGTTTAGTCAGTAAGTTTGCTGTGTGTGCACCTTTGAGCATTTAAATCTGTTGCAGGAAAAGCCAGCAGGAAGGATCAGAAATGGAGAGGACCAGATGAGAACATCAGGGCAAACCTGCGGCAGTATGGGAATGAGAGTCTCTACGTGGATGTCATGGTGTCCGATGCTTCCAAAGTGGTTTGGAGAAAAAACCCACTGTTTGATGGCATTGTTACAGACCGTATGTTCCTACAAACTGAAGGCCTTGCTTTAAAGGTGAAGAGTGTCATTTTTTTATGTTAAAATACTATGGTATACCCGAAAGCTAAAAACCAGCTACCAGGTTCCAAAACACCACTACTACTGTAGCTTAAGCTGGATTTTTAATCACATACGTTTAGTGGCGTAGAAATGACACACTTCACCATTAAGTCACATTTGTTTTGTTTTTATTTGTTACCATTAACTGTTGTTTTGAAGCTTCAAGTGTTTTTCGTTTCCCTTATGCAGCTCCATATGGTATTCGTGAGTCCACAAGGAGAACGGGATCTAATAAAGATATCATCAAACCTCCTGAGGATTTGTAAGCATATAACCTTTATCCACCTGCATTTTTAATAGAACCACTTGAAACACTCTTTAGATGTGAGCCAGTCATCAAATAATCCTTCTGCCTCACTACTAGCTCAACAAATAGTACAAGACTATACAATTACACTACCATTCAAAAGTTTGGGGTCTGTAAGATTTTTAAAATTCTTTTTGAAAGAGTCTCTTATGCTCGTTTTATTTATTTGATTAAAAAATTACATTGAATGTAATTTATTCCTGTGATGGCAAAGCTTCAGCATCATTACTCCACTCTTAAGTGTCACATAATCCTTCAGAAATCATTCTAATATGCTGATTTTTTTTCATGATTCTTTAATTAATAGAATGTTTAAAAATAGCATTTATTTGAAATAGAAATCTTTTGAATCACTATATATGTCTTGATTTAATTGCACAAACCAAAACAACTTTTGAATGGTAATTAGAACATTTTGTATGACAGTTAGAACATATATTAATTACTAATATTAATATAAATAATAATGTCTTTTTGAGACATTTGATTATCTTTGATTTGATTATCAATGGAAAATGATCATTGATGTTGAGTTCAATGTAAGGATGGTTCCGTGTATTGGAATCTAGTTCTTATGTTGTTTCAAATGCATGTGATTTTGCCGTGAAAAACAAAAGGCAATGTACAAAACAGACTTTTCCGTTCATTGCATTCACATAAGAACTGTACATTTTTCAAAAAGGACACAACAGACCAAACTTTAAATTGATGTTTTTAAGACTTCATAAGTGATGTGTGATTGGTGACTGAGATGTTCTTTGAGACTGATCAAAAATAGTGTACAAATACCATGGACTACTTAATGAGTATATAGTACTTTTAAGGATCTTGTGTTCTTTTTGAAGCTTGAAACCTTCTGTCACGATTTTTTGCATGAAAAAGAGCGACCAGCACATTCAAAAACGTATATAGATTTTTTTTAGTTTTCTGTTCCATGGAAAAAACAATTTTGGAACAACTTGACTGCAAGTAAATGAAGGACTTTCTATTTTTTGGTGAACTATCACTCATGAGTTTCTTCTATTGATTATATATTTTTTGTTTCATTTCCCAATGCAGCTCTGGAGAGAATCACGTCCCTGTTTCAATGGCTTATCATCTGAGTGATATCTTTGCCGACCTCTTGAATTTTGCAGCCCACCACTTGGTTTTAGGTGGACGTCTCGTCTACTGGCTACCAATCTACAGACCAGAGTAAGTAAATCTAATCACTTTCTACATCAGATATAGTATATGTGTAGTGAATCAGTCAGTAGGGGGCTATCTTGTGCCTTCTTATGTCTGTAAATATGAGCACAAAGCATATCAGTAGCTCAAGCCCCCTGTTTCAGTGGAGGGTGTTAAACCTGCTCAGGCTTGTTGACCTGCGGTCAGCCCAGCAGTGGAGCAGGTGTGAAACCGTGGGGTATTTTCCACTGACCACAAACAGCAGTGTCCACAGATCGTGCTATCCACTGATTACAGGGCCCGGGAAGAGCTTGTGATCTACACCTTTACCTCACCTCCATCTCACTTGTAGACAGATTTTACATCTTGTAGTTACGGGATTCAATCCCTCAGGATTGCTGAAGCCAACAATCATGAATTTAGCTTGCGTCATCTGTTCCGGTAAAATCATGTATCACACAATTATTTTTTATTTATGTTTTCATTCATTTCAAAGTGTGTCTGGCACAATGTTAACAAAATACCTGTTTGATTCACACTGCCATTCAAAAATGTTGGATTAGTGTGTATATATATAAAATTATCATTCACCAAGGATGTGTTAAATTGATTAATAGTAAGGGCATTTATAATGTTACGGTTACAAAAGATTTTATTTAAAATAAATAAATGTTTTTGCTGTTCTGAAAAAATGTATCACAGTTTCCACAAAATATTAAGCAGCACAACAGTTTTCAACACTGAAGTTTCTTGAGCAGCAAATCAGCATATTCAAATGATTTCTGAAGGATCATGTGACACTGAAGAGTGGAGTAATGATGCTGAAAATTCAGCTTTGCATCATAGGAAAAAATATATTCAAATAGATAACAGTTCTTTTACTTCTTAATAATATTTCACAATAGTACTGTATTTTTGATCAAATAAATACATCCTTGGTGAACACAAGAGACTAACAGGAAAAATCAGAATACAGACACCAAGATAAAGTGTCAGAACCAAACTTGACAGAACTGAACTTAGCATGTCTGGCCGACGGTTCAGAAGATGATATAATGAATGCTGATCTGAATAGGTTTGAGTTTGCTGACAGACAGAAAGGATTTAATAGAGAGCAATCAGTAACATCCACCACAAGGAGGCGCTGGCGTCGTGAACGATCTTCAGAGCTGGCCTTACTATAGCAACACTTGTGTTTATAAATTTGGTGTCAGAGGAGCGGATGACTGCCGCTGGAATCTGGGGCTTCGATGTTGATTACCCTTGTAACAGTTAGAAGTGGAAACAGCCTTCAGTATCCGATTCATCCACTTCATCCTGTGGAGAAAGTTCACATCCATCCCCAGACCATATGAAAACACATCTGCCATAGTAAATGTCAAGATTTCCCGATTTCTGGTGACGCAACAGTTCAGTCGTAACAAACAAAGTTAAAGGAGAGATGATAGAGTAACATCCTAATGTATTTTGGATGGTGTCCACAGTGATGTAGACATCAACATGATTGGGAAAAGTGAGTCTTTCGCTTCAAATGACACATCTTTGACCTTTACTTTAATTGTTTTGTTACCACTGCATATTGTTGCAAACAGAAGAATAATCTCTTTTACAGGACATGGACGTCATGAAGAGAAAGCAGAGATGAGTGTAATCCACATGGGACGTTAGTCAGTCATTAGTACCCCATAATGCACTAGTCTGTTCTGACTCATTGCCCTATATTCAGAAATGTGATTCTGTCAGGTGATTTCTGTGGACAGAGTTCTCCAGAGGGCCCTTTACTGGAAAGCTGACATTTGTTAGACATTTCTCCAAGGTGACAGGAGTAGCTCCATGTAAACAGTACGATGGAGAATATGTATGCTTTGTATGGTTCCTTGTTTTGCTTTGTCAGGTCCGTTGAAAAGAGGGCACATAATTTATGATTTGTTTGAAACGGAGCTAACTGCGTGTGCGCAATGGTTTGTGGATCAGTGGCTTTGTGTGGATGAGGTTCAGCTACAGCTAGCAGCCCTCGGAACGATTTTTTTCATTGATTTCAGGCACTAGTCATATTTACGTAATCGTCTAAAAAATGAAGGGAGTCGGTGCGTGCGAACGCGTCTGTCAGCGTGTGAATGTTAACAGCCCACCAGCTCAACTCCCTGCTGAGTTAATATCCCTACTAACTGTCTTCAAAGTCTCTTGGAACAATGAATAGTTTGGATGTTCTCAGTGTTTCGCATAGTTGCGGCATGGCTCCAGATTGTGAAAAAAAATTTCAGAAATGCAACAAAAAATGTGGCAACAATCTAGTCATCATTTGTGATTTATGTTTTTTCTCAGTTATTTCTTTAAATTGCACACCGGTTTTTCTTGCACACAGCAACATTTCAACATGCGTTCACACATAAACAATGTACAGTTCAGTTTTACTGAAAAAAAAAAACACTAGCATCCTAAATCTCCGAGCCGAAGGTAAAAGCTCAAGCTCTTGAGACAGAGGGTGCCTATAATCTGATATGACTTACATGGCTTTACTAAGACATCTAGTTTTGTAGATTTGTTCTAAACCGATCAGACAGATACCAAGTAATTTAGTCGCAATACTGCGCACTGTGCGATTTTGGCCATGATTAGGCCGTCTGAGACAAATTTAGCAAATCCTAAAAGAATCCTCTTATCCTTGGCTAAAATCTGAAGTCTTTCATCATTAGTTTGACATGTTCACTGACAGCCAATTAATGACATTTGGGATCAAATTTGACCTCAGTGTCAGAAGATTTGGCTCACAGTCCTGCAGTGTGACTTCTCATACGACCGTCAAATTGTCTTCATTTTTCAAGACAACCATAACCAAAAATTAACTGTAGAGATTTATTTGTAGCCAGCATTTGAATCGTGCGTATGCAGCTCACATCACCGAACGTGTCATTGATTGATGATGTAAAACTCCGTGCGTCCGTTTTTAACGCGTCTTGACTGTCGTACAGTCTGACATTAATGACAACTGACATCTTACAGTGTATCATGGCTCACAGCGATGATCATGTCCGTACAGTATGACAAGCAACAATCGCAAAGGACTATTACAAATCGCTCAGTGTGCACCCGGCTTAAAGTTAACTTTTTTGTGCCACTGTGACATTTCCAAACCAGCAAGTGATGCAAATGGTCAAAACACTTTCAATAATGTAATTATAAAACATTTTAGTATTGAGACACTTCCATTATGACATCAACTTCCTGAGAAAATAGTTATTCATAAGAATTTTGGACACAGCTTTGAATTTGCTCAGTTTGAATCCAATTCGTTTAAGTCAGTTATTCGTTCTGAGACGGTACTGAGTTCACAATCGACTCCCTCACTGAACTGCAACCGATCTAGCTTCATGTTAATTTAAGTCACTTGCTTGCAAGTACAAATACAAGGGGTAAAAGTGAAATTTAGTGAAGTTTTGTCTGTAACCCAACAAATGTGGTTGCAATTTTGTCGCATTATTTACATTGTTGTTTTTTCATAATGAACACAGACATATTGTAATTGCTATCCACCTTATTCCTGCGCCCCATGACGCTTTGCGCGAATTATGGGTGTAACTTCCGTTAAGCTGTAAACAATCAGTGAAAGGCTCGCTCTATGATCGCAATACGTTAAAAAAGTGTCACAATGAGATGACATTAATCGACTCACCCTTCAATCATCGAACATTAAAATAAAATTGAAAAGTTTAAAAGAATCAACAGACCAAAAATAGCCCCAAAAGCACGAGTCTTTGGTTAAATATCACTGTAGTAGGCAAATATATATCTGTATTGTATAACAAGCCTTAATCAAAAATGTGCATTAACTTCAGCATTACGTGACGCTACATCAAAGTGATTTACATCATTTTGACAGATTATAGATTGCATTTACCTGTGAAAACAAACCTGGAAAGAGACGTGAGGATTTGAGGAGAATAACGAGAGATTCTTCGTGCATTCCAGTGAATTATTAATGGAATATCGTAAATTAAATTCGGGAGAACAGACCACAAATGTGCCGTACATGTTGTCCTTTTTCATACTTTTACAGCGGATTGCAAAGGAAAAAATAAAAATCATCATGAGGAAAAGAAAGCAGCGACTGAAAAGAGCTCTTGCCGTAGATATTCTTGTTATAACATGTCACGCTAAAATACCAAGTATAACGTTATTCTCATGATGTCTGAAAATAAATCATGAAGGAAAATTGACAGCTCATCCAGTCAAACTGACGGATAAGCTATATTTGTAGGGCAACCTTATTATTGGAAATTAATTGTTTCAGCCTTTTTGAATGGAAGTTCCCCAAACCGGAAGTGCCGCCCATAATTCAAAACGCAGTAAGCTCGTCAGGAATAAGGTGGATAGCAAGATGTCAAATGTTGTCATTGATGATTGGCTAGAGCCTTAAATGTAAACGTGGCTATATTCATGCATTGCTTCTGTTTTTTTTGGTAACCTTCAACGTTTGGGTCCAAAGTGAGTAGGGAATAAGTGGCAGGGAATGTAAAAAAAACGTCAGCCACTCATTTAATTTGTCACCCCTTTTCTATTGCTATGCAGTGCATGCGATACAAGTGAGCAGTGGTGCAATTTTGAAAATAACAGTTGATGGTTGTGACATCCCCTACCACTATCAAGGTGTTTCATTTGATAAGTGGGAAGCTGGCTGATCTAAAAACTGTACTGTTGTCTGCAGGTACTGTGAGGAGATGGTGCCTCTTCACCCTTGTTTGACTCTCATCAGCAACTGCGAACAAACTCTGTCCAGCCACACGTCTCGAAGACTCATCACCATGGAGAAGACCAAGGAGCCTGAGGTATGTAATGCTTTTTTGGGAGAAAACCCCTTGCTCTTAAGATGAGCTTGATTTATGCAAACTGTCGGCATGCGCTCCTGAATATGTTTAATACGGTTACGTCTTTTATGGCGCCGCATTGAGTGCTCTGAAAATAACCTGCCATCTGGCTGTGATTGACTCGCTGTTTTTAAGCTGCTTTAATGACTTAATCACACATTGTATGGAAAATAATCCATCTTTGGATTTGACAGCCACTTTACTTCAAAACCCCAAATTGTTCCCATAAAATCTTTCCTGAAACACACTCACAAATATCTACGCAGACTGACATGTGTCTCCTCTGACTTACAGTATTCTCCAAACCTGGAACGAATATGTTACCTAGAGATGCATTGTCCTTGTCTTCCTCCTGAACTTGCTTCAAACCCAAAAGACAAAAAAAGTACTATCAAACGAGTCTCTTCTGTGAAAAACTGGCCCTTTTCCCAAAGCTCAAGTATGTGATCTTGGCATCAGATCCCTCAGTACGATTATGAAGATCTCTGCCAAACTTCTCCTCATATCCAGCAGTAGCTGAAAAAACATCTGAATAGTGTCCTCTGCTTGTTGTTTATGTATGTTTATCCTAATATCCTTGATTGGCTGTGTTAGACTGTTCCCACAATGCTCTTCACGTGGGTTCTGTTGCTTTTTTTTTGAAACAGAAGGAACATGTCTTGTTGCATTATGGGATAAATATTACCCAGTGAAGCTTATTTTTAGAACAGAAAACAAAACTTTCAGGAGCTTAGCAGATCTAGCATTAGTCTAGTGCTGTCAAACAACTCTGAGTCCAGATGAGGCCCTGTTCCTGCCTTGTGTCATTCTCTTTCTCTCTGTTTCCATCTTTTACTCTGTTGTTTCTCTTTACATTTTTGCATTTTGGCACACATAATCTGTGTCCTCATCTCCCCTTGTAAAGTATCTACATCAAAGATCTGTTTGTTTTTTCTGGTTAAAGGGATAGTTCACCCAAAAATGAAATTTCTGTCATTAATTACTGAAACTACTCAAACTGCAACTGAAACTTTGACTCTTCAAAAAGTTCATAAAGAGATCGTAAAACTAATTCATATGAATTGTGCGGTTTAGTCCAAACTATTCTGAAGAGACTCGATCGCTTTGTGATGAACAGATTAAATTTAGACTTTTGTAATAATAATAGGATAATTTCTTTAAAAAAAGTGTATATGTTTGCATTAGTCAGAAGATTTTATTGTTCATTTTACAGTATGCTGCTAAGAATTGGGAGAGTGGGATAAATGTGCATAATTGTCATGAAAATAATGCAAAAAGAAAATAAATCATTGTCTTGAAAATAGACTTAATTTTCTTCATACAGAAATATAATTTTTCCTATTTGTGGAGTGAAATAGGACTTTGACATTTCGTGACTGTTTGCATGAGATTCTCTGTGCTTCTTTTCTTCATTTGTTCATCCTGTAATTCTGATTGACATGTCAACCCACTTAGGCCGCTACAGACACTAGGGTCTGTTCCTGTGGGCTTGTGTGGTCTGTCTTGCGCAAGTTGTGTTGTAAACTAAGGGCTCGGCGCGTGTGACCTGAACTGAGTCCTTGCTGACTGGCAGAAGGGAGTGTGTTGGAGAAGGTGCCGTTGATGGTTTGCAGGCCCAGATCTGGAGTCATCACTTTGAGCTCAGTCTTTCTGCCACCTCGTTAGCCTGCGCGCAGTGTGCTTCCCTCCAGCAGGTTCTGCTTAAGATCCTGGCCTCCACTCGGAGCAGGAAAATCTGAGGAACTTAACACTCTGCTGTCTGTCATTAGGCACTTGACTGCGCTTGTGAAGGGAAAACTTAAAAGTGTGCTGTACTAAGCCAAACATTTATGCCTGTTTCTGCCATCTTTCTTTAGCGGGCCTTTTGTTTTTAATGTACAGTACCTGTCAAAAGTTTGGAAATTTTTTAATTTTTTAGGTTTTTAATCTCTTATGCTCACCAAGGCTGCATTTTTTTAATCAAAAATAGTGTAAAACGGTAATATTACTGAAGTTTAAAATAATTTTCTATTTTAATACATTTAAAAATGTACTGCATTCCTGTGATGTAAAGCTGAATTTTCAGCATCATTACTCCAGTCTTCAGTGTCACATGATTCTTCAGAAATCATTCTAATATGCTGATTTGCTGCTCAAGAAACATTTATTATTCAAAATAGGTGTGGTTTTAGTTCTCGAATGATGCAAGTAAAACAAGTTTATATTCATTTTTAACTTCTGAAGAGTTAAGAAATCAATATTTGGGTGGAATAACCCTGATTTCGTATTGACAAAATCACTCTTCTGAAGTTAAAACATTACCTTTCTGTTGTTTAAAAATGAATATGCATCATTTTAACTCCCCCGCCATTGAAGAACTGCTTGAATCCTGCACTTTCTGTCTGCTGTTCTTTTATTTAAACTGTTTAATTAACAAAAAAAAACACCGCACACCTGCATATAATAGGTGCGTAGGAAAAAACAACCAAAAAAGATCGGTCGACAATCTGCAAACGAGGAACTCCGGCGAACTTGCATTTAAAAAAATGTATTAGCAACATTTCGGTCTCATGACCTTCATCAGGCATACACAAATCTTTAAACTCATCACATTTAAATCCAAGCACATGACCACTAAACAAAGCTACACCTGTAACCACTTCGACTAATTGTGGGCACATAATTACCACCACATTATCAACGTCATTGTATACAATTACAACAATCATTGAAAACAACAATAAAGAAAAGAAAAGAAAAGGAAGACAGAAAAAGCAATACAATTTATAACATCACATTAAGCAATGCTTCGTCATTCATTCTTCTATTATTTAAACTGTTTAAAATGCTTTCTTGCAGGATTCGGACAAACAAGTCCACCTTGCTGACCCTCGCTTCACCTCATACCAGGGTCACAACTCTTTCAGAGAGAAATACTTCAGTGGTCTCACAAAGAAGAACGGAAAGGACAGCAAAGCCACCCCAAGAAATGAAGATTAAAACATGAAGAAGAAAAAAAGGTTTTAAATTGTATTTTTGTTTTGATACTTTTTAATAATCTTTTTTTATAACTTAATTGTTACATGTAAATATGTTGTTTCAATAAAATAACTTGTTATCAGTTTACTACTTCTTTTTATCTTTCTCCTTTAAAGCGAGCCCTGCAGACGCGATTGAATTTGTTGCAGCATTAGCAATATGTGTTGAAGATAAATTGGCGACATGGATTAGCGTAATACCCGTTTCTCCGAGTGCTTGCGAAGTGGGAAGATGACGGGGTGTAATGTAATGTGCCTACTGGACGTTTGCAGAGGAAGATGGAGCGCTGGGCCTGCTATCTAAACTCCCTAAAGAGTTTATACCAGGTCAGGTTGACATCTGACTAATGAATCTGTCTTAGACTTAAACTCACCTCAAAGAGAGCCGCCTAGTTCAACATAATTAAGATCTCCTATGAAAATAAAGAGAGATCTTAGGCAGAGATTTAACATGTGATGTCATAAACTGCACGAGATGCATGTTTTTATTAGGATAGAGCTGTGAGCTGTCATTGCTGTGTTCATTTTGCATTACTAAACCCGGAGTCTGATCCCAAACATTGTAAAATAGTGATATTGTGTTCTGGCACAATTCCTATTTCTAGTTTCCGTCTTTTTCCCTAATTCAGGCATTCTTTAGAGTAAGCAGAAATGAAATGGATCAAGGAGATAAGCATCCTTCCATTCCTCAACTCTCCCCTGTAGAGGATTGATGAATTAAAAAGCCTCAGAACTGTCTGCACAGCCGTTAACTATTCTAGGCCGAAACCCACTTTCCATTACAAGATGAGCTGGCATTTGTTTTGTTTTTGCATAAAAGGGTTATGAATGAAAAACTGTTGCAAACAAGTTAACAAATCAGTTAGTGGACAAGTTGTAGAGGAGTTGCGTTCTTGTCGTTGGAGTTTCTCTCCAGTGTTCCCATTGTTCCTCAGTGTTCATTAGTTAAATAATATTTAAATTCCTTTTATTTCTATAGACCATCCTATCATCACTATTCCAGGTTAGTGGGGGAAAAAAGAAGATTTGTATGGAAACATGTCACATTTTAAAACGTAGTTTATTCCTGTGATTCAAAGCTGAATTTTCAGCATCATTACAGTCACATGATCATTTCAAAATCATTCTAATATACTCATTTGCTGCTCAAAAAAACATTATTATTGTTATCAGTGTTGAAAACAGTTAATAGTTTGGGGAAACCGTGATATATTTTTTTTTTCAGTTTTCATTGATAAATAAAGTTCAACATAGCAGCATTTAATTACTTTTTTTTTGTAACAATGTATAAAATCTTTACTGTAGTTTTTGATCAACATAATACATCCTTAAAAAATACATATTACTGACCCCCCACGGAACTTTTAAATGGTCATTTCTAAAAACATACCAATCTTATTTTTAGATCAAATTTGAGGAACATCACAAGTGACATTCACATTTTATTTGTAACATGTTAGTGAATGCATTAATTGACTATGGGCAATACATTTGTTATTTATTCATATTTATTTATATCAGTATTTATTCATCTTTGTTAACGTTAGTAAATAAAAGTACAACTATGCATTGTTAGTTTATGTTAGCTCAAATCCATTAAATCATATTAACAGATATACAAATTTTGATTTTAATAATGTATTCGTAAATGTTGAAATTAAGATTAACAAATGCTAACATTTTTTTGTATTAATCTATCCAAAAACCACTAAACAAAATTATATATTTTGTTGACTTGTCTACTTGCATTATCCCAAATGTTTCCAACATTGTTTAAATCCAGAGGAATCAACTCCTATGATCCCGTGCTCATTCACAGCGTCATCAAGCTACGCCTTTATTGTTTTGAATAAGTGACCTCTGGCGGCGAAACCGCATACTGTGCCTTTAATATTATTTATCTTAGTGTAAGAGTTCTGCCAGGGCTGGATGTTTTCAGTTATAAGTGCTTAGAAATATCTAAATTGACTCTAACATCCAACATTTCCCTTTTGTTTTCATATGAGCAGTGCAGTTTAAATGGGCTGCCCACAAACAGCTAATAAAACTAATAACCAGCAAAAACAATAACCTCACGGGTTCTCACCAGCGCAGAGCCTTAAGAGATCTTTGAGTCAGTTTTATTAGGTTCATATGGCAGCAAAACAAATATGCTGCTCGTTCACCCACACACGCACAAAGGATGTTTAGGGAAAAGAGGATAAAAAAAAATGTCATAGGTTTTAGCTTTGGTGTGTTCATATGGTTTGCATGTGCTCATGTCCTTTTTCATCAACACTTTTGGTTTTGTGTGATATCTGTATCAACCTGCAAAACAGAAAGTGAAGGACACCATTGTCTGCTTTTTTTTGTGTTATTCGTGTTTTTTCAGGTTCCCTGTGATGATCTACTCAAGGCCCACATCACTCCCATCTCCCCTTTACCTCCTCCGGCCTACACAAACAAACCCTTCAGAGCAACAGATGAATCTAAGCTTGTTGTGTTCATTAATTTCTCTCTGGAACTCGGCCATTTTGTGTCCCTTGATTGTTTACTTACAAACTCTGGTGTTAGGAGTTTGTTATTCTGGCTCTATGATTCCTTACGGTTTCAGCTGTGTCTTGTTAAGCTGTGTTGTGATTTTCACCCTCTCTGTCTAAATGACAAAAGTTTTTTGGACCATTTTTACATGACGCACTATTTATTTAAAGATGACATGAACTGCTGTTTGCAAACAATTTTACTTCCACAATGCGGCATTTCATTGTAAAACAGCCTGGTCAACAAGAAATATAAGGCTGGAATGAATTTCGGTTGTTTGGGAATTGATTGGATCTTGAAAAGGGGGCATTACTTACCAGAATTAAGCTCTACGTGCTTATGTTCTACGTTTGTGTGTCACATTCTTTAACTGGCCACCTGAAAACAAAGCCGCTGTGATGCCAAACCCCCTCATGGAAGAAGAAAGCCGGCGTGTTTACAACTGTGACAATGAGCGCTTATCAGGATCAACTAAATGCTGGATTTTTAAAAGTATGTGAAGTTCATGACATAGACTCTTTAAAATACATCCAAGAGTTTTAGACACGGTCTGTTGTTGTAGGGACATCAATGTTAGATTTTCACGCCCCTAAACATGATGCGGAAGAAAATGAACTGTGATTGGTTGCTTTACATGTCAGTGAGATGGCCTTGGCCAATGAAAGCTTCAGAATCTGTCATCAGTCTGAAGGTCTGGCTATGTGAGACTAAAGCTAATTAATATTCACGAGCAACACCTATGTTGAGATATTAAAATCTAATCAGTATTTGCAGCCAGATGTTGTAGTTACGAACTTCTTAAAATAAAGGTTATTTATTGGCATCTGGGTCCATGACGAACCTTTAAAATACATGGAAACTTTCCATTCCTCAAAGTTCTTTATAGTGAAAAAAAGGTTGTTTAGATTAAGATTGCAAACCCCCCTTTTAGAACCTTTTTTTAAGAGTGTCATCCAAACCTTGACCTATTGATTGTAACTATGGTTGTTTTGACTTTAAAAGCTAAGAGGAGCCTCTGCAAATGATAGCAATGGTCAATGACTCTTAAACTGTTAATACATTTCCATAAATATATGACAAAATAAATCTTTACTACTTTGGTGTGGGCTGTTCTGTTTTGACCGCGAGGAAGGCTCTACTCATTCCAGCCGCTAAAATGATCATCTCACTTCCTCCCACTGGACATTCCACTACTGTCCCGACCTTTTCTCACTTCAGTGGAGTGGCTGGGATGCAATAAACCCGCTTTGATTATGACTTGCATCTTGAGAAAACCCAGATGAGTCTAGAACGCACGCCATGCTTTGAAAAAGTGGAAATTGAGAGTCATTGACCGGCCTGTCACAGAATCTCATCCTTTATCGCGTCCGTTTCCTTGTGACCTGGCGTGACCTACAACTTACATAAGTCTTGCATTCTAATTTCGTTAAAAACAAAAATCTGTTTTCATCCCGTCGGTCAAACTGCATTTTATTACCTCTAGAATTTCAGAGGTAAGCCACAAACTTCCCTTTTCCCCCATTATGAGGCGAGGTTGACAAGCACTGAAAAAATGTGTCGCTGACACTTAATGGAGTCGAAAGTCCCTAAAACATGTGTGCAGGACGTTAGCGGAAAAAATGGCTTAACGATGGCCTGACATAATTATTCTCAATAAGGGGAACCTCTAACGGGTTCATCCCACCACATTTTAATGACTAGTGGGTGCCAAGTGGCAAATGTGGTTACTATGACACCATCCTCTGCTCGTTTCTCTTTCCATTCCAATAGGCATAAACAATTCTGATCAGTTTCAACAGAGGAAGAAGGCAGAAGTTCAATATTGGAAAATTTGGGGGAATTCTCTTCATTACTGTTTTTATAGATTCATTATTATATTAAATGGTGGACCACACAAAGATGACCAAAAACAGACTTTTAATAAAAATCTGTCTTTGTTGTGTCAAAACTGTAAGCTTTTTATTTTTAATACTTTTTTCAGCAAAGATTGTGGCGAGCAAGACGAGGCCGAGGGACGTGAGAGAGCGTCGCGAGGCCAGTGGTGTGAGTGATAATGAACGACACCTGTGAGACGCACCGGTCTCGCATCTCTCACGGAGGAGCGGAAGCATAAAGGAGGAGCGACGACAGTGAAGGTCGAGAGAGGAACAGGCCTGATTTTATGTTGTGTTTTGTTTCTGTTTTGTGTAGCCAGCAGTCGTCCGCGAGGGGCTGCTGGCTTATACTTTCATTTTGTATTTGTTTTATTTATTATTAAAATTTTGAAATGTCCGCCGGCTCCCGCCTCCTTCCCATAACAACGAACCCAATTACAAAGATGTATTAAATTGAAGTGGCATTAAAGACATTTATAATGCTGTTGTTTTGAACATAAAAAAAATCCTGAAAATAAATTGTATTAGTTCCTACAAAAATAACAACTGTTTTCAACTTTGATAATAATAAATGTTTCTAAATCAGAATATGAGAATAATTTCTGAAGAATCATGTGACACTGGAGACTGGAGTAATGATGCTGAAAATTCAGCTTTGCCATCACAGGAAAAAATACTTTTGAAAATGTATAAAAAATGTAAAATGTATTAGAATAGAAAACCAGTTATTTTAATCATTTTACAATACTACTGTTTTCACTGTATTAACTAAATAAATTCAGCCTTTGTGCGCATAAGAGACTTATTTTAGAAATATAAAAAAAAACAGTGTTGGACATAGTGTATTTATACATAATTAAAAAAACAATGCAAATTACTAGCTAAGCCAATGGATAAATAAACAAATGTCAAATCATCAAGAATAGTTTTTAAATAATATTATGATCAATTAATATTATTTACTAAGAAAATCCCAAATGAACACTCAGTGCACTGCCAGGATAATGTATTTACGAATTCATATTTCCCCCGCTGGGTCATTAGGTTTGTATTTCTGTGATCTGCTTAAGTGCACACAGGGAGGATGTGATTGCAGCGTGAGGGTGTGTAATTGGGGGTGTCGAGCCGCCAACACCAGGCTCTCACGTCTGACTTGCGCCGTGGAATGTGCAGTACATGTGGGTCTGCGTTAGCCAAAGCCAGGAAATACGCAAGAGACTGAATTCTTGCTTTCTCCCCCATGATTCCTCAAAGACCATCACCCCTATCGAGGCAGACAAATTTGTGCAGGTAAACATGGCGCCTGGAGGCTCACCTTGGCTGTGGCAGCATCACACCTGTCTATGGCCCACAGGTGAAGGAGCTAAACGGGCCTGTTGGATAACAGCCTCAGCCCGGAGCTCTTAGGCTCCTGAAAACCCTAGCCAGGAAAGTGCCTGTCGTCTGTGAACCCTGTGGTTTTATGGATGTTATGTGCTTGGTACACAAAACCAGATGCATTTTAGATCCGAAGAACATCAGTAAAAGCAGAGTTTTAATGCAGCTGGGGATCTTGGGTGATGTAGTGTACATCCACACAAAGCACTCTCAAAAATAAAGGTTCTTTTTTGGTGTCTTTTCCACCGTTGGGCAGAATGGTTCTAAGGACAGTAAGGAACGGTTCCAGTTATGTTTTCACTTGAGCCTGGTACGGCACGGCACAATTACAAACCGTTCTTGGCCCCTGGAATTCTCAGCACGTTTGGCTAACCGTGCCGAACCTTGCTGGTAGAATGCGTGTCAGGATTGGTCACTTGTCTGTTGCCTGGCTACCAGTTTCTCCACCATATTGCTTTAAAATATAGCATTCTGTGCAGAAATCAAATGCGTCCGATACGTTTTCGGGTCTGCGCCGACTCGCGCTTATGATACGCTCTGTGCTATCGTTTCTCTGGACCGTAGCAGACTTTACTGCAGCGGTTCGCGTGATTCACCCCAATGGAAAGCATATTTACACTGTCTGAATCGTAAATGTGTGAACAAGTGACCACTTTTAGCCGCAGCTTCAGCGTCTATTTATAATGTAGGGGGCGGGACACTTCAGAACCTAGAGAGCATTTGATTGGACATAAAATCTGATGAGAAGCTGAAGTGAAGAGTGATGTCATGGAAATCATTGATCCATATTGGCGGAAGTAAGAGATTGTTAGTTTCGAATGCTTATATTTTCTAAATGCGATTCTTGTCATTGTTTTGGAGCACACTAGCTTATAGATAGCTTTGATTTCATGGGGACTTTAAGAACTGTTCAAAGGTTATTTTGAGAACCCAAATGGTTCTTCTTTGGCTTCGCTGTGGAAATCCCCTTTTGGAACCTTTGTTTTTAAGGATGTGTGCTTTTCTAGCAGTTACTGAAGTGTTGTCTGTGTACTTTGTGTTAATGTGGTGTGAACAAATCAGAAAGTAAAGTATTCATTCAGTACCTGCTCATTTCTAAGATAGATATTCTGTCTAGATTTTATGTAGTTCAATTAACTTTGTGGATAAGGATGAGCTTAATTTTCAAATGTGAACTTATCATTTACAATGAAAATGAATTGAAAATTACTTGAAAATGAATTTTTTAACATTTATTCCTATAAAAAAAACTTATGTATGCCATTAAATTAGAATAAGTGTCTTGTAATCAATGTAGAGATTTAGAAAATGTATTTATAGGCTGTTTGTTATAAAAAATGACTATCGACTCTATTACAAATAGGGGCGAGTAAAGTGCATTAAAGAGACCAAAGAAGAATATACAAGTGAGAAAAATGTCTCATTTGTTTGCGAAGACTTTGCTGTCAATCAAAACACTTTCAAAATTTGATGCCACAGATTTCATAAACCTTGATGAATCCTGCAATTAGTTCTTTCTGAGATCTGAGAGCTTGTAAACACAATTTTGTATCCCAGATTGAAAACTCCAGCCAACCAGATAGATGCTTCCCACTTTTAAAAAAAAATATTGCAATTTTAACATTAATATTGTGTCAGAGGCTCAAAAAAGGTGGATGTATCATCAAAAAGTTATTTGTAAATGTTTTTTCTTTTGATTAACGTACTTGAAACCGTTGACAGTTGTGTATTTTAATTTTGCTTGTTTTAGTTTAATTGTAGTTAATGTTGCCTTGAGGCTTTATTTTTCTTGCTCTGCAGCTGCAACCACAAAGCGGTACAGCTTGGTCACCAGTTGCTCAGTGAAACAAAATTACACTCAGAACTGTTTCTCTCACGGGGGCTATTTGATTTGGAAATGATTCATGGTTTTTGGATGCGGGTTATTGCCAGATATGGAACTGGTTGCATAAATGAATGTGTGATAGGATTCTGATTTTTTATGACACAATAATAAATAGTATTCTGTATTGAAATGGTTTGTGTATTTCAGCGTAAATTCAGTTATGGGTTTGATGTGCGATTTCCATGTTTGTTACCGACATTTCTGGACCGTGATGAGTTTATTTTGATTGTTCAAAGAAATATACATGATACAGCCTTTAGACCATCAAGAAACCGTTAATCAATGTGCATTTATCATAAGTTTTTCCATGTGTCATTCATATCCACAGGAAAACTGACTTGTATACATCCAATGGGGTCGAAAAGTCTGGAACCACATTGTAAAATCCACACCAGATCTTTTAAAGGTAGGCAAAAACATGTCAGAACTCATATTTTTATTGTCTCCAGGTAAACAGGAGGAAAATAAATGAAACGGGAACATTTAAAAATGCAATAAAGTATAGCATGTGGCTTAACTTGGCAAGGTGTGTGTTGCTTGGTTGCTAACACCATAGTGATGGAAAGATGAACCTAATTTTTCTGGGTGTGCTGTTCACACTCATGCAGAGTTATGCCATCAGGGGACAACATCATAGGCTTTTCCGTTCTGTTTCCTTTTGAAAGTTATTGAACCTCAGCTTTATTGAATTTGGCTTCCTGTATGCACTTCATTTCCTCATCTGTGGAGATCCAACAGGTCCAAGTTTCCATTTTCTAAACAATTATTTTATAGGGGTTTTTACACCCTTGGTACTGAATCCACAGGTCTTAAATGGTTTCAAAATTCCACCTTGTTGGATTACAATGAAGAAATGGCGAATTATTAGAGGTTTGGTGAATAAAGGAACAGTTGAGCTAAAATTCTGCCTTTATTATTCCAAATCAAAATACTGTTACATTTATGTGGAACACAAACAACATTTGTGATGAATTGTTTCACAACTTTTTAGTCTAGCAGGAGAATTAGATTCACATGTACCTGTTTCCAAGCTATCCCTCTTTGGGTTTGGTTGCTAGATGCTCGACAATGGTTGCTAGGGCATGGCTAGGGAGCGTTGAAGGTGATTTGTGATTGGCTGTTTACTGCCCCGAGTCAAATGAGCCCACCCTCATGTTTCTATGACACTTATCCCTTTGACCTCTTTCAGTGGAAGTCTATGGAACTTGTTGCTAGGGTACTCTAAATGGTTGCTAGGGTGTGGCTTGATAGCTTCTTGGTGATACTGAGAGACCACCCCTGTCTCTATGACACTGTGATCCAGAGTAATGTTCAATACAAAATTCCTATGCAAGTTACATAGTAGGATAAACACTTATGCGCAATACCTGTTTCATGGGCCGTCCCTTTACCATGGTATGTCTATAGGGCAAATTTGGGCAGCTCTTGTCCCCCAGGGGTACAACTTACACCCAATTGTGAGGTTTTTTTTTACAGAGCCTGCCAGCCTCTTCAAATGTAGTAACCCATATGTTTCTACAAAATCCTTGCTCATAGCTATGACTCGCCAAAATCAGTTGCAATGTTAAGTCTATAGACACTTCGTTCATGGGTCTATGACAAACAGGACTAATGCAGGAATCTATTGCAAAAACAAAATAGCAAAAGTTATGAGACTTAAATTTGTTATTTGCCTGTTTTTCACCAATAAAGAGTGGTTGCACCATGTCAAAAACCTTTCCATTTGATTCCTGGTGTTTACCACCATAGGGTCCCAAAAAAACAGGTTACAAAAAAATGCCAAACGGGTGAGAACCTATTTCTCCTGCTAGACTATTTGCTTTTCTATAAGTTTAATGGCTGAAATGTGAAGTTTATTGTTTTATAAAACTTTGTTTTTGTCAAAAACTCTTTTTTTAAAACTGTAAAATTGCTTAATTTTTTTATAGACTTTAAGAAAAATGTATTTTACAGTTTAGGATGTTACTATTGACATTGGTGTTTTTTCAGAACAAATTTGCAAACAACATTCTATTCTAATATCAGAATTTTCCAAAATAATTTCAGCTGCTGATTCCATAAAAAAAAATTTTTTCCCTCATTTTACACAACATTCAGGTATTAATATAATATAACATTTTTTAATGTAGCTTAACAGCCCCTGATCACTATGATCAACTATGAAATCTATACCTTAATTTTAAACTGAAAAATAACAACATGCTTGGAATGACGAGGGTAAATATTCTTTTTATAATATTCAGAATTATTAAGAGAGACAAATCTTCAGTCGGTTGGAAAAATAATCAGAAGTTTTGACATCATAAGCAGTAAAGCCTTAAGTAGTACCCGTAAATCATAGTGGCTCGCTCTTTCAACAGTTTCCTTGGCTAATGAAGAAAGAAGAAATTCACCAAGGCGAATAATGGCATATTATTTTTCAGCACCTCTGACGATGCAGTTAAACATCAGTGCACGGCGTAATTATTTAAGCCGCAGTTAGCTCAAGGTTTTTGAAAGCTGAAGAATAAAAGAGCCCTCACCTGATTTAGAGAGTGCTGATCTGCCTTTATGACACACTTAGCACCTCATCATACTTCCCCAGATGCAGCTGTAAAGATCTAGAGCCTCACCCGCAACACTTGGAACAGTGCTAATATTTACACAACAGATCACAGCCTGCTGTTCTCCACATCACACCCTACCGCGTTGGTAGGAGAGTCAAAGTTGACATGTCACATTCTTATGTTATTTCTAGTCAAAGTAACCAATGTCATTGCATTATTCATTTTATGTTTTTTTCTTTTTCTACTTCTGTTAAAGTA
This sequence comes from Tiaroga cobitis, assembly GCA_030578255.1. Classification (NCBI taxonomy): domain Eukaryota; kingdom Metazoa; phylum Chordata; class Actinopteri; order Cypriniformes; family Leuciscidae; genus Tiaroga; species Tiaroga cobitis. Next base: position 39,127,487 of record CM060606.1, read on the forward strand.
ACACTATGTAGTTTTTCAACCTTCATAATATATTTCCAAGACCCTTGTGATGGTACATCGACTCATTATGTTAAATGACACGTCTGCCATAGCCTGACGTGGTCTGTATCGCTTTTACTTGCACTATGTAACTTCGGGTTTCGGGTAGTAACCGGAGCACAAAAAGAACTACAAAATTCGACTGTTTTACGGCATACGTCATTTCACCCACCACTTCCTCAAATTGTCTGTGGCCATTGTTGATTCCAAAGCCGGTGCTGGATAAACAGCGAGCGTGCGCGTGCGACAGTAGGCTGCGGTAGGCTAAATTATTTACGACAGCGGTAATGGACAATTCCGCTTCCAACCTGTAGGGTGACCGCAGTGGAAAAGTTCCTTGGTGTTGCTTTAAAGTCTCACATTTTGTTGTAAGCTGTATGTGTTCGATTCAATAAAAAGAACCAATTCATTAGAGTCATTCGTTATGCAAAATGCTGCCTTCGGAGGATGCATTCTAACTTAGGTAGGAAGGCATCAAGGCACGTCCGAATCCATTGTTAGCTTCACTTCCCGTCTCCTGAGATGCCTTCATATGATCGATCGATTTCTGAAGGCAGCATAGATGTATCCTTCGATATCTCTTGATCGTGAACATAATTTTACCAAGGCTACAACATGTTCCTGGATCAATATCTTTGTTTATCCTGGAACATTCCAATCAACCAATCAGATTAGAGGGACAAGTTTACAGTTTATGTCAAATAGGCTTACAACCAAGGTTAGCTACTTCTACATCAGTGTTATTAATCTATCATTTCCCTCTGGTTTTATAGATATGTAATAGGGTTATGTTTAGGGGTAGGAAAACATTTTCAGACGGGAATGTTGTTCCAGGATCAACAAAATATGTTGATCCAGGAACATGTCTTACTTGGCAAAATCACGGTGATCATCCTTTGACATCCCGCAATCCTTCCATTCTGTTACGGTTAAAGGGTTAGTTCACCCAAAAATTAAAATGCTGTCATTAATTACTCAACCTCATGTCGTTCCAAACTTTCGTTCATCTTCGGAACACAAATTAAGATGTTTTTGATGGGGGTCTCCATTGACAGCTATTTAATTAACACTTTGAAGGCCCAGAAAGGTAGAAAAGACATTGTTAAAATAGTCCATGTGACTACAGTGGTTCAAACTTAATACTTTTTGTGCACCAAAACCACCCCAAAATAACGACTTTATTCAACAATTTCTTCTCTTCTGTAACAGTCTCCGACGCACGTTCACTGGAGCACCACGACGCATGTGTGCAGGAGCTGGCGTTCTGACATATGGCCTACAAGCAGAGGAAGACGCACACGAGGTTACGCATGCGTCGTGATGCTCTCGTGCTGGTGTTTCGGAGACTGATACGGAAGAGAAGAAATTGTTGAATAAAGTCGTTATTTATTTTTGTTGGCGCACAAAAAGTATTCTCGTCGCTTCATAAAATTAAGGTTGAACCACTGTAGTCACGTGCTATTTTAACAATGTCTTTCCTACCTTTATTGGCCTTCAAAGCTGTCAATAGAGCCCCCCCGAGCCATCGGATTTCATCAAAAATATCTTAATTTGTGTTCTGAAGATGAACGAAGGTCTTTCAGGTTTGGAACGACATGAGGGTGAGTAATTAATGACAATTTTCTTTGTTGGGTGAACTATCCCTCTAAGTTGAAAAATAAAGATGATGTCTGAAATTTGCAGTTGGTGGTCAGTTTGTGTATAAATGTACTTTTTTGACCTACGATTTCCACTTTTGATGTACTTTCTAATGAGAACTTAGTATTGTAGTAATTAAATATTTGCTTCTCATCAAAGCTCTCTCTTTTTTTTTAGTCATTAAACCATTATGCTGCCTCAGAAGTCTGTCCGAAATCCTTTTTAATTTCGTGAGGTACCTTGGTGTGAAAACACTTGGTCCTGCAAAGTCATTACCTGATAAGGCAGTGCGAGGCAACAGGTCAGCTGACAAAGCTTTCGGATGCAGCCTATGACAACACTGGTTGCTCAGTATGATTGACCTTAAAAGAACCAGTTCATTAGAGTTATTACTGGAGAACCGGTAACAGAAATGAACGTTATTCAGTTCTGTAATTTGTTTCTAACAAAGCTTCGGATGATTTCGGATGATTTCGGATGCTTTCGGATGCTTTCGGATGCAGCCTATGACAACACTGGTTGCTCAGTATGATTGGCCTTAAAAGAACCAGTTCATTAGAGTCATTACTGGAGAACCGGTAACAGAAATGAACGTTATTCAGTTCTGTAATTTGTTTCTAACAAAGCTTCGGATGATTTCGGATGATTTCGGATGCTTTCGGATGCTTTCGGATGCAGCCTATGACAACACTGGTTGCTCAGTATGATTGGCCTTAAAAGAACCAGTTCATTAGAGTCATTACTGGAGAACCGGTAACAGAAATGAACGTTATTCAGTTCTGTAATTTGTTTCTAACCCTGGTGAGCACACTGTTGTAAAAGAAAAAGAAAAAGACTGGTGCTTCCAATTTATCAGCAGTACTTAATGTCCGAAGAGCAACAGAATGGCTGATATGGACAGGAAAATATGATTACCCTGTAATAAGAAGCAGGTGCTGTGTCTGGTTAGTAATAAACCCTTCCCCTTGATCCTGTTAACAAGACTGAAATATGAACAAATGAATTAGCCTTGAATGCAGCAGAATTGCAAATACCCACAACTACGTAATGTTGGAACACATAACTGAATCTCCAAGCAATGCACTGGACAGTATGTTTCGTGATGTTGAAATCCCTGTACATCCCGCATTATTAAAAGGTCAAGAATGTGGTCATACGCTATCTAAGGATCAAACCCAATGTGTTGAATACTGAATGATGTCAGGAGCTTGAAAGCATGGCAGTAAATCTGCATCATTTTCATCACCTACTTCAGATGACCTCTATGCATGAGACCATTAAAGCTCTTGAAAATATTTGATTATTGATGTCAGTGAGTCATACTTGAAAACTTAGGCACTAAACATTAGCTAAAAGTCATCTCCAGCATTATTTCCCATTTCTCTTCTTGGTCTTTGTTTCCAGTTTTAAATGTGCACTGACAGATTTTCAGCTTGTTAGCATCTCCAAGCACCGGTCTGAACTTCAGAGTGCTGGACGAGCTTTGGCCTACTGGCCAGAGAATAAAGAAAAGTGGCAATTAGACATTATACTAGTCCATAAAACGTCAAAGGTATGAAATCTTACATTTTTAACAGCAATGCCTGTTCAATATGGAAGCGATTGAGGGATTCGCTGTGTTTTCATTAAGATTTAGTTTCTGCTGAAATGGAATTAGACACAACAGAAATATGCTTCACGGGAATCTTGATGCAGCACAGGAATATAGACTTAAATATAACTACGTACATTGATTAGTGCTTTTAGCATAATCCTGAACCTCATTTTTCTCTTCGCACAATATATCTATTTTTAGACCATTCTCATTTACCGTCTCCACATCGTCGCCAAATAACTTGTGGTTTGTATCACTCACTAGTCACTAATAGAATTAATTTAAGAGATTTTATTATATCTTCTACCAAATATGCTTAAGTAGCCAATCTGCTATGTAAACAACCTAAATTGTAGTATTTTATTTTGTATTATTGTCAATGTACAGACGACGGAGCCCCTAAATGGACATGGTGTTGGAAAAAATCTGAGATCGGAGGGGGATAAAAAATATTTGTAATGCTTTTGCATTCCCTTGAGAAACCTTGCGTTCCCTCGCAAACTTTTTGCATTCCCCAAGAAAATTTGTGTTCGTTCGCAAAACCTTTGCGTTCCCCCAAGAAACTTGGCGTTTGCTCACAAATAACTCAGTTTTGTGAGTGAATGCAAAGTTTCTCAGAGGAATGCAAAACATATGCGAAATCAAAAGCATTGATGAATACATTTTCCTTCCATCACGTTTTTTTTTTCATTACCATGTCCCGTTAAGTTGCTCCATATCAATGGTTTAACAATATCAGTTTTTTTTATTGCCTTTGCCATTCTTTCAGCTTACTCAATGGGTTGAGTGTTGATTTTAGAGACCTTGATCATTTCAAAATCTCTTGTAAATGTGTTTCAAGCTAAACCCAATTAACAGATTTTTGCTTATTTCACTTTGGTTATTCAAAGTACACTTGTCTGTTTACATTTTGACATCCAGAATAACTTGCATTGTCCATTTGTTTATTTGCATATAAACCCTTTTTAATGAGCTGATTTTTGACATTATAAGCAATCATGGGCATCTATTATACCTGAATGCAGCATGCTCAGCTACAGGACCCCGGCATTTTTTTAATGTTTTTTAGCAATAAACGTCATGTGACTACTGTCTCTGCAGTTGCAGTGATGCGCTTATGTGATGATGGCACCACAAGGACATGCAAAGAACAGTATATTTCACACTTGTAAGAGCCCTCCAAAATATCTATACAATGAATTCTAATTTATAAATTGCAATATTAAATGTTGCTTGTAAAAAACAATATATTTCTTAAAGGTGCTCTAAGCGATGCTGGGTGACGTCACTTCTTGTTGACGTTCAAAGTATTGTCAAACAAAACGGAGGCTAGCTAGACCTTCCCGACTCCTCATCCCGTCCCCTCTCCCTGTAGTTTTATTGATACTTCTTTTAAGGTGTAATGTCGCCAAGTTAGATAAATGCTTTCATATAATGCAAAAAAAAAGAGAAACATTACCAGAAAAACATGATAAAACGTTTCGCCACCTGAGGTTATAACTTTAGCTCCCATTCCAGGACGCAATAATAGCAAGATAACGTTAGCTTCAAATTTAGTCAAAGTTGTCAATAGGCTATGAATGAACATTCAATTTCATAATAAATAGTTGGTGAAAACAATCATTCACACAAACTGTCGCCCTACTGTGAGTTTGCTTGATTATTTACAATAGAGTTCGATAGCTAGCTGCTTGAAACCTATATGTTGTATTCACCAAAGTTAGCGCTGACTGCATTGTTCTAGCTAATTATATCCTTGTGTTTGTTAGGCGAACATTAAAAGTCCGTTTAGAAAAAACTAACTGGATTTACCCACCTGTCCAGCAAAAACAGAGATAACGTTACCTGAATGTCGGATTGGAAGCCCTTCTGCCGGCGGAGTTCTCACCACCTTTCAAAGGCTTTTCCAGTGTAAATTCGGGCATGCGTTCCTTCTCCTTTTCCCTCTTCTTTGTATTTTTGCAATCTGTTCATCAGAACGTCGTCTCTTTGGTCGTGTGTCGGCCATATCAAACTTAAAGAGTTAAAATTCTAACTTCCCTCTTCATGCTTCTCTCCTCCATACCCCCCATGTACTCTCACTAACCCCACCCCCAAATCATTCTTGTCGGTTATTGGCTGGAACACTGTTTGTTTTGTTTCGTGGAGCGGGTTGCCCCAGTTTGCTTTTGTTGCTGTTTGTGGAGCCTGGGGTGTCTACAGAGACCGCATTTTTTTACAGTGTGTTCAGGGGACAGGCAGCTAGCGGATAGTGAGGAGATGTTTGCTGTATGTGACAAAAAATGTTTTGGCCTAAAAAACGCGTGACATCGCTCAGAGCACCTTTAAGAGTATGGCTACTTTTGAATAGCTGTTATCAGAGAAATATGCTATTCGCAGCCAGATGGTGTAGTTACAGCTAGGATAGACAGATGAAGCCATTCTAACCAGCATAACCTTTGCCCGTTGGTTTCAGACACGAAATTTTGAGATATGACAGTTGTTTGTGTGCCATGAAAATGCATTACCACTCTTAATGAGCTGATCTTCAGCACTCGAAGCATCTGAATCCAGTTGTCACAGCTAAATTGAATGATCCCATCATGCCAATCACTCAGATGAGGAGTGAGCCCTCTGGAAGAGCCCCATTGTTTGATTTGACAGAGTACAGTTAAGAGCTCTTCCTTTGAGTTGCAGCTGTTGGCCCGAGCGGACGGGAGTGAGACTACGGACTGCAGGTATGTGGAGGTGAGCAATGACAGGCTTTTTAAGCCTCCTCTTTGATGTCCTGCCCCCCTCTGGGAGCTAAAAGGGTAATGTGAGAAGTCAGGGAGCACAATGACTCTCTCACCTGCACCCTTTGAAGATCCAAGCATGCCTAGGACATCTCCATCAGAGGATCCACAGACGTTTATGGGCCCTTTTTCTTTCTTTCTTGTTTTGAGTGCACTAGTCAAACTACTCCCGAAGCCTTTGTGGCCGTGTGTTTCTCAGCACTCTGGTTACAGCGGCTCTTGTTCGGGATGAGACCCGGTGTCAACCTGTTCCATGGCCCAATCAGCATCAATCGTTCAGCCTCTGTATATCAGTGAACCTTGAGGGTCACCTCCTGCACTGACCAATTCTCCAGCCAGACGGTTTCTCACGACTTACCTCTGCAACTGTGACCTGCCCTTTTATCTATAAAATACTATTGTTTCTCAAAATTTGCCTTAGGTATGGACTTGTAGCTGTTGCATGTGATGCAAGCTCCAGTTTGCCATACTTGCAGAAGTCACAGTGACTGACCACGAAATTGACAAAGTCCAAGTTAAAGCTTTCCTGCACCACTTGCATTATAATTTAGAGAAGTGGTTCTTAAAAGGACATAGGTTGGTTATGATAGGCCCGCAGAGAAAACTGCAGGGAAAAACCATTCTAAATCCAATTTATTTTAATTGGCATGTTTTATTAACAGTTAGTAGCATGTTATGTGCTTGCTAGGGTGTTCTGTGTGTTTTTTTTTTTGGCATGTTGTGGTTTCTAACATGTAGCTTGGAGGTTGAGTAGCTGGAGCTTTCTGAGAGGCTGCTGGGGAATTGTAGGAATGTTACTAGGGTGTTAGTATAGCTGTGTCCCATTCAGAGGCTACATCCTTCAAAGGCCGCGAAGTTTGGACCAAGCGTTGAAATGAAGGATGCATTTTGAGGCAGCTTTTGAAGGAGCGTTTAAAATGGGACAGCCTTTGTTGCGCCATCGGCCTTCCAATGGAGTCTTCGAAGGATGCAGCCTCTGAAATGGGACGCAGCTTACGCCGTTTTAATGTTGTTTTGGTAGTTGTTAGTGTGTTGCTATGAGGTTGCGAATAATAAACTTTCATATTAAGCTAAACAAAGCCATGTCCAGAGTTCAATTGATTTGCACAGGCTATGAATTTTCTTTTTTGTCAATTTCCTTATTCTTATTCAGCCTATATGTAATGTTAAAGGGTTAGTTCACCCAAAAATGAAAATTAAGTCATTAATTACTCACCCCCATGCTGTACCAACCCCGTAAGACCTTCGTTCGTCTTCGGAACACAAATGAAGATATTTTTGATTAAATGTGACAGCTGGATCACTCCTCCATAGGCTCCCTAAGGGAATGAATCCTGACGGCCCAGAAAGTCAATGAAGAAAATGTTTAAATATTCCATGTCACAACAGTGGCTCAACTATAAGTTTATCAAGCGACGAGAATACTTTTTGTGCGAAAAAACAAACAAAAATAACGACTTTATTCGACTATTCCTTTTCTTCCTTGTAGGCCTGAAACGAGACTTCAAGAGATTTCCACGACGCGCACGGGCGAGAACTTAACTGAAGTAGTTGAAGGAGATCGCAATTCTCGCGCATGCGTCGTGGAAATCTCTCGAAGTCTCGTTTCAGGCCTACAAGGAAGAAAAGGAATAGTCGAATAAAGTCGTTATTTTTGTTTGTTTTTTCACACAAAAAGTATTCTCGTCGCTTGATAAACTTATAGTTGAGCCACTGTTGTGACATGGAATTTTTAAACATTTTCTTCATTGACTTTCTGGGCCGTCAGGATTCATTCCCTTAGGGAGCCTATGGAGGAGTGATCCAGCTGTCACATTTAATCAAAAATATCTTCATTTGTGTTCCGAAGACGAACGAAGGTCTTACGGGGTTGGTACAGCATGGGGGTGAGTAATTAATGACTTAATTTTCATTTTTGGGTGAACTAACCCTTTAATGAGTTTATTGAGTGTTGGCCCTATATATTGGCTTGGTGACATGAAAACATTTTAATTTTTTAATTTGTAATAGAATTTGGAAAAAGAAAAATCTTCACTGATCAGACAGGCACCTCTAGCCCTGACATGGCCACAGGAGGGAGTCGGAGGGTCAAGAACATTTTCCAGCTTAGTTATTTTAAACGGGTCTGTCTCTAAAAATTGCTGTACTAACTAACTCTTGTAGGATGCTCTACAGCCAAACCACCGGAGCCAGTGTGAATCAAAGCAACTATAGCCAATGGCAACAGTTCATGTGCAGACAGGTGAAAAAGATACTTCTGTAGGTCAGCACAAGGTCATCAAGCAGAAGACAGATAAGTGACTCTGCATGAGGTAATACCGCATCAACCACACACACCTATTTGGCTTGGCAAAGGGAGCTCTTTGTTAGTGCAACGAAGTGCTGATGGCTTCTGTCCCCCTCTGGTAGGGTCACAGGGGCCCTTTTCTGAAACAGAATAGGCCATGCACCTGACAAAGATCCAGCATCATCAAATATTGATCTATATTTAAACTACCAGTCAGGTTTGGACTTGACTGAATTCGTTTTATATGATTTTAAAACCTTTTGATTTTTCTCATGATTGCTTGAAAGTAGATTTGTAGACTTAAATGGTGCCTATTTATTTCTTTTCTAGGTGAGTTGAAGTGTACATGCGAACTTCAATGCTGTTCAATATACTGTATATATAGGCCTAACAGATTTAATTTTTATTTTATTATTAAATATATTTAAATGTATTTTATTTTTAAAAATTATTTATTAAAATTTCAAAGTAATTTGATTTTTAAACTACAGAAGTCCCTTATTATTCCATTTTGTTATTTATTATTCAAATTTTAAATCTATTTTATTTTTTTATATCATGTATTAATATTTAATTGTAATAAAACGAAATAACTACAGAATTCCCTTATAATTCCATTTTGTTATGTGTAAATAAATATGTGTATGTATTTTATTTTTTATATTATTTATTGATATTTAAATGTTATTCGATTTTTTAAAACGACATAATTCCCCATAATTCCATTTTGTTATATAAAAGTTTTATTGACTTTACTATTATTCTAAAATGTGTAAAATAGAATGAGTAGGTGTGTACAAGCTTTTGACTGTATATTTATGTAAGATGCTGAAGCTAGACATGAACTATATCGTCAGTAAGAGAAATGCAATTGTATGCATGCATAATATTTAGGAGGAGAATGGAGTAACGTGTCACCCACTAAAAATGAAAAGTGATAACATTTTATTCTTTCTCTTTGCAGTTTTGTGTCACTCTCCGAGTCCTATCCTATTTCCATCTGGAATTAATGACCACATGAATCTGGTCTCTCTGTTACTCATCACCCATAATTCCCTGCTGCGACCTCTATGACCCTCCCCTCCTCTTGTGTCTGTCCTCTTCTCCTCCTCATCCTCTTTTCCAGCAGCATTCACCTCTGAATGACTCGAGGCTCTGGCAGGGTGACAGCCCCTGTCTGTCTCTCCCGGACCAGCCTGAACCAACACCAGCCTAATCCCCGGGATCACCTTTCCCCCATGGGGACACAAGTGTGGATCAGTGGGACAGAGCTCCAGGAATCTCCTCATTTAATTTGGGTACAGAACCACACAGCGCCATACACGAAACATCTTTATTAGAACAGATGTCATATTTTGAGCCCCATTTAATGAAAGTTGGAACAGGCACGTTTTGGTACTCAGGTGTGTCCTTAAAGGGACAGTTCACCCAAAAAGGAAAATTAAGTCATTATTTACTCAACCTCGTGTTGTTCCAAACCCGTATGACTTTCTTTTTTTCTGTGGAATACTAAAGGAGAAAGTTAGTGGAATGTAGATGGAGCTGTTTTGCGTATGAAAAAAAGTAAATGATAACGAGACTCGTGTTCAAGAAATGACCACAGAAGTACTATAACAGTATATTCCACATGTTCTGAAGCTATTTTATGATTTTTTAGCTGTTATTCATATTTTCTCCTCTGCTGCAGATCTCAAAATTTATATTCAAATGTCACGTCCAGGCTTGTCATCACAGATTTAACATCAGTGGTGATGATTGTAATTGGTTCTCTTTTGTCTTGTGACCAATTGTGATGTGCTAAATTGCATGTATTCAAATCACATAAATGTGATTAATGTGATTTGAATACATAAATCACATAAATGTGATTTGAGAGCTGCAGGGGAGGGCAAATTGTGTTATTCTCGCATATACACTACTGTTCAAAAGTTTGGGGTCAGTAAGATAATTTAATGTTTTAAAAAGAAGTCTCTTAAGGCCAATTCACACCGCACAGACAATTTGTTGGATCAGTGTGTTACATCTGTTGGCGTTGGTCGGGGTTTGTTTTCACCCGACTGAACATGTTCAATCAGTGTCGTGTCTGTTGAGGTAGTGTAAACATGACAGTTAGGCCTATTTATATAATTCTAAATCCAACGGCCAACTTGTTTGTTGGCTTTTGTCTGTGCGGTGTGAATTGGCATCATTTCAGCATCAATACTCCAGTCTTCGGTGTCACGTGATCCTTCAGAAATCATTCTAATATGCTGATTTAGTGCTCAAGAAATATTTCTTATTATTACTTTGGTTGAAAACATTTGTGCTGCTTAATCTTTTTGTGAAAACCATGATATACAGTACAGTGCAAAAGTCTTAGGCACGTTAGTATTTTCACCCAAAAAAATGGTTTTAAGACAGTTATTTATATATTTTGCTGTAGTGTGTCAGTAGGAAACATCAGTTCACATTTCCAAACATTCCTTTTGCCATTAATTGTTATAATCGAGTGGGATTTTTGTATGCACAAAGAGTCTGACAACAGCCGATATGATCCACACGGAGATCTGATCTCACCATCATCGAGTCTGTCTGGGATTACATGAGGAAACAGAAAAAATTGAGACAGACTAAATCCACAAGAACAGCGGCAATGTCTCCAAGACACTTGAAGAAACCTGATGTTTCTTATGCTTACACACTACAGCGAAAGATATAAATAACTGGCTTAAAACCATTTTTTTTGTGTGAAAAAACCAATGTGCCTAAGACTTTTGCACAGTATTGTATATACTGTATTAAGATTTTTTGATTAATAAAAAGTAAAAAAAAAACAGCATTCATTTGAAAGTATTTTTTGTAACAATGTAAAACTTAAAACTTTTGAGCAAATAAATGCATCATTGCTAAACTTTTAGACGGTGATGTATTTAACAATCTAATGAGGTAAAGCAAACAAGACTTCAAATCTTATGCAGTTTTATTTTATTTTGTCATAAGATGTCGATATTTTTAATGCAAATATAAATTTTGTAAATGATTTTATTTGCAGTGTAAATCACGTCGAGTGTGCATCTGAGCTCATATTCAGATTATTTTGTTGGTCTTGCAAAACATATTATATTAACAGTACCACATTAAAGTGAAATATAATGTACCTACCATGATAATTGCATGACACGTCAAGGAAGACCATGATTACTTTTGTACAACAAATTATTTATGCCCATCAGCATTGCTAATCCTTTTTGCTAGGATTAAAGCATAAAAGGTTCAAAGACGGAAATAATTCGTTTCAGATGAGTTTGACAAAAACTGCTTGATTTGTAGTGCGGGGGTGTTTCTTGCATGGTATCTGAAATAATTTAGTTCTCCATAGCTGACACAGGCTCATCCAGATATAGCACTCGCACCAGAGTGGAGTGGTGTCAGAATCAGTAGCTCTCTAACCATGAAAAACTACTTGCATCTGCTTAATTTCACTTCCCTTGTGGCAAGTCAGAGAATGAATTACCGAGAGGGAGGATTTATTAACCATGCTGATTTAAACGCGTCTGTTGGACTGTGAGAAGCATACATAGGAAAAAAGTCGAACGCTAAACTTCTGGTGTCCTATGGTCGGTAAAGATAAGATCTAGCACAATGGAAACATTTCGGATGAGGAAATACCCTAAGACACCAGTAAAGGAGAGAGGGTGGGGGGACTCCAGTCATGAGAGGCATCTTAGCTCTGTACACTCATATGTTCACAGGCTGAGGTCAGTGAACCTTAGAGTAAAACAAACCGTTAAGCTAACAGAGGGCGCCATGCATCACTGCACATGCATTCTTGTCAGTGGGAGATCTCATGGCTCACAGAACCAGACTGGTGGATGCGTTTTTTTTTTTTACAACATGGTTTACCAAAGTCAAGGAGACTGCAAAGATGTGCACATTAGCCTGGTCAGATTTTGTGATGTGTCTTTGCCAACATAGTCTCATAGCACTTTATTTCGATAGTCCACTTTAGACATTCTATTAGTACTAACTATAAGTAACTTTACAACTGCATTGTCAACTACCAATCATTAGTGTATTTGAGACTGTCTACTTAATATCTGCTAACACTTTATTTTGATGCTCTCCAACAGATTACTGACTATAAGTAACATTGCAAGTACTGTACACGACTACATGCCTACTAACCCTAACTCTATCCTAACAGTTTACTAATACTCTGAAAGTTAGTTTGCATGTAGTTGCAAAGTTAATTGTTGTATAGAATGTCTAAAGTGAACTATCGAAATAAATTGTAACAACATATTTAAAAGAAAAAAAACAGCACGATGCGATTACTTGCAAATAGTACTCAAATACTCGGTTGACTAATTTTTTGATGCAAGTACGTAAAAAACTGAATTGGCCATCTCTAGATTGAATGCTCTTCTGTATGAGAGTCTGTCTGTGTAAGGGTGTGTGCTCCCACCCTCTGTGCCCCCTCACCCTGGTGCCCTGTGGTTAATTGGATTCAGACAGGGCTTGTTGGTGGGAGGGAAGAGTGTGGCTGCATTGTTATCTGAGGGTCTCAGTGCAGCATCGGCCTGATAACATAAGCTTTGCACTCCCTGAGCACTGCCCCCTCAGCACAGAGAGACGCTCTTTTACACAAGACTCCAGAGCATGGCACAGCCGACCGGTCACACACACACACACACACACACACACACACACACACACACACACACACACACACACGCACACACATACTACATTTAAGAGTTTGAGGTCGTGTTTTTGAAAGACATCTTTTATGCTTACAAAGCGCTGCATTTATTTGTTAAAATAAATTCAGCAAAAACTGTTTTAAATTTGTTTTCTATTTCAATATATTTTAAAATGTAATTTATTCCTTGATGACAAAGCTGAATTTTCAGCATCATTATCATTCGCAAATCATTCTAATTTGCGGATTTAATGCTCAAGAAACATGTCTCATCCATTTTGAAAACACGATTCTTTGACGAATAGAAAGCTAAAAAGAAAACCAGCGTTTATTTGAAATGGAAATCTTTTGTAACATTTTAAATGTTTTTATTTTCTCTTTTGATCAATTCAATGCATCCTTGCTGAAAGTATACATTTTCTACAAAAAACTAAAACCTCACTGACCCCAAACTTTTGAACAGTTGTGTACACAATATATATATATATGAATATAAACAGAAATACAAATATGGGGTCGTATTTAACATGATAGCTCTATATGGTTATTTCGTGTCCTTTTACAACATAGAGTAGAAAAAAGTCATATGGGTTTAGAACAAAATTAGGGTAAATGAATGAAAGCAGCATTTATTACAACAAAACTCTATCCTATATCCAGTATCTTGAGTAACTTCAGTAACCCACCCAGTTCATTCATTGATTAATTTCATTAAAAAGAACCATCTGAAAAAAGTGATAAATTATGGTCACATAGCCATATTCACATATTAATGTAAATCATTTGTTTTTTTTCTTTTCTGGAATAGTTTTCAGTCCAAGTGCTCATGATCTTTCCCTGGTCTCCTGAGTTCAGGGAGGACCAGAGAAGGGAGAACAACGAGCAAATGTGTATTTGTGGATGTTTGTGGGTGTTCATTGCACAGGGGTGGTAACTCAAGTTTAGACAGTTTTATATAGTTGAGTACACTCTGAAAAGGTGCCGTAAATCAATTTTATTTGCTGTTTGCTCTGATCACACCTCTCTTGACCTTTGACCTCCTCTGCTTGACAGATATTGTGCGGCTTTGGGTTTGCTTGAGCAGTTATGCCTGTTTATGTTTTCCTTTATCAAATGCATGTAACTTGCACAGCATTTTAGGGGGGTAAATGCAATTCCTTAGTCAGAATTAAAACAGAGGTTCATGCAATTTTTCACTCCGTTTGTACTTCCAGGAAGAGAGAATATAATACAGGATTGGGTGCGTAAATAAGGACAGACTTGAAAGAAATAGCCGGTATTGACTGTTTCTATCGTGGTTGAGGCCTAGCACTGTATATTGAAACATTGTTATACAGTGGTGGGAGCTTGTGATGTTCTGATAAGACCGTAAGCTAGTTGGAATATCCACTGTGTCTCTGACTCCTAGGAATGTCATCAGATAACAAACCAAATGAAGTGAGACAGGAGTGTAAATCACTGTAAAGATACACAGCGAAGAAGGAGAGAGAAAAAGAATGAGTTAAAAGGGATGGATGAAAGGTCAGTAGAAGAGTAGATGTGGGAAAACCACTGCAAACACTGTGCTTTTCTATAGCATGTCTGACTTGAATTCCCAGACAGCGCAATATTGATCTGTTTATCGGGGATTCATCAATTAGGGGAACTTTTAGTCTCTAAAGATGGTTAAGGGAATGCTTAAAAAAAATGTAAAGTGTAAAATTCTGATAAATCAGGAACACTCTATGTTGCACTAGATAGCAAAATCCATTTGTAATCCATTTGAATCCATTGAAGAATCCCTGATATACATTGCCAGCATTCTTTAACATAACTGCTGCTTCATTCCCATAACAACTGGTCCATTCTCCGATAGTCTCTTTGTTTTTCTTCAATCAGAATGGGTTTGCTGTGTTTTGCGGCCTGTATAATCCACAATCTTGTTGTTATTTGTCACGGTAAATGCAGGGAGTTCCAGTGTCCCCCGTTCACACGACTTCAGTCTGGCATGTCGTCACTGTATCGCAGTGGACATAAACATAAAGGGGGAATGCAAACACAACACCCCCCCCCCCCCCCCCCCCCCCTCTCATTTCCGCTTTCTCTCACACTCATTCACTCTCACTCTCAAAATCTCACTTCCACAAGTGGTTGCATTTCAAAAGGCCTCTCAGACATAACTCTCGTGAACTCCTCGGATTGAAGGCTTGAAAATGCTGGTTAAATAAGCTCCGACTTGATCGTTTTGTTATTTTAATGGCATAACGGAGAAGTAGGAGACAGACATAGACCGGGCAGGAAGTATCAAAGCAGCCAATCAGTATTGTCATGACATCATGCGGCAGTTCCAGAGTGATCAGTCAGGTGATTGGCTAAAAATGCCCCAAGAAACGTTGATGCTGTTTTCATTCCCATTCTGTTGCTTTTAGAAAAACTGTTGAAAACACACACACCCACAGCATTACTATCAGATGCATAATGCTGACATATAGAAATATTTCACGTACAGGTTCATAATTTAAACAAAGACAGGAAGCCAGTGAGAAAAATGTTGAGTAATGAAACTCCCTTTGAAACCTTTTTTCTTCTCCAGGGATGAGATTCATGCTGAATCAACACCACTGGTCTCAGAACAGGAGAGATATTGTCCACATGGAGAGTCTTTCCAGTAGTAGAATGAAGGGCTTGAGCAATCAGAATGAAGTATCACTGGAAGCTGTATAATAAGTTATTCATCTCATTACAGAGCAAGTGTTTGAAAAAGATGATTTTCTTCGTTTTTTTGCCCTCATGTTTAGTCTGTTCACCAAGGCCACATTTATTTGATCCAAAATAGAGTAAAAAAACAGTCATTTGTGAAATATTATTTAATATATTTCCAAATTAAATGTATTTCTGTGATGGCAAAGCTGAATTTTCAGCATCATTACTCCAGTCTTCAGTGTCACATGATACTTCAGAATCATTCTAATTATGCTAGTTTGCTGCTCAAGAAACATTTCTTATTATTATCAACGTGGAAAGTTGCTAAATAAAAGTATAATAATAAATAATCTTTAGATCTTTTATAATGTGAGTTGCAGAACATATTTTCCAAGCAGATGAAATTATTCTAATGGAAATATATATGCCCTTCTCTATTACCCCATGGAATACGAGTTTATATCCAGAGTCGTCCCTTTGAAGTTTTACTTGCAGGATTCTAGAGTTCAGGGATCCATGACTGACAGATCATACTTGCAAAAGAAAAAAAAAGAAAAAATCTGAAAATACCTTCACAGTTTCTGTCCAAGAAACATACACCCATGATCTAATACAGCCAGGAATCAAAGACTCCCATAATGCTGCAGGAAATGTATTAGCCAATACTAAGATTTTCCATGGTAGCATCTTCAGAGTTATCTCCACCAGTGCCATAGTTAAACATGCCAACATGTGATTTGCTTTAAACATATGTAATGAGTTTCACTTCCCCACAACCATGTTGTCAAGGTTATTAATCCCTTCATCTTCCATGAGGAGGATGTTCCTTTAATCTCTTAGGACAAGACACATGTTTTAAATTGAACTATTTTAAAGTGTTTAAGATATTAGATGTTTAAATGAGGTCATAATGGCTCTGTGTGTTTCTTTGTTAATAACACATTCCGAGCAATGTGCTAATGAAATTTATAGCTTGAATGTGCCGTAAGTTGTTTTGGATAAAATTGTTTACCAAAAGAACGAAGAGTATGCATTTCAATAAAATATTTAATTATTGATATATAAAATTAAATGTTAAATAAGTACGGGGCACAATGATAACATATTGAAATCCTTATTTTGCACCTGTTCACAAATCCGTATGTGGAGCATATTTACCAAGGTGTTCTGACATTCAGCTGGAGCTGAGAAAACCCTTAACACGTTTCTCCTGCGAATGTGTGTGACGTACTGCAGTATTTAAGCACCTGTTTTAAGTTGCAAATCGATGCTGGAGGTCCATATCTGATTGGTCCCTTATCTACAATGTTGAAGCCTATAAACTTTGATGCACAATTGTTTGGATCTGTGCTCTAACATCCATTTCAGTAAAAAAGCTTTAGATGTTAGATATTATAGTGTTTAAATGCATGTTTAGAATAGTATCTGTGCAGATATGTTATATTAAGGGGATATCTGTAGAACACCTGTTTTAAAAAGCTTGTTCTTTATCAAAGTCTTGCAACAAAGTACTTAAAGGCTGTCTGAAGATTTATAATCCATTCACTCTGGTTTAAATTACGCAGTGTGGCAAAACTTCAAACATTGGATTCATTTTTTTGAGCACCTGGTTGCTACATTTATCAACTATGATAAAACAATTTCATTGCCCCCATTACTTCTTCTTTTGACCTGCTGTGTGCTTTATGTTAATACCGAACGGAGCGCAACACAAATGAACCTTCTTAGGTAGCATTTCAATGGGTTCCTATCACTGACTGAAGAGCTGATAAATTAGATGTACATTGGGACAATGTTTGGACAAGGTAATTCACTTGTTCTAATATACGGCCCCTTCTTAGACCCCTTGATCTATCTGTCCACTTTGTTTGATTTACCAAAACGGTGATATCCACACAATAATCCACATAATATTATAAATCTGTGGCTTCTTAAGTGGTTGGGAGTGATTACAGCACACATCTAAAACTGAAGTATTTCACTAGTGACAGTCTGCGTTTGTGTAAGCATTATGTCTGTCAGCCTTTGAAACATGTGTCTGCGGTCCATAATCTCACCTAACAAAGGCTGCAGTGTGGAGGAGGAAACTGAATGAAAGCTCATCACCTCCGTAACTGCTGCTTTCTGTGAATGAGACTCGGCTCCACAAGATGAATGTAGGAAATGGGATGGCTGGGCCTGGTAGAATAAAATATGGAAATGGTGGTGTTTGTAGCTGTGTGTGAAGATGAGTGTGATAAAGCTTTATGTCCAAGAGTTGCCTCGGCAGTGGTCTCGAGTAAATGATGCATGAAGCTTTGGCGGAGACTGCCAGCACATTCCATCAAAACAGGAAATGGAAAAAGCTGATTAGATGCTATGTCTAAAGAGCATTGTTCATGGTGCATAATTATTTGTAATAGAAATAAAAAAGTAGAAATATACCAAAATGGATCTGTTATGTTTATATGTAGTGTTTTAGACAGGGCTTACGTTTTTTTTGCTCACCAGCCACTGTGGATAGTGGTTTTCCAAAGTTACAAGCCACTCATCATTTTCTCTGGCCACAATTTTGACCGATACCAGGGGGGGAAACTGCCATTTAGATATTTTTAATGTTATCTCATAATTTGGCAGCAGATATATTAGGCCGCTGTCACTTTAAGACCTGACGCACGGATCCATTATTTTACACGTTTTCTTTCTCAACTGTTTACGTTCATTTAAAACATAGGCTAACTGACTGTATTTAAGTGAATACTCTCCAAGTCTGTCATTTTGACATTGTTCATGTGTGTTTGACTGTTTCAATGCAATAAGCAGTGAAAAAGAACTCAGTTTAGAACTGAGAGGCGGCTTTGTGCACGCGCTTTGAATTTTAGCCCTGTAACACCACCACATTTGAGTGAGTGAGGGGAGGCGGTTTGTGTGTCAACTCGCTGTCGGAGAGATGAGAGAGTGAGAAACCGCAGCTGGTATTGTGTATATTCTGTGGAAAATGAGTATTGGAAGCGTTTCAGATATTTCAGTGTCAATATGTTTCGAAAAATCAAAACTTTACAACACTGCATGCATTGCACTTAGTATATTGTTTCAGATGCCTTTTTTAAAAGACTACAATTGAAAACTGTATGTTACAAATCAATTTCAACTAAGTGGCTGAAGGAGTGCCTGCATTACATGCCACTGCTGAAACCCACCCGCGGTTGGCTGGTGTTATCAAGCCCTGGGTGTATATATTTTCCTCCTTTTGAAAAATAGTCTTGAGGTTGACGATGTGTCTCTATTTAGCCATTGTGAACCAATGCCTATAATGTATATACTTCTCATTCTCAATGTGTTTTAAGTACTTGGGAACAATATCAATTTTTTTTTTATTCTCGTATCAAAATATGGCAAGTATTAAGTTAAGATATTTTCATTTAGTTCTGGGTGAAATTACTTGTGCACTTATCCATGTAATTACAAGAACCCTCCAGCTGAAAATATCTGATTGTGTATGAAAATGTCTCGATCCAAAAGATTCTTGCAATCTGTAAATGAAATCCACATGAAATACCAGAACAAGAACTACCACTAATCAGTCCTTTGAAGTGTTGCTCCACTCCTTGTTTTTCTGTAAAAAACTCCCACGCTTACAAATTATGTTGTTTTAGTGGCATTCTGAGGTTAGAGTAAAATTAAAAATATATATACATGCAATAAACACTTAAAAATAAGTTTTCAATTACAGAAACCACATTGTTTCTTAACAGCTCAGTTGTTTTGTATCAAAATGTATCAGTTAAGAAAGACCTTAAGCATAGGTAAATTAATCAGAAATGCAGATATGTTTTAAAAACACGTTTTTACTCCATTAAAGGGGAGCAATGGCTATGCTGTCACATTTGTATTACAAACCTGTAGTGAGAATGGGGGGGAAATGAGTGGGTCGAGCTGATACATTTTATTAGTGAATAAGATGAATAAAGCCTGGGGCTATTCTCTTTCATTTTCAACTCAGCCAAATGCCAAAGCCCAGAGCAATTAATATAAACCATAAAAAATGCCATTAAAAAGTTCTGGCAAATGTTCAGCTCCATCTTATATATTAATTTATTTTAAATTCAACAAATGCTTTGCAGCTGTTTTACATGCTTTGAGCTCAGGGGACAAAAAAGTAGCCTACACCTAAAAAGGAAAGGAAATAAAAGTCTGATCCACAAATGCTTTTTTTATGTCTTGTTAAATGTTTGTTTTATTCTCCTGTATTGTATTTTATATTGTTAATTTCTTGCTAGGCTATTATTTTATTTATTACCATTACTGGCATTTTTTCTGTCATTGTTTTGGTTTAAGCAATGGCAATAAAGTAATTTGGGATTATTTGAGTAATAAAAGTTCATAATGACACTCTTGTTACAAATTAAATAGCTTTAATAACTTACCTACTGAGGAAATAAAAAAAAAAGATCTCCTTAACAAAAAGGTTACTTTTACAAAACAATACTGACTTTAAACTTACTCCACACTTGTGTAAAATCATTAGGCAAAAAGCAGAATCAGATTAATAAAACACAAAGTGTCTGACTTGTATATATATATATACACACGAATCACGATACAATTTATCTCTCCGGTTCATGTAAACACGCACAAACTCACGTGCTGGCGAGAGAGACCATTGAGCTCTTTCTACGTCATCATCAGGAGCCGGTAGTGAAACGCGCGGTATTTTGAATACAACGAAACAGAAACAGACGCTAGCTTTACTTTCGATCTTCAAATCTGTAAATTAACGCCTTCAAGAAGTCAAAACATGTCAAAGAAAGCACCGAGGGCAGCGCTGAAGCTCCACATGAAGAAGAATGCTAATATACGGATAGGAAAAAACACGGACTTGATGGTGAGTTGATGAAAATGAAAATCACCAGTTTCCCCCGTACAAATGCGCGTCACATTCACTTGAAAATATACTTTCAGATTAATCAAATGAGTAATTTAAATGCCAAATGACGTGTACTGGTTTGCAGTTGTTGTGTAGTCTGAATATTGCCTGTTTCGTATGTAGGATACGTCATATTTATTGATTTGTATGTTCATGTTGTCTTGGTCCGTGTTTCAAAATCTAGTAAGCTGCCTACGAAGGCAGCATTTTAGGAAGCTCGGAACGTTTCAAACGCCCTAATTTAGCCCAGAAATGCTGTCTAGGTAGGGAGCTCCGTAGGTTTTAAGAAACAGATAGGTTGTCATTAAGCAGGTAATTTCGTACTTTGAAAGACTAAAAACATATTTTGAGCAGTACATATTACAATTAACGTTTACACGTTAAAATATATATTTTTTTCTTTTGAGGGTTGTGTTCTGTTACGGTACGTTAAAAGAGCAAGATCTGGTCAGATGTGATGTAAGTGAGCGTTATAATGCAGTAATGCGAGGTTGCAAATTTATTAGCTTTTCTCTCTCAGATCTGCCAGTATACTTTACTAGACATTAGTGGGTAAAACCCTTATTTATTTGTAACAAACACTTTATATATAGCTTAGCGTGGGTGAGTCTATTTAATGAAAGGAATACAGCTGATGTAAATGTGCTTGATACATGTGGCTTTGTGTGCTCCTTTAATGTTGTCTTTTTGCAGACCTCATTATGGCAAAGATCATAAAGTAGCGTTTTCTAAAGGAGATGGAGTTCATATGGAGGTGAATTTTAAATGTTTAATGCAACAGTAGTCCTGATTCATTTTATTTGCTCATTTGCATTATTATCAGGAAGCACTGCTCTCTTCCATCCAGCCACATACAGATCGTAACTTTCATAGTCAATATACTTTTCTCTTTAAGCAGATAATACGTTATTTATCCCTAAGTTTTTAATGATTTTTGTTTGGTTTTTATGTACTACTACTACTACTACTACTACTACTACTACTACTACTAATATTTTTGCTAGTTTTTATTGTTATATTTATTATTATTATTATGTGGAGTGGGACTGGTAAATGATGCCAGCCATATTAATTCTCACATTGTCTCCATGAGCTCCATATGTCAGAGCATGTGCAATAACTGCAAGACCATGGCTCCGACAGTAATGACTTGTTTGCCACCAGTGTACATTTCTTGCCCATCTTGTCACTTAGCGAAAGATCTAATTCTAGAATCAGGAAACCACAAATGGGCAGACAAGCCATTAAAAGCAAACCACCATGTTGTGACTTTTGAAGCTGGTTTTATTTTAATGAACTTGGCCCCAGATGTTTACATTTGTTTAACCTTTTATATCCGAACAGCACTGATGAAACCTATTTGTTTTTATGCATCATCACGTGAATTGGCCACTGTAAATGTTGTTACATGCAATAGATGTATAGCAATGCCGCATGCCGCCTCTTTGATTGCTTGATACTGACCACTTCATAGCACATGATGATTAAAAGGAACTTGTATTTTCAAAAGGGGAGTCTGGTGGTTTAGGTTGATTGAGGTTTGCCTCTCGGCAAGTTTGCCTGGTGTTTTTCGTGGGAATAGGGGAATTGCTTATCCATTGTTTTTTTTAAGTTGAGAGGCACTGTACATGGTTGATTGTACTGTGTGTGTGTGTGTGTGTGTGTGTGTGTGTAGGATGTCCGTGCACTAACAGGGTCCTAATTAAAGGTCCATTGCAGCTGGTCTCACTTTATGGAGACTGGAGGTGGGGATGTTAAAGCCGCCTGAAAGGTGCTCTGCTTTACAGGGGTCTAATCCAGCCATTAAACTAAAAGGAAAATTCTGGAAAAAATGAAAGAAAGGCTCCTTTTTTACCATCCTATGAATATGTACCGGTTTGATCTGGTTTCCTGTGCTTTTAATGACAAAATACCTAATAAGGCCCTTCCCATTTTGCCTTTGTACATCTACTTGTAATTGTTGGTCAAGCTATGATTGTGTTTTTGGCTTTCTGATGAAGCCGTTTTTCTTGGTTCTCTGATTGTAGACCTACAAGTATTTCCGCCACTGAATCCCTTTCTTTTTTTGTTGTTGCTAGATTCACTCAAAATCCAGTGTAGTTTGATTCACACACAAATGACTTTTACGAACAAGTTAATTTAACCCTTATTCACTGTTAGAAAAGGACAACACTCCATGTGTTTGGGGTCAAAATGACCCCAAACTTTTAAAGAGCGATTGCATAAGGAAATATAATTTTTTATATGGAAAACTATATATCATTTTTTAAATTTACTTCTCAACTATACATTTATGCTGTGTTTTTGTGGAAATTTTGAAGTTTTTTACCTATTTACTGCACAAATACATAACTAGGCCATAAATTGGCATATGAAAAATGATTTTTTAAAGAAAAAATCCCTTAAAATATGATCTTAATTAAATCTAAATAGTTTTTGGACATTGCTCTATGTGTTAGGGATAGAATACTGCCATCTGGAGGTTAGTCGAAAAACTTTTTTTCTTAGAGTTAAGGAATTAAAGTGCAATGACCACATCTGTCCAATAGAGGTCCATAGAGACTCATTCATTTTCACTTAAATTTTTCTTGATGTTTCAACTTCTCACAACTTTGATATATATTTTGTGAATATATATTTAAACATTTTGAAATACATAAAAAATCTGTATTTTTGTCAAAGTTAGAGTTTGTTTTGTTGTCTGATATATTTTGAATTTGAATTATCAAAAGTTCAGCTGCATTTCATCTTTCTTTTATCTGCCCTTTCTCTCTCTCTCTCTCTCTCTCTCTCTCTCTCTCTCTCTCTGTGTGTGTGTGTGTGTGGGTGGGGTGTGGGGTGGGGGCATGCTTGTTCCATGTTGCAAATGTGAAATTTTTCAGATTTATGCCAGTTTAGTTGATTTTATTTGCCAATTTCTATAAAATGCTCTCTGTTGCAGTCACATACGTGTGTGTTTGTGTGTGTGTGTGTCTGTGTGTGGGTGTGTGTATGAGATAGAAAGTTCGTTCTACTTTTTATTTATGCTCTAGGACCAGACCTTGATTTAAATGTAATTTTTTTTAGATTTATGCCAGTTTAGTTGATTTTTTTTGCCAATTTCTGTAAAAATGCTCTCTGTTGCAGTCACATACATTTGTGTGTTTGTGTGTGTGTGTGTGTGTGTGTATGAGATAGAAAGTTCGTTCTACTTTTTATTTATGCTCTAGGACCAGACCTTGGTTTATATGTAGAACATTTCTGATTAATAATGGATTTACTTTTATTTTTTTGACAAACAAAATAAAAAAAAGTAATTTTTTTCATTTTCCCATTCATTTTCAATGTGGGGTCATTTTGACCCCAAACCCGTTGAATGGTAAATTTTTTTTTACACACCTTTAGAACAACCAAATCAAGCCCAGTTTTTTTGTGCATGTTTAGATAGATTATTTAGGAAAAGTCACAGAGTTTCATGCCCCTGAGATGAAGGGAACATTTTTTAAAAATCAAGTAAAAGTCCAGTGGGGTCATAATGACCCCAAACAGTGACTAAGGGTTAATGAATCACACCAAAAGACTTACAAACTAGACAGTTTGGCTGTGTCCAAAATTGCATACTGAGTAATTACTTGTTTTGAATAAGTAATTACTTCACTACTTCTAAAAAAAGTAGGCCTATGTTCTAAATAGTTTGAATATAATAATCCGGACATACACATCCTGTGGCCTCATGGGATGGTAAAGTGTCCATCGTATGTGCACTTCAGAATCTCGCTGGAACTCATCTAGGTCATCCAGGTATTTTTTGCTAATACTCTATCATGAGTGCTGTGAATTCAGACATACTACTCTTGTCATACACTGTTTTTTCTACTATATAGTACACTGAAAAAAGTGTCTCATTAGATCAAAGTAAAAAAATTGCGTCAACTGGTTACATCTAATTGATTTACTTTTTATCAACTTAAAATTTTTACTTTGAAGAGAATTAACTATCCATTACTTAGCCAAAGCAAAAAGTATCTTTGAATCAAATAAAGTTTTTAAGTTTAGTGAAGTCTCAAATTATACTTTGTCTCAATGTTTTGTCTTTGTATTAACTTAATTATTTTACTTTACATCTAACCAAATATTCAAACAAATACAATTTAAAATATTAATGTAATAAAGAAATTTATTTACTTTCAGAATGTGTAATTTTATCCATAGAAAAATGACTTCAAGCATCAAACTTTTGACAATTTATTTTGTCATAATACAAATGTTTTTACAATGTGTACAGTATCCTCATACAAATACACACTATTTAACAATGTAAACACATCATAAACTTGACAATTTTTGTCAAAACATTTCTACAATGTGTATAGTATTGTTTTAGTATCCATATTATTCATAGACACATTGGATACAATGTAAATTCACAATAAGAATCAGTTATGGTTTTGAAGAGAAACAATTTTCATTTTTGGGTAAACTATTTAACTAACCCTAGATAAAACAAATCTGGTTTAGTAAACAGTAGTACAGTTAAATTTGTATAAAAGGCTTTATACAGTCCAACAAATCAGAAATTTACCATCAGCAGAACATTGTAGTTGGGTCAAAGGAAACAAATTTCTCCTGCAGCTTTGAAGAGAGGTTCTGCACCCTTCGGCTCATCTGCTTGTCCATGCTATGTCCATGATTATTTACTTAAAGGCCTCAAAGGTATATTTGAGTCCTTCAGGATATTTTAAGTTCAGTGCATAAATGAGTCCAAACATCATGGCACATGGCATGCAACAGAGGGCAACTCCTTTAGTACTTCCACACCTTCAATGACAATGGAAGTGTCCAGTGCATGACTAAGAGCATCATTTTCGCGTCTTTTCAAATTCTCTCCCCGCTTCCTCCCTCTGGTTAGCCTAAAAACATACAAGAACAGTTAGTAATTGAGGGACTGTGGAAGAAAGAAAAAAAAAATCCCTTCATCTGAAAATTTATTACAAAATTTTGTTAGCTGTCCTACTATGAAGGTCAATGTAGAGCCCAAACGTCTGTTGCTAACTTTCATTAAAATATCTTCATTTGTGTTCAATGTAAAAATAACATTTGTACGGTGTATTACAAGAGTAAAGTAAGTGATGACTAGGGCTGGGTATCGTAACAAAATGTTCGATACCGATACCAAAAGCGATACCTTGACTTCGATACCGGTTCCTGAACGATACTTTTTTCGATACCAATTTTATTTTACAATATAACATTACCTAATTTTTTCAGTTTGTTGACTTTTTTTACACTCATATTTTGAGTGTGTAAAAAAGCACCAATGCTGAAGTTTTCTATGTTTCCTAATCATTTAACAACATGTATTCTTTACTTCAATGAGCTCATTGTTTCTGCCTTAACTTAATGCATTGTTTAACAATGAAATTTAATGAAAATTAATAGAAATACATTACACTGTCACCTCTGATAACAGATCACTCTAAATTGTAATTTAGACACATTCATTTTCTGTAAAGCTGCTTTAAACCGACATTTATTGTGAAAAATGCTATACAAATAAATGTGAATTAAATTAAATATAGGCTACTGGGGGGCGGGATATATGCCTCGTGCTCCGCACACATCAAGCTTGACGCAAAGCACTGGCTAAAGTAGCCTAATGATTATGGATGTGTCGGGAAACAATAGCAAGGAGATATTTTAATTGTTTATTAATGAACAAGTGTTTACTAATGGTGTGTTCACTGTTCACACCGAACGCGAATTTTATTATTTGCGCTAGTAGATTAGATACAAAGTCAAAGACGCGGATAGACGCATCATTCGCGCCGGGAGTCGCGAATGATGCGAATTGGGCAACGCGTTTTGAACTCGAGCGGAAGATTGAAGCGTCTAACTAGACGCGATAGACGCCTATTTGACGCTCTATTCGCGTTCGGTGTGCTTTGTATGACACACCGCTTTGCCTTATCAGATTTACCGTGTTACCGGTCTTGGCAGCAATTATCTTGTCGAAAATATTGCATCGCGTGCTTCTGGCACACACACACACACACACACACACTACAGCCTCACATGCGACGAGCCAATTCTCTGGGCAGCAGCGTTAACTGGTGTTTTTCCGCCACAGCCAATCATGCTGCATGCATGTTTCACTGACGTTGAAGAGATTAACCACTTAGATACCGAAATTTGGTACCGAAAAACAAGACATGTTTCGATACTCGGTAGTATCGAGGCAATTCGGTCGGTACCTAAAAAGTACCGAACTCGGTACCCAGCCCTAGTGATGACAAAACTCTCATTTTTGGTGAAGACGTACTTTTACACTCTCTTTGGCTTTGGAAATGCTTTTAAAACACTTGTACAATTAAATGCTCCCATGTGTTGACCATTGTAGACAATCACAAACCTATTTGTTGAGTGCAGTACCACAATGGCCAATCAGAGGCATTTATTAATCTACTCAACAGTGTTCAAAATGCATTTTTGGGTGAACCAACCCCTATTAAAGTAGTAATTCACAATCAAAATTCTGTCATCATTTAAATTTCTCTTGTCATTTCAAACCTGTATGAATTACTGTCCTCTGCAGAATTTTGAACAATGTTGGTAACAGAACAGCACAGCCTCCATTCACTATTATTGTATGGACACAAAACCATTGCAAGTGAATGGGGGGCTCTTAACAACATTCTTCAAAATATATTCTTTTGTGTTCTGTGGAAGAAAGTCACACAGGCTGATGTGTAAATGATAACACAATTACTTGAACTACTTTAAAGCGATATGTCACTACCAAATCTAAATGTCCCCATGTTTCACTCACCCTAAAGGCTTGAGAAGACCTTTGTTAAGACCAAAGAGCCGTGTCGAGCAGTTTTTTAATCAATGGATGCACTATTTGAAGTTTCAAAAAGTCAACAATTCACTCCCATTCTACCGCTTGGAAGTAAAATTATGCATTGGATTATAACTTTGCCTGTTTTTTTCTTCAAGAATATACAGGTGCATCTCAATAAATTAGAATGTCGTGAAAAAGCAATTTTTTTTCTCTTAAGTTATTTCAAAAAGTGAAACTTTCATATATTTTAGATTCATTGCATGTTAAGTTAAACATTTCAAAAAAAATTTTTGTTTTAATTTAGATGATTAGAACTAAAATCAGTATCTCAAAACATTAGAATATACACATTTGAGTTTCAATTAATGACCATCCCTACAGTATAAATTCAGGGTATCTCTTGTTCTATGAAACAACAATAATGGAGAAGACTGCTGACTTGGCAATGATCCAGAAGTCGAACATTGACACCCTCCACAAAACGGGTAAGTCACATAAGGGTCATTACTGAAAGGTGTGGCTATTTACAGAATGCTGTATCAAAGCATATTAAATGCAAAGTTGACTGGAAGGAACAAGCAACAGGGATGACTTCAAGCTTGAGAATACTGTCAAGCAAAGCTGATTCAAACACTTGTGAGAGCTTCACAAGGAGTTGACTGAAGCTGGATGCAGTGTATCAAGAGTCACCACGCTCAGACGTCTTCGGGAAAAGGGCTATCAAGCCACTTCTGAACCAGAGACAACGTCAGAAGCGTCTTACCTGGGCTGTGGAGAAAAAGTGGACTGTTCCTCAGTGGTCCAAAGTCCTCTTTTCAGATGAAAGTAAATTTTGCATTTCATTTGGAAATCAAGGTCCCAGAGTCTGGAGGAAGAGTGGAGAAGCACAGAATCCACGTTGCTTTAAGTCCAGTGTGAAGTTTCCACAGTCAGTGATGATTTCGGCTGCCATGTCATCTGCTGGTGTTGGTCCACTGTGTTTTCTGAAGTCCACGCAGTTATCTACCAGGACATTTTAAAGCACTTCATGCTTCCTTCTGCTAACAAGCTTTTTGAAGATGCTTATTTCATTTTCCAGCAGAACTTGGCACCTGCACACAGTGCCTAAGGTACCAAAAGCTGGTTCAATGACCATGGTGTTACTGTGCTTGATTGGCCACCAAACTCGCCTGACCTTAACCCCATAGAGAATCTATGGCGTATTGTCAAGAGAAAGATGAGACACCAGACCCAACAATGCAGATGACCTGAAGGCCGCTATTACCGAAAAGCAACCTGGGCTTCCATACCACGTCAGCAGTGCCACAAATCACATCCATGCCATGCCGAATTGAGGCAGTAATTAAAGCAAAAGGAGCCCCTACCAAGTATTGAGTACATATACATAGGGCTGGGTATCGTAACAAAATGTTCGATACCGATACCGATACCGATACCTTGACTTCGATACCGGTTCCTGAACGATACTTTTTTCGATACCAATTTTGTTTAACAATATAACATTACCTAATTTTTATTTTTTTTTGTTCAGTTTGTTGACTTTTTTACACTCATATTTTGAGTATGTAAAAAAGCACCAATGCTGAAGTTTTCTATGTTTCCTAATCATTTAACAACATGTATTCTTTACTTCAATGAGCTCATTGTTTCTTCCTTAACTTAATGCATTGTTTAACAATGAAATTGAATGAAAATTAATAGAAATGCATTACACTGTCACCTCTGATAACAGATCACTCTAAATTGTAATTTAGACACATTCATTTTCTGTAAAGCTGCTTTGAAACGATATGTATTGTGAAAAATGCTATACAAATAAATGTGAATTAAATTAAATATAGGCTACTAGGGGGCGGGATATATGCCTCGCGCTCCGCACACATCAAGCTTGCCGCAAAGCACTGGCAAAAGTAGCCTAATGATTATGGATGTGTCGGGAAACAACAGCAAGGAGATATTTTAATTGTTTATTAATGAACAAGTGTTTACTAATAGTGTGTTCACTGTTCACACCGAACGCGGATTTAATTATTTGCGCTAGTAGATTAGATACAAAGTCAAAGACGGGGATAGACGCATCATTCGCGCCGGGCGTCGCGAATGATGCGAATTGGGCGACGCGTTTTGAACTCGAGCGGAAGATTGAAGCGTCTAACTAGACGCGATAGATGCCTATTTGACGCTCTATTCGCGTTCGGTGTGCTTTGTATGACACACCGCTTTGCCTTATCGGATTTACCGTGTTACCGGTCTTGGCAGCAATTATCTTGTCGAAAATATTGCATCGCGTGCTTCTGGCAAACACACACACACACACACACACACTACAGCCTCACATGCGACAAGCCTCTGGGCAGCCGCGTAAACTAGTGTTTTTCCTCCACAGCCAATCATGCTGCATGCATGTTTCACTGACGTTGACGAGATTAACCACTTAGGTACCGAAATTTGGTACCGAAAAACAAGACATGTTTCGATACTCGGTAGTACCGAGGCAATTCGGTCGGTACCTAAAAAGTACCGAACTCGGTACCCAGCTCTACATATACAGTAAATGAACATACTTTCCAGAAGGCCAACAATTCACTAAATCTTTATTTTTATTTTTTTATTGGTCTTATGAAGTATTCTAATTTGTTGAGATAGTGAATTGGTGGGTTTTTGTTAAATGTGAGCCTAAATCATCACACTTAAAATAACCAAAGACTTAAACTACATCAGTCTTTGTGCACTGAATTTATTTAATACACGAGTTTCACAATCTGAGTTGAATTACTGAAATAAATGAACTTTTCCACGACATTCTAATTTATTGAGATGCACTTGTAACCATATTCGGTTATGATGCCTTGAGGGCGAGTAAAACATGGGGAAATATTGACTTGGTAGTGAAATATAACTTTAAGGCAAACATGGTTGGAGAAAATTTCAGTAGTTTGTATTGTCTACATTACCTGGTATTCTTTGATCAGACAGCTTGCATCTTCACCAAGGTACATGATCAGGCACTTCAGCAGGCACTCTCTTCTGATGTCTATGTCCAGACTCTGCAAAATGTTCAAGATGTATTGTTTTTATTAGACCAAAACACTACTAAATTGATTGCAACAAGCAATTTTGTTCGCATGCAACCAATACCTGATCCATAACTTTAATAGTATCCTTAGTTTTTTCACTGAATCTTTTCCCTTTGCTCCTAATAACCTGGAGAAGCTGAGAGCTCTGTCTGTCCAAAGAGGCCATAAATATCGATTGTAAAAGCAAGGTCGTGATGTGGAAAAATTTGGCAGAAAATAGACTTTGAAAAAAAAAATATTACTTTGAGAACTAGTTGTAAAAATACATAGACACACAAAGCATTAAACAACAAAATGTATAATTAGGGCATCTAAAACAATTTAAAAAACACTACTAAAATACCATTGTAAAAACTATGGTAAATTCAGGATTAGTCACTAATATTTTATGAAATTATACATGTATAACAGGGCTTGACATTAACTTTTTTTGCTCACCAGCCACTGTGGCTAGTGGTTTAGTTAACCACTCAGCATTTTCACTGGCCAAAAACAGTCAATCACTGATGAATGAATCTCCTATGTAGGCTACATCGCTCGAACATCTGCTTTGAGTGCAGATTTCAGTGAGTGAGAGCGCGCTCTGAACAAAACTCCCGCGTTTCAGTGATGACTAATCTGAACGCCTTCTGATTATTAGACATTGCATTCATAAACTCAAAAGAATCGCGTGTGTTTGTTCTAATGCGCAACGCGATTAACGTTACCATATAAGATATGCCTTTTGAGAGGACTCAACCCGCCAAAGTGGCTAGAAGTGGGAGTGACTGTGTTACACGCCACAGCTGAAACCCACCCGCGAATAGCGGGTGTTAATGTCAAGCCCTGATGTATAATATTAATAATACACCCAAACGTATGTTTAAAATTACTTACCAATTTTCTTGATTCCCGTTTTCCCACTCCGAGTTCATCCATGCGGTGTAACAAGATGGCGGAAAGCTGAACGTCCTCACGCACGATCACGGATGACGTTAGAAGTCACGTGACAATGGAAACCAATATTTTTACTTTAATTGAAAGAAATGTATTTACTTTACACTAACAAGACTTACTTTTAATTCAGATCAACCAAACCTTTTTACTTAACACTGATGACTAGACAGAAAATTAAATGTTTTGAGTTACATCATGTATAAAAACTTCTTTAGAGTAATGACATGCCAAGTACACTTTTTTCAGTGTAGGGAAGTATGTGATGATTTCGAATTTTAGTCTGATGAATCCTCCAGTGTATGAACTTTGAATCCTTCAAATGTTTACTTAGTTAGAATATATTATAAGATTTTAATTAAGTCTTGTGAAGTCATTTAATAGCTTGGTGTGTTTCTGAGGAACAGACTGAAATTGAAGTCATATGCAAAATAATCATTCTGTAGAAAACAGAATAATGTTTTGCAGGTATTTATATCATTTACAGAGGCAATTTTAGGCCTTAGTTAACTTAAATAAGCTGTTAGAGTAGATGTCAAAATGTCAAATTAGAAACAGAGGTGTTTACACCCACTGATTTGAACTGTAAAACAATAACAGGAATACGGTTTCACTTTCCTCGGAAACTTCAGATCCAGATTTCCAGGGCCATGACAATCACCTTGATGGCTTTTTTCCCTTATTATTCTGTGCCCTATCAAATGTGCTTAGACTCATGTTTTCTGTCTCTTGCATCAGATCTTACTGCATAAGCACCGAACCAGCGAGCTTGTGAGATTATCCCGGACACACTATTTCATCCCCCCTGTTTATAAGTGCGTCCTGCCGGGTGGAGCTGTGGCTTAGACAACACTTTGTTCCCCCTGCCGAACTGAGATAGCCTATGTTGCATTTGATGGTTGATTGAACACAAAAAATAATCAGCTGCATCCTGCAAGGATGCTGTGAAAGTGTCTGTTTTCTTTTTCCAGACCACCCCCCAATTGTAGACCCACTTTTGCTCCCTGACAGCAACGTTTCCTCCCCGGTGTTAAGGATCTCTGGGAAAGCGGAGAAAATCAAGGGTCTGTTTTGGAGGCCCAGGCCAAAAGCTCCTGGCGTTTTCACACCAAGTCATTAGATGTTGTGCCTGGCTTGTGTACTGTAATTGGATGATGTGTCCCTGAGAGCGAATGAGCTGAAGTTTGTGATTGCAGGTTATTCAAAAGTGTTTATTTAAGCGCTGATAATGCAAATATTGAATCTGGTCAGGTGAATATTTCAAATTTGTGCTCCGCAATTTTTCATCTCACACCATGTAACATACAGACTTCATTCAAAATGTTTTCACTTTAGGCGTGCTATTTTTAGTTTTTATTTGAAACTTTTTATGAAATGTGAAAATTTTGTATTGTTTGTTACAATTTATTTATTTCGCTAGAAGTTTCGGCATGAATTGCTGTTGGTCTTCTGTGTTTTATTTATTTGCATAATGAATTGAGATCGGACTTTCCTTTGTTGTAGCCTATTTATTAATTATCTAATAGGGGTGCATTTTAATTCGGAATAAAAAAAAAAGTTCTCAATATTAGATTTAATTGTGCGTGCTCATTTACAGTAATCTTTAAAAGTACTAATAATTTAAAACCACTGTTAAATGGAATTGATAACTGATAATAACTTATTTTACTGTGCAAAGATGATGCTTTTTTCCCCCACAACCAAAACAGAATCAAAGCTTAAAGTCTAATAAACTAATAGTTTTTGGTTTTGTTGGATCTGAGTGTTAACTTTTCTGGTGTTTATTGGGGCAGTGTGGACTATAGCCTTAACTTATGCTTACTTGAAGCTTTAAAGGGGACCTTTTATGCCCCTTTTCACAAGATGTAAAATAAATATCTGATGTGCACAGTGTGTATGTGAAGTTTTAGCTATACCCAACTGATCATTTTTTACAGCATGTTTAAATTGTCACTTTTTGGGGCTGAGAATTAATTGTACCCACTATTAATACAAGCCTGCTGTAGCGGACCCCGTCCGAATGATGGCCAAAATATACTGATGAGTTTAATAAAGTTTATTGTACATCACACAAAAGATGAAGCGTCAGTGCGTAAGTACATAGATGAATTTCGGTAGAGTTGGGAGCATTTTCTTCGAAAACAAAATTAATCCACCTTGTCTTCAGCGGCTGGCTCAGATTTCGGGAGTAAATAGAGAGAGCTATGTGGATTAATAAATTCAGCCACACGACACCTACAACGTTTGGAAAACATTCCTGTCAGTGTAGCAAATACGGATGTGTGCAACTCGCAGTGAACTCGATCAGGGCGGTTGTTAAAACGGCAGTGTCTGTCAACATTCGGGGCCTGGGCGGGGCCTGTGGCTGTTGTGATGTCACACCAGCCCCATGGCTGAAAACAGGTCGTTGCAAAATGCAAAAGTACGTAAAACGTAAACACCATGCAAAAGTGAATTTTGTATAATAGGTCCCCTTTAACACTATTCGTTTGATGTTGTGCCATCTAAGCAAAGAAATTTCCTTCAGGAACTGTAAATCCAGATTTATCTTGTTCTTATACGGTTTTGTTTTGTTTTGACAAGAAGAGTCAAAAGAAGATGACATTTTTTGAACAGATCGTATTTGGATAGTGTGACTTCTGCTCTGCACACTCTAAGGACTCTGTTCAGACTGGTTTTCTCTGCACTCCTTTGCCCTCGGTGAGGATTCCATGTGCTTTCCGTGTTTGCGCGAGTCAGTAGAAAAACGGCCTCTGCTGTAATCAGTTCAGCCCGGTCGTTACGTTTTGGCAAAGCCTCTGGCACAGGGGAAACCTGGGGTTCTCAGTTTCCTTCTCGAAAACACTCTCAAGACCAGCTGTTGTAGAAGTATTCAGACGCCCCAGAGATGACCCACAATTATGAAAATTAGGTATTAATAGATTTAAATTACATCCAAATGGCTGTCGTGTAGATGCACAAGGAGTGCTGCCTTTTTTCAGCTGAAATCATTAAGAAAATTAGCTGGATATGGTTCAGCGGATTGGTCACTGGATACGTTTGTGTGTGTGTGTGTTTTTGAGACGGAGCGAAAGTGCGGGAGATGATATACAGAACTTTCTCTCAGTTTGTAGCAGTACTCAGACCACGGTGCAGGAAATAGGTTTCTCATTGTTACTATGAATATCTTTCTATTATTTTGTTATTATAAAGCTCCTTCCCCAGTATACTCAGTCAGTTTATGAAAACTAAGCTGTAAAAACAGGCCAGAAATCATCAATATAATGTTAGAAGTCTTAAAGGTATAGTAGCAAAAACAGTCAGTTGAATTCTAAGGGTCTGTTGGAGAGTCGAATACATAATATATATTATTGGCAGATATTGGATATTTATTAATGACAATGTATGTTTAATGGCCTGTTTTAATATTTAGATGACTTTTGCCTTTAGTCAGTTGTAACTTAAAGGCAAATCGCAACATGACATTTAACAAGTTGTGTTGTCTAAATTCACAAGAAAAATACTTTGTTTTATTGTGTTTTTTTAAAATAAAGTAGTTAAAATTGATAATATCAGCCATTTATTGGTTATCGGTCATAAAACGAAAATTGTTATTGGCTTTTTAGAAGTGATTATGTTGTCATGCAAAGGAAATTAAATGCTAAACAATATGAGCATTTGAAGACTGGACACAGTGACATTTGGGAGATTGTAATGGCAAATTGTGGTGTACACTCAAAAGCAGGGCCATGTGATCTCATTATGTATACAGTGAATATTTATATATATATGGCTTCTATGTGATTCAGAACCACCAATAACGTTTTAATGATGGCAAATAAACCTAGCAAGGGAAGGACAGACCTGTACATTGATACAACAAGCAAGCTACACAATGAAGACAACATTGTATATAAATTACTCTATATACAACAACATGATCCAAAGAAATAAACACAAAGAAATATAATTTCACTCTGTGAATCTAGTTCAACGTCACCTGTACGTTGAACTATATTCACAGGGTGAAATTATATTTCTTTGTGTTTATTTCTTTGGATCATATTGTATATAGAGTAATTTATATGCATTGTTGTTATGTTAGCACATGCAAGTAGTGCTGATTTTAAATATGTAAACCCAATTTGAGCTCAACTCAAGGCTGATCTGAAATCAATCCACAAGTGCAGACCTCCTTTCAGCATCTTGTGACAAGATGCGCTAAGACAGATGAAGTGCTGAAAATGAAACAATTTCCTGGTCTAATCCGACAAGGTTACACAAGGGCCCTTGTCTTTGGGGAGGGCTGGAAGATGTATCTTTCTTGGACACCCTCCTTCTCCTGTTGGACCTGCCTAGCAGTTCCTGTAACATAATCCTCCTTTTCTGTGGTACTTATCTGTGGATCCATTCACAGGTATAGGGAAAGCTGCTGCATACTACACCTGGCGGAACAACAGTAAGATATTCACTTGAGTCGCTCAAAACATCGAATTGTCCTCTTGACTCCAAGCGTTTGGCCCTTTGTGTGGCAAGTCACTAAGAGCCTCTTGAAATGATTACATGGTTGTCCATCACTCAAGCATTGTGGTTCTTTTTTTAGCTCTAGCTTCGATTTAGTAGCGTTTTTGGTTCAAGGAAACTGATATGTTTTCTGCTTTTGCGTGTTTATTTTTTAGATATAACGGGCATTTGTGCAATAATTTGCAGTTTGGAAATTCTGAAGCATTATTTGATACATCTTGACAAATTAAAACATTTAATTAACAATTAATTTCTAATTAACAATTGTTCTCTGTGTATTCTATTCACATGCTGTGGTCCCTGAAAACGGAAAACTTTTTATGATTTTTGGCCGTTCGTTTACACAACAATGGCGTTTTGGGGGCCTGAAAACTGCTAAAAACAGGTTTTCAAAGTGCAAGGTTTTGAAAACGATGCCTTTGCCTTCTCCATGTAAACAACAAAAACGTGAATTTGTAAAAAACGGTTACACCATGCGCATGCATATTATTACATGTTCACGCATGCGTATTACGTGTTTGTGGGGTTTCTTGACAATGGGGCATTGCCAACTACTGGCCTGGCACGCATAATACAGCCTTTTTAGTCATTTTTTCGCAGATTCACGTCCCCGTGTCCGTTAAGTCCTTGAGACCATAGTGTGTCCCATTTGTCATTTTAAGTTTCAGAAGGGTGTTCACGAGCGCTCCCTTTGCGTTCGATATGCGCACTTTTGCCGAGCTCGTACTGATGCGAGCTCCGCAGCAGACTTCTTCCCGAGAGTCAAAGCGCGTTGCGTCACGAAAGTGCAGACTCGTAGGAAGGCCAAGAGTGCTTAGGGTGCCATTTGGGACAGGTCCTTAGTGTACTGTAATTTACTTTACATAAGTGTCAGCTAAATAACAAATTAATTTACTAGTAATTGGTCTTTGCCTTGTGCCCACAGGCCCAGCTCAACCTCCTGATTGTCCTGCATCGTCTAGCAGAGGAGTCCAAGGTGAAGGCCTTTGAGGAGAAATCAGCAACCATCAAAGTTCACCACGTCAGAGCTGTTGCAAAGGTATCCAGTACCACCATAATAATTTAGCTAATGAAGAGCCCTATAAACTGCATTAGCTTTTTGTAGCTGATAGCATATGGACAGATATTTTGTTTTGATTATAAATTTATATTGTATATTTTATTACTGCATTTTTTTTATGAATTATTATTATTATATCATTTATTTTTGAAAGCATTTTTGTAGTATTTGTCTATTTTTCATTGTTGAATGCAAGGCATGACTGTTAATTTGTGTTAAAATAGTTTTTTTGTACATATACTGTATCTTTATAAGATCTAGTGAACATGGTCTTATGTACAAAATATGCTATTTAGATTGAGGACTATCCACATATTGTTCTTGAACCTTTGTTCTGTGAGTGTAGATCTCTTATGTAAACATTTAGTTGCGTTTAAGTGACTTTTATATCTGGTCTCTGGGCCGTTGAACTATCAGACAAAGTGTACTTCCAGCTTCCCTCCTTTATTCTTCAATTGATTTATTTTAGCCTGAGGTCCAACAATGTGTTGAGGCAGTGATGTTCTCTAACAAGAACAGTGGGTACCTAAGATTGGCTGGGTTAGGTTTCCAATGCATATTAATTTAATCAGGCTGCATTGTTAGCAGATGTCACCCGTGGCCGCCCTATCGATCTTCCCAACAGTATGAGTTACAGCAATCAATTTGGTCATTAGTGAACTGCCAATACATTATGTGAATGGCAGCTTACCTCCAGGTCTAGTCTGTTAGTTACCATTGCAGACTGTTTTTTAGAGTGAGACTGGATGAGTTCACATCAACGCTTACAAATGGGAAGAAATTGGCAGCTGTGTGCACCCCTGTGCTGATTACGATAGATTCAAATATGACTTTAAACACTGTGCTGGAGTGCATGGAATTTAGTTTTAAACAATATCATTATAAAATAGCAGAAAAACACACTCTCACTCACCGGTCCAATTACAGGTCAAAAAAGAAAGAAATTATATTTTCCGTAGAATTCAGGTCTAATTTTAGGACCATTCTGATTTTTTTCCAGTTTTGACCAGTAGATGTTCTTAATGACATTCACACTAAAGTGATTAAACATTTTTTACTCAATTTTCAGGAATGAAAGCATGTTTGATCGTGAATGCAGTCCATGCTTTGGCAGAGTTGATGTGTTGATTGCTGTTGGATTTAGTTTAGATAGTGTTTTACTATAGATTAGGCCCAGCTGAATCTCCTGTAATTTTTATTTATTTATTCATCTGTTGTTTTGAAGTTCAGGCCTTTCATGACCTGAAAAAATGAATCAAGGCAGCAAATGAACTTGCTCGTATTGCAGCCGGAATTCAGCTACATCATCTTGCAACCGGCCCTTTGATGGATATTTTTTCTCCAGCGCTATAGATTTGAACAGGGCACCACATCAAATGAGTCACAATAACACTGAACAGAGATCCGGCCAATTTTGAGTCATCGTGCTGCGTTTATTTTCACGAGGGAAGGCAGCTTATTTGATTAAGATGTAATTGTGTGCAGAGTGCTCCTTGTACAGATGCACTTGAACAGCAGGGGCATGAAAAATGCTATGCTTGTTCCAAATCAAGACGAAGTCATGATGGCCTGTCACAACTAAACATGTTAGGAATTACACGCTTTGCAGAGTTCAGGCGGAGACCGGTTCAGCATGGCCGCCTTTGAAAACAGGTGTTTAATGTAGAGCTCTGCCATGGAAAGTGGGAATTTGAGGAAAAAAATTGGGCGTGACTTAGAAACTGGGTGGCGATATAGGCTATTAGTAGTTTTTATGAATCAGGTCAGCAACTCTCTGTACATGAAGTGCATTTTTAGTAGTTTAGTAGTAAATCTATTGAAAACATAAACACAATTACATATATTTCAGTTCATCATATATCTTAAAATACATATATACATTATTTATATATTTCATATTAATGATATATAATATTTGATCTACATTTGATTTACATACATACATGCATATATATGAACACTCAAATACTGTTAATTTCCAAGTATTTTCCAGAAAGCAAAATGCTGAACAGACCCCATGCTATCAACCATGCAAAGCACACTGGTTTACTTGCATTACCCAATGAAAGTGCAGTGGTGCCCAAATTGATCAAAGCGTTGTGATGCCAAAGTTTGTTGAATATTGCAGTTTCATCACCCTTTGATAGTGTTTGGCTTCCCATTCAGCTCAGCTAAGAACCGAGGAAGGATTACTGCAAGAATTAGATTGACATACAGGTTCAAAGGTCCTTTTTAAAATTTGTAAATAAAACAAATAAACCGGCTATTTATCGCGTGACAATGATTCCCCCTCTGTGATTCCCCCTCCGGTGCCGACCCCTGCGCTAAGTAATTATATTTCTTCTCTTTGTTACAGAAACTGTTAAAGAGCACACGTGGATAACGTGGATAACAGGAGCTCCCCACCACAACCCTTTGTTTGTTCTACAGCATTGACCCTGTGACCTTAAATTTACTTAAAGACTTTAGTATGTATGATCTATGGTATGAAGCACACTACAAATTTGGGACTGGCGAAGATGAAAATGTTACTTCTATTATTTCCTTATTTAAGACTTTTTATGTGTACGGTGGAATTTATGTTCCCTTAAGTTGGGCCCGTTATTAGGCTGTGATCTATGCTAATTTTTTCTTCATTACTGTTGAACATTTGCTTTTTAAGATTTGTGTGAACCATGAATGATAGACAGTATCTATCCCAGATATCTAAAGTAACACATGTGTCCCTCATCTCTTTGGATCATATTATGACTTAATACCTGTTAATAAACAATTTGTACCGATTAACTTGGGTAGCACATGGTTGAGTAACCATGCACTGTTTCTTTCCTCGCTCTGTAAAGCAACAAGATATCTGGCTCTCCGCCACTGACAACATTGGGACCATTATCAGTGGCTGCTCACGAAAGCAGGTTTTTAGCAGGAAAGTTTGCTTGGATGATATTTCGCTCCCCTGTGTTGACTCAGTATCAAATGGACATCTTGTAATTTTCATTTAAAATTTAATCGCTACTATCTAACTGACCTATAAGAAAATACTTCGGTAAATCTTATGAAAACAGTCAAGAACATGTCCTTTTTTAGTGTTTCTGACATGTTCAAAAGTTTAGGGTCGATAAGATTTTTAAATGTTTTTGAAAGAAGTCTCTTGCTCACCAAGACTATTTATTTGATCAAAAATACCATAAAAACAGTAATATTGTTTCTATTTTAATGTCTTAAATGTAATTTATTCTTCAGTGTCACATGATCCTTCAGAAATTAAAGAATAGAAAGTAAAAAAAGAACAGCATTTATTTGATATAGACATCTTTTGTAACAATGTATCTCTAATTTCGCTTTTGATCAATTAATTTGATCAAGTCCTTGCTGAATAAAAGTATTAATTTCGTTCACAAAACAATTTTTTTTTTTACTGAGTGACCCCAGACTTTTGAACAGTAGTATACGTATGTAGTTTCTATATAATTGTTGTCTTCAGATGTCGGTCAATTCTGTGCTTGCATTTGTTCCATGCTGCCTGCTCCATGTTGTGTGGGACCAAAGGGCCTGACCTGACCCCAGGACCACAGGAAAGTAAATGTTTGGGTCTCACTTTTCGGGTGTATCCCACCAATGATGACGTGACCTGGGAGTCACCCTCCTCTAATCCTTCTGTCAGAATTAATTGGGCTGCCAGGGATTGATCAGTGTAGTGTTTGTTCTTTCTGCCCGCCTTCGAGTTTTGAGAAGAATTGACTGTTGATAACAGTCTAGAATGTTCTCCAGACATCTGAATCCACCTCTCTTAACTTCATCTTTCAAGTATGTCATCTTCATCCTGTTCACCCTTACCCATCTACATCCTCACAGTGGGGACAGTGCTGTTTATTCCTCTACTTTTTCATCATCATGCTCTTTGAGATGTAGTATGTCTCTTTGACAGGAGCATGTATGACCAGACGAGGGCAACAATGAGAATACATCCAACATATAGACAATTTTTTTATTTACACTAAATACTTTAAAAATTGTCTGTTTCTCTGAATGCTGTTAAAAATGGATATCACGTATGTAAATATAACTTTTAACAAAGACGTTTCTCAGAGTCCAAATCGATCCATGTCTAGAACGGCCATAAAGTGTCAAATCATTTGTCCGATTTGCTCGAAACTTCACATGCATTATCTTAGGACACTCATGGCAAAATAATTTTTATCGATAAAACCGTTTAGCAGATACAATTTTATTTTTATATATTTCTGGTATGGCCCATTGTGAGTAATATGTCCATATATTGTGTGCACAAAGTAGAAACTTCACAAAACTGTGTATATATGGAGAACAACTGATTTTGAAGAAACATGCCAGGTTTCATGGATTTCTGATGCTCGGAGGGCTCACAGTAAATTCTAAACTACCAATCATTTCAACTGAAGATGAAGCCTATAATACTACTAGGGACAATATATATTTTTAATCTAATCTTTATCATTATCCAGCATTGGCTGACAAATAAATGTTTAAAACCTTTATTTTTTTCAAAGAATTGGGGTGCACTGGTACTATAGATTTATATAATTTTTGTATTCTCCATCATGGATATTTTATGGTTTCAGGCCTACATTTCGGTTCAGCCTAGAGCCCAACATCATAGTAGGCATGAAGGTCTTTAATGCTTGAACCCTGTTAATTGCTGCTTGCAGCTATATTTATTATTTTATATATAATAATAATATATATATAATATATATTGCTATATAGAATCTGTTGGGCATTTGCTACTTTCTAATAATTTATGTATATAAAGTAGTATACATTGTCTCAACTTTGGTCATAATGAAAAGTTAGTTGTGACTTGTTTATATCCCTCTTTACTCTGACAGGGTGCTGGTGTCAGAGCTTGGGTGCTAAAATTGACCCTTTCAGTCGACAAAAATCTACTCCAGCCCCTTATTTTTTACTCCAGTAAATTAAAAAATATTTTTTTATATAAATAACCTCCCACTGTTTTATAAATGTGTTTGTTTATGGGGAGGTTACGTCAATGCTTGTCTCTAAAGTACAATAAATGGGAAGAGACCTTTTCTGAGAGAGATTCCTTGGTTAAGCATTGGCTTCAAGACCATTTCAATGGAAAAGAAGTATCCTACAGTTCTTCAATCAAAAGAGTATGTTGTTATCTGGCTAAAAATTTGAGGTAGGTACACTTTCAGAAAAAAAAGGAACAAAAGCTGTCACTGGGACGGTACCCTTTAGAGAAAAACAAAAGTACACCTGTATACCTTTTTTTACCCCTAAATGGTGCATATTGCTACTTTAAAGTCGTCATGAAATGGAAGCTGTGATGGTCTTTTCTTCCCTATTGTAATGTATATCTGGGTGAGATGGCTTTTCGAACAAGACAAAATGTAGAGCGGAACTTTATCATCCACTGGAAATTGATTGGATCGTTGTGGTTTGCTATTGCCGTGATCTCATGTGAGTGACAGGTTGTCCTGCCCTTGTGCTTCGCGTCAGTAAACACGTCATCAGAGAAGAGAAGAAATGTTGCTGCAAGAGGGAGTGGAAGTTATTTTGATTAAAGATTATGAGGGCACATGAATTTAAAACAAATAATTCTGTGTACAGAATAATCATTTATAATAAATACATACTATATTCCATAAAAAAAAAAGAGAACTTTCGATTTAAAATTTTCATCGGGATTTTAACGGTACATATTAGTACCTTAAGTGTACATGTTAGTACCTAAATGGTACCGATTTGAAAAAGTAGTGCCGCAGTGACAGCTTTTTTACCTTTTTGTCTTGGAGTGTAGATGTGAGTTATTTAGTCATGTTAGAGACTAGCTTCATCAAAGAGTCCAGAGTCTATCAAAGAAAAAAGTCATATATATACCTTTCTCTCAGAATTTCCATGTTTTCCTTAAAAGGGAACTTAACTCTATTGATGTGTCTTTGCAAACTCCTAAGGTTTTTGTGACTCATGCAGCGCTGAGCTAATGGAACTTCCTGCCATTGCGATGGGGTATGGTGATGGTCCTCTTGGGGAGATGGTCCTTCTGCTTTCCCAGCCCAAACCAGCTTCAGGAGCCAAACACTCCCTATCCCTTCTTTGAAGTAGCGTAATGGTGATGCCATAGAAGCTGACCCTCTGTGGCAATGCGGTTTGTGGTAGGGATTCCTCATCCTCACCTGCTTATGTTACCCAGCAGTCTGCACTGACCCTTGGCGTTAAATGATTTAAAAGGGCTCCAGGCCCTCTGATGTCATGCAAGGTGTTCATGTGCCAGATGGGTGCCATACATAGGTTATTCTTTTTACTTTACCGCGGCTTGCAAAGGCTTTTACTCGCCAAATTATGTGCCATGATGCATTGGAAAGATGTTCACTGTGGTAAAATACATGTAATGTTTCTCGGCCATAGAACATTGATCATTTAAGGTTTAAGACAAAGCTGGTTTCTCAAAACACTTTTTTTAAAGCTCAGTGTGATTTACTACACTGTAACCAATTTAACGTAAAATCAACAGTAACTTACTGGCAACAAATATCCAGCAAGCTTCAGTATTTTATTCCACGGTAAAATTGCTGTAAATCTGACTACAGTAGTTCACAGCATACTGTATAATAACTTACAGTATATTTATACGGTAAAATTAATTACAGTTCTTGTTTTTGCACTGTATTTTAAAATACTGTAAAGTTACTATGCAGTATAATTGATTACGGTAGTTTTTATATTCACATATATACACACAACATATTATAACTAACTACAATCTGTTACACGCTTAAAAAAAATTAATATAAAGGCTTGTATGCAAATTTTACAGTTATATTACTGAGTATTAGATTCACGTCAATTATGACAACACTCAGAAGTCAGTTTAAAAACTTTTTATTAAAATTTAATTCATTAAACTGTAAAAACACTCTCCAGACTTGGCAGGGCCAATGCAGATCCCAGATTGTTGCTGCATAGAGAATAAAACACAAAAATGGAGTTGCACTACAGCTTGACAGACATCAATATGATAAACAGATTTCATTTCATTTACAGTATATGGAACCACAATACATTCAACCAGGAGATGTGCCAATACTTAATACTTTTAAATGAAAATGAAACTATGTGAGGGTGAGTACATTTTTGGGTGTACTATCCCTTTAAACTTAATTATAAGATCCTGATCTCCTTGATCCATGTTACAAAGCTAAAACCGCTCTCATTTTATGAATTTTAATGCGTTCTTCAATAGCTGAAAATTGTATAAGAACAATAGTACTTACCTCATATTAACCAAAAGAGCGATACTCATCAGCACTCTGCTATGTCGAACAACTGTACATACACGCTGAAAGAAATAGATATAACAAACGATATTTAATTAAAATATGCATAGCTTACTATATTGTGCATAATGAAACAAACTGAGTGGAATTTATTTTACTTGATAAACTGTTAATGAATCCTAAAAAATAAATAATAATAGGCCTAATAATAATAGCGTATTGAGTGAATGATTGAACATCATTACATTGTTCTTTTATAAGATTTTTTTTTTTTTTATTCGGGCATTTAACACTTAATTGAAAATTAAAGATGACAAATACGTGTATGCTA
Source organism: Tiaroga cobitis (assembly GCA_030578255.1). Lineage (NCBI taxonomy): Eukaryota > Metazoa > Chordata > Actinopteri > Cypriniformes > Leuciscidae > Tiaroga > Tiaroga cobitis. The sequence goes on from CM060606.1 coordinate 39,172,089, forward strand.
TCAGGGCAATATCTGTAACGTTGATATTAATGGTAATTTTAAAGTGGTTAAAAAAGGATTTTATCATAATATGATTTTGTAGAAATTGTAATCAGACACTAAACGGACTAGGCCTACCTATTCAAATTAATTTGAGATCGCTTGGGGTCCTAACAGAGACCCGATTTCGAGGGAGAACCTGCTTTGTCACAAATAATATGAGAAGCACCCAAAGTGACAAAACAGGGATTATAATGGCCAATTTCGTGAATATCAAATACACAACAAAATTAACCACAGTCCGTTGGCAGTGGCTGTATCCAGACATTAATAAACTAAAATAGTGCACTTGAAGAAGTGAATGAAAACGAGTGAGCAAAATCAAACCCTGTGAACGTCTGGGCCCGTATTCATAAAGATTCTAAGAATCTTCTCAGAAAACTCTTAATTTAGCTTAAAAACTTTTACGTAGGAGTCTTAGCTTAAGAGCGATTCGGGACCGATCTGAGAGCAACTCTGAGTAAGGAAAAGACAAAAACTTTCATCTTAGTGAGGAGGCGGGGTTGACCCGGTTGCTATGTATGACACAATCTTTTGAAGACTGTGATTGGTTGGTTGTCCAAGAAGGAAAAAAAGAGTGATTTTAACTATAGGGTCTATTCTAAGCCTTCACTTTGAAATTACATGCATAATTTTTCTTATTTTACCGTTCTCACACACACACACACACACACACACACACACACACACACACACACGCACACACACACACACACACACATTATATATGTGTATTTAAATCCTTTTTTTTATTTACCATGCTGTTAATTTCCTATAAGGTATTTGATTGGCTTAGAATGAGAAAATTTGTTCCACTCTGTGATGGATGCTATTGGTGCGAGATTAAAATAAAATATAACTGGAACATTTGCAATAAATGTAGACTGTAAATGATTTCTGTTGTGCCTACCCTAGAACCTTGTGACTCGATTTCTTTCTGTTGTGGCCCATTTGACGATGAAAAAGGGCTTGCAACCCGAAGAGTGAAGGCTGCATCCTCATATGGCAGAGGTTCAGCCGAGCGGAAGTGGATGTGTTTGCTTCGAGCATGCTTCTGGGAATAGATGCTCTGGCTCAGGAGTGGCCCAGGACCAGTGCCCGGTTGCATAAAGCACCTTAAGTGTAATTTTCCCTTAAGTTCGCCCTTATGTTTCCCTTAAACCTAAGGGTGTTGCAGAAAGGACACCTTGCAGTGTTACTTAAGGGTTTCTTTAAGTGAAACGTCATAAACACTTAGAATTTCCCTTAAATGCTGTTTTTTCACTTAAGTAATCCATTAAAAAGCGTTAAGTGTTGCATAAAACCCCTTAACAGACATTTCCCTAAGAATGATTTAAGGTTTGGAAATCGTAACCTTAAGAGTAACGCGGACAAAAAATAAGATGACATGGCTGAATTTATGGAACCAGCTGAAGATCATGATGTGCCAAGAAGAATTTTTAGGGATAGGGAGAACCCTTTGGACCATCTTAGCGATGAAAAATTGTTGCAAGAATACCGGTTTGATCAACGTGCAATATTTGACATCGCTAACAAACTAGACGGCGACCTTGACCATGTCACACATAACAACCACTCTTTAACTGCGGTGTTACAACTGCTTATAGCACTGCGTTTTTTTGCAACTGGGAGTTTTCAGACGATAGTGGGAGATGTTTTCCACGTGCATAAATCGTCTGTCAGCAGAGTGGTTCACCGGGTTGCGAAGGCTCTTTCCCGTCATTTGAACGCAACTGTCAAGTTTCCATCCCATAGTTTGCTTTTTAAAATTGTTTTTATTTTACCATATTCGTCAAGAATACATTTCTCCTCCTCTGTCCAATTAGGCTTTCTATTTTTTGTTTTCTTTATCCATTCCGATATCCTAGTCTACTTTATTTGATGAAACCGCAAAATTGCTTGTGTTAGTGTTTTGCGTATCTATGGCAACAACAGACTTTTATAACGTGATTCCAGGATCGCTGTCGTGAAACACTTAAATGTTTCCCTTACCTAAGAGAACCTGTTAAGAGATTATATGCAACACCCTTAAGTTATTCTCTTAGGTAAGCGAAAATCGCCCCTTAAGTATCATACTTAAAAGAAAAACTTAAGGTGCTTTATGCAACCGGGCACAGACTTTTTGCCTTCTGACCGTTTCGTTTACTCTTAGTGGTGAACGGACGAAGTGGGACATCTGTTGTTGGTGGCCCAGTTCTGGCCCACTCAGATATTTTTTAGACCTGTTCAGTCTGTTAGTCAGCCCTCCTTGGGTGGTTCCCCTAAGACCAGACCCATGGTATGATTTGGCACACCCTTCTGGACTTATGGAATCTGTGGGTGTGGTCCCTGAGCGGGGCGTGTTAATGTATTCTGGTCGGTCTCTCTGAGATTACAGATACTATTCTTAATCTTAACTCTAGGGCCCCTTCCACGAGGCGCCTGTATACTTTTTAAGTAGAATATTCCATCTTTAAAGTTTACTCTACTCTTCTCCCAGTTCACTGGCTAATTACTTTCATGTATTTCGGGAGAAGTGGATGAATTCACGTCGACTTGAAAAACTCACGCTTGGGGGTCAGTCAGAATATTTTACACATGGCTTGGTTTCGCCTCTAGGTGTGCGTGCTCATTCCACCAGAGGAATGGCTTCTTCTCAGGCTCTTTTTCAAAGGCTCTTCTTTGGAGGATATTTGTGTTGCTGCAGGATGGTCCTCTCCGAACACCTTTATCAAGTTATATGGTCTGCACTCGAGGATGGCTCCTGGCTCCCAGGTTTTATCTGCTTGAGCGGATGCTTTCCCCGGTCTTCCAGCTACTCTCAGGTATGTGAAGGCGTTTGTGGTATACCGTTCCCACAGCAACTGCTTCCGCAGTGTTGAGTGAACCTATGAAAGGGAACGTCTCGGTTACGTATGTAACCTTGGTTCCCTGAGTAGGGAACGGAACACTGTGACTGCGTCCGTTCCCTTACCTTTGATAAGTAGCTTCCTTTCCTCTTGGAAATCTGATGAAATGGCGTGTGGCACGCTGATATGAAGCAAGCGTAATGTGTTCTTGGGACGGTGCTAAGCGCTACTGGCCAATAAATGGCATGATGTATAAGGGCTTCAGACATTCGTCAAACTGAATGTGTTCCCATTTTCAACAGATTCTTCCTGATGTGTGAACTAAACTCTGGCACATGGCCTTGGGCCAGTGGGCCATCCTTATTGTTAAACCCAGTGCTGTGTTTTTTTTATTTATTATTAATGTGACAATCTTGATGATACTCATTGGAGCCACTGCAAACCGTTAACTTCAAGTTACTTATAAGCTTTTATAATCTTTTGGTGTACCAACTAAAATATGAACCTGCAAAAAAATGAATCAAAACAAACAGATTAGACCCTATGATCCAGCTTTTAGTAAATCTGTTTCTGCTGGTCATGGGCAGAAGAAGAGTATTTGAAACGTATCTCCCACGCTTGGTTTCATTACACCACAGAAGTCATTACATTTAAATGGCTTTGCATTTGTTTGTTTGTGTTACACATGCTCTGATGCAAGGCACCCAGCCTGGAGCACTCTCAACACATATGTATTTGCACAGCTGGATATTTACAGATGCTGTTCCAGGTGAAGGAGTTTAACACCATTCCTTACCTCACTAGTTAACCAGCTGGCTCACGGCCCACCTCTTTGTCTCTGGGCTGTGGTACATAGCTCTTTTACTCTTTCATGCCCCTAGGCCCACTCAGATCTGCCTCTTCTCTAAATGCACATGACTGGCTTGCTTCTAATCTCACTTTTCTAGGGTCTTGGTTGTTTTACTTGTCCAGAATCCCACATAGCTCTACAATGCCCAGGACCAACTCGAAGCATGCAGATTTAATTTGATAACCCAATAAAAATGCTGAAGAATTGAAATTGGACATGGTGTTTGGAGCAAGCTTGTGGCTTGACTGCAGTTAGTGACTTTTGTGAAAAAAAGAGAAGCTTTTTTTATAATTGCATATACACACAGACTTTTGATTTTACAATATTCTTCCCGGAGAGCCCAGTGTGGTCTGTGGGTACAGTGTCTTTTAAAATTCTAGAATCACCCTAAGGCAAAGTGGGGTTTGGAAAATATCAGCATTTTCTGATGACTTTGCATTGATAAGAAAAGACATAAACAATGAAGCTCATTTCAGTGCATAAAAATAAACGAGTTCAAAACATAGAAAAACAATTTTATGTCAAGAAATGGTAAGGATTTGCACAGATATCGTCTAAAACCCCATTCTGAAACCATGTTCACCTGTTTGGCAAGTGTTTGTCATGATATGTTCTGACAATAAAGAGTAGTTTAAAACCACAATTAACGCTCTGGTTTCTACAACTTTCACTTATAGGAGCAAAAATCTGCCTTTAAACTTAAAAGAAATAAAGATTTGATATTTATCGTGATAATTATCGATATCGACTGATCGTGATAATTTTTTTTGGCCATATCGCCCAGCCCTAGTAATGGGATTACCCATATAACTGTCTACACCCTGGGTTGAAACCAAAACCATATCAGTAACAGATACCTTTTTTTCTTGATTCATCCTCTTTTCCTTTGTCTTAGGCAAGATGCCAGTTATAATTTAACTACAGTACATAAACAGTCAATATTGCAGGATCTCCTTGATCCACATGGAAAGTTTGTTTTTAGTCTCTAAACCAGCTGTTTTTATTCCTAGACGGTTCATTCCAGTGCAAAACAAGTCAGTATGCCAGCTCAATGTTTCCATCCAAGTTACAAATATCCATAAAGTTATACACTCACCTAAATTATTATTAGGAACACCATACTACTACTGTGTTTGACCCCCTTTCGCCTTCAGAACTGCCTTAATTCTACGTGGCATTGATTCAACAAGGTGCTGAAAGCATTCTTTAGAAATGTTGGCCCATATTGATAGGATAGCATCTTGCAGTTGATGGAGATTTGTGGGATGCACATCCAGGGCACGAAGCTCCCGTTCCACCACATCCCAAAGATGCTCTATTGGGTTGAGATCTGGTGACTGTGGGGGCCATTTTAGTACAGTGAACTCATTGTCATGTTCAAGAAACCAATTTGAAATGATTCGAGCTTTGTGACATGGTGCATTATCTTGCTGGAAGTAGCCATCAGAGGATGGGTACATGGTGGCCATAAAGGGATGGACATGGTCAGAAACAATGCTCAGGTAGGCCGTGGCATTTAAACGATGCCCAATTGGCACTAAGGGGCCTAAAGTGTGCCAAGAAAACATCCCCCACACCATTACACCACCACCACCACCAGCCTGCACAGTGGTAACAAGGCATGATGGATCCATGTTCTCATTCTGTTTACGCCAAATTCTGACTTTATCATCTGAATGTCTCAACAGAAATCGAGACTCATCAGACCAGGCAACATTTTTACAGTCTTCAACTGTCCAATTTTGGTGAGCTCTTGCTAATTGTAACCTGTTTTTCCTATTTGTAGTGAAGATGAGTGGTACCCGGTGGGGTCTTCTGCTGTTGTAGCCCATCCGCCTCAAGGTTGTGGGTGTTGTGGCTTCACAAATGCTTTGCTGCATACCTCGGTTGTAACGAGTGTTTATTTCAGTCAAAGTTGCTCTTCTATCAGCTTGAATCAGTCGGCCCATTCTCCTCTGACCTCTAGCATCAACAAGGCATTTTCGCCCACAGGACTGCCGCATACTGGATGTTTTTCCCTTTCACACCATTCTTTGTAAACCCTAGAAATGGTTGTGCGTGAAAATCCCAGTAACTGAGCAGATTGTGAAATACTCAGGCCGGCCCGTCTGGCACCAACAACCATGCCACGCTCAAAATTGCTTATCACCTTTCTTTCCCATTCTGACATTCAGTTTGGAGTTCATGAGATTGTCTTGACCAGGACCACACCCCAAAATGCATTGAAGCAACTGCCATGTGATTGGTTGATTAGATAATTGCATTAATGAGAAATTGAGCAGGTGTTCCTAATAATCCTTTAGGTGAGTGTATATTGGAATATCGAAAAAACTATTTGCGAATATAACAGAATATTCATTCCTTTTTGATGAAAGCCTTTGGTTCTGACATTTTAAGAAGGACCAGAGTAATGTTTTTTTTTTTTTTTCTCTGAGTGTATTATTTCATTTTCATTTATGCCTTTTGGCAAATGCTTTTTTCCTACTCATTTTTCAGTTCAAGAATTGAACCCTTGATTTTAATGTTGCTTGCACCAAGCTCTAATATTTTAGCTATTCAGTCACATGCCTTTTTCAATGCATATCAGGGAATTTATTCAGTAAATGTGGTTATATCACAGTTTATGTGCACGTCTTCTTATGAAACACATTTTGGACATTTCATCCCTGTGTTTCAATCCAGCATTTCAATTAAATCTTAAAATCTTAAAATTCACATTAAAATGTGGATGAAAATGTTGCTATTGCTCCTGTGAGTATTTACTTATTTTGAATAAGTAATAACTTTGTAGTATGAATGTAGTCTGGACATACTACATTCGCCTTGTTGTCATTATCATGTGACCTACCAGCGTCAGTTACGTCGGTTCACTTTCATTGATAAATCCTCTCCCATGGCCTCGTGGGATAGTAAAGTGTCCATCGTATTCACACTTTAGAATCTCACCGGAAGAATTAGGTCATCCGGGTACTTTTTGCCTACTCTTTTTTTGAGTACTGTGAATTTGGACAAACTACTTTTGTCACATACTATTTTTCACCTGAATGGTGAATCTTCGAATTCAGCCCAGGTCTTTATGTCAAATTATCCCTCTAGAGCACAGATGCAGAATGGCCCTTGATTTCAGAAAATGGTTTTGTTTCGCTTTGAGGCGTCTATGTGTTAGATGAGGGAGAATCAATCACAGCTAAAGCTCTAGATCCTTCTGGCCTGTAGCCTAATGTTTAGATGGGTAATGGGATTACCCATATAACTGTCTACACCCTGGGTTGAAACCAAAACCATATCAGTAACAGATACCTTTTTTTCTTGATTCATCCTCTTTTCCTTTGTCTTAGGCAAGATGCCAGTTATAATTTAACTACAGTACATAAACAGTCAATATTGCAGGATCTCCTTGATCCACATGGAAAGTTTGTTTTTAGTCTCTAAACCAGCTGTTTTTATTCCTAGACGGTTCATTCCAGTGCAAAACAAGTCAGTATGCCAGAGCTAAATAACAACTGTTTACTCTGGTTTTACCCCAGGCAGAGAGGAGGTGATGTAAGCAGAGCTGGTAAATTCTTTGGACCTCATTCTCTAATAACAGGGATTTTAATATTAACATGATCTTCAGTGAGAATTAGAACCTGCACGATTCAGGTGCATTTGATTACAGGCAGTTCCAGATCTTCATTAGAGTTATTGGAGGTGGAGAACATTTGGAAGGCCCCGTGTGTCCCTGCTCCTCTTTCATCTAGCTCCCAACCCGCTCTTTGCGGATGATCTAATTTAGCCCTCTGTACCTGAGCTGAACTTTATTACTGCTATCATTACAATTGGTAATCAATAATAATTTAATATCAACATGCATTAGGGCTTGCAAATGTTTTTTTTGTGTGTTCATTACCCATGCAGAAATTTCAGCCATGATGCTAGGGTTTCCATAATTTTTCTCGTCTGCCAAGCAAAATTTTTAAGTTAACAACACACCTTTTCTTAAAATTCTGTACAATTTGAGTCATTCTTGTCCGTAGCACACACACATACACACATACACATGTTGTAGCAGCAGTTTCGATCTAATAAAACTGATTCTGAGAAGTCACTTTTGTAAATTACAGCTCAGTAATTTGGTGACATGCCTAAAAGAGACACTTGTAAACACTCAATGTAACTCGTTGTACTTCTCAAAGTATTTTGGGTTCAGTGTAAATGTTGGTTGTGTTATTGTATCATATGCTGTTGTAAGAAATCCCAGATGCTGCATCATTAAAAAAGCCAAACATCTGCTCACTGGCACATAGTGACAGATCTGCAGTAGATTGGTGTAATGCACGAATTGACTTTCGCACAAAAAACACACACTCTTTTCAATTCTTGAGCTCATTCCCACACTCTTCCCCTGTCACATGATTCCTGCTGCTTCTTTGCTTTGAAACATCAGTTGACAAGGGAGGAGTGTGTTGAATGGCCGAAATACTCCAATTCGCCTGATATTTGACTTTAAACAACACACCGAAGGTCCAGACGATGGGAGAAGACCTTCTAGAAGTTTTCACAAGGTTCAACCCAATCAGTTAAGATGAATAGATAATATAATTACGCAGATGCACACGGAACCATGTTCCTTAGTTGTTGCACTTGGTCGTTTGCCTTTGATGAAATATGTAGTTCTCAGATAATTGAACAAAAATAGCATTTCCACAACTGGTTCATGTTTTAATGACTAACCCCTATTGAGCAAATTGTTTTTACAGGTCAGATACATTGCGGATCCAAGGTGTGAGAAGTTATGCATGGTTAGTAGTAATCTGCAGTGTTTATACCCTAATGTTATACCCCATTTAAGTGTTGGCCTTATCTCAACAAAGTTCCTCTGTTTGCAGTGCAACACCTGCGTCTCGTCCACTTCTTGAACGTGCTCCAGCATAAAATTGTTCTCTTTATCTTGGTGCACAGTCAAGGACATTGTGAAAGTGAGATGGCAACATTGCTGATGTTTTTAAACTCAAACCTCTCTCTCTCTCTCAAAAGTTTGCAGGAGGGAATTAAATGAAAGAGCGATTCCAAAAGAAACGGACCTGTCACTGATACAAGCCAATCAAAACTGAAGGTCACCATGATATATAATGATCCCAGCAGCATGAAGACAATCACATACAAATTCCAGATAATGTTTTCTAACGGGAGTCATTTTTGTTTGGCGTAAAAGCCAGCAGGTTTGTGTTTGAGCAGATGGGGGAGAATTGGCCACGTTTCCCAAGGGATGAAATCTACTCTGCCATGGAGCCCGCCCCATGTTTATCTTTCAGCTTTATTGGATGTTGATGTTGGCCCAGTGAGAGAACCTCTTGTTTAAGGCTATTTTTAAGGGGTGAGCAGAAGGGGGTAGTTCTTGGACTTGAGTCGCTGCAGACCATTGTGCCGTCTCACAAAATTCTGTACAGAGGTAAACCTGGTAATCCTCCATGAAAAATACCATGGACTAGTTTCAATCACCACGCATACAGTGTTGGACAGTACTGCCCTACAGCAGTATTCTCTGTACTATACACTATGATTTTCTGGTCGGTAGATCTTTATCAGTTATTTATTTATTCCTCCATTGATGTATTTTAAAATATCCAGATGCGTTTGTTTCTTCAAAGCTCCTTTAAAGATCATCCAGAGCCCAAAGTCTAGTGAAACTGGCAGACGATATGAAATAAAGCTTAACCTTTGTCCTCTATAGTGTGTATGGGTGTCCCACCAGCTCTTCACAATATTTAAGTAACCATGGAAACCAATCCAAGAAACACTTTTTGAGGCTAAATATTATTTTTGCTGCGCTGGCTGTCCAGTGAGTGGATGACATCACACGATGTGTGTAAAACACTGGATGAGGGCACCGCGCACCTGAGCGGAGTTTATAGATGACTCATGGGAAAACAAACCCTAGGCCCAATTGCCCCTGACTGAGACTGGCGGTCTCTGCTACACTAACTGTTTAGCGCAGGGCAACATGGATACTGACCTGCTAATCTGAGGTTCTTCACCAACACGGTTAGCAAAGTGTGTGAACTGGTTGTTATTTTTTATCTTAGAAGTTGTTAGAAAAGCAATTCTGGCAATTTTGAAACTAGTTTTGTATACAATGGAAAATTCAGTTAAGTTATTTCACAAATCATCAGATGCTTTATTTCCTAAGCATGCTTTGTTTCTTTTTTGCACACATTTTCCAGAGTTGAGAAATATTTCACTGCAATATCTCTGCATCGAGGAAACATTCTGAAGTTTCTGGCTGCACTTCACTGGTAATGAGGACTTATCACTATTTCATGGTTTCCTATGCAATTATGCTGTTATTTTGCATTAAACAGGCCAACATCACAATCCAACCTGTTTGAGTTTTGTTCTTAGTCCAGGCACAAGGGTTTCTGTGAGGTTTTTGAACAGCAATTACTTAAGTTGGATGGTTTGGTGATAAGATAAAATAATTTTTGACAGATGTATAGTGATTTACAAAAACATTTCCTGTTCAGTTTTTCTACAAGGAGTGCTGGAGAAGCTAAAAGAAAGTTCAACCATACAAGTTTGCTATTTAATAATCAAAGCATTAGATGCATTTTTTGGTATATTTTTTGCATGCTTTTCCTTGAGTACCGGTAAGTTAAGTTAGTGTTTTGTTCATAAAATATAATACTTTTTTTCAGCAAGAAGTGCTAGAGAGGCAAAAATAAAGGTATTTGAACCATCCAATGTTTCTCTTCAATAAATTGTTATTCTACAATTGGCGATTTGTTCTCTTTTTGGTATATCTTTTGCGTGCTTTTCTTAGAGTTAATATTGCAGTTTCTTAAATAGGATACTTTGTTGAGAAAATCCTTGAAAGATATTCCAAGGTACATTTCCAGTGTTTTTTTTTAATGTAAAAACTGTATACTGTGTATGGGCTTAAAGCTACAATATGTAATTTTTTTCGCCGCTATGGGTCACTAACCTCTTACAATAACAAAGACGTAGGTTGATGATGCATAAGCGGAATTATGGAATTTGTCGTCATGCCGAAGGATCTAATAATGTTTATGGATGAGTGAATACACTGTGGTATGAAGCAGGTCGCGTTTGCTAATGAGAGACAGATATCAGCACTACACGCGAGTCCCCCGGATATAAAGGAATGAGAACATTTCAATCTACCGAACTACCCGCAAGTGCTGAATTACTCACACAGGTCAGTTTATTAGACGAATGAAACTTGTGAGGTAACGCAGCGCTGCTTCACTTGGTCTAACGTTACACTATCACACTAAATGGCATTTAAATTTGTGTTGAAAGTTCTAATGTTAATCTATATGTTAGTTTGTCTGTATGAAACTAGCTGTAAGCTAGATCAACATTAGAATAACATACTCATCATATTCCAACATTTCATCATGTTGAGCTATATATATAAAAAAAATAGTTTTAGTTTTATGTACATCTGCTCACCTGTCTAATAAAGTACATTCAAGAGCGACGACTCTGTCAAGTCGAAGTTTGTCACGGACATGGAGCTCTCGACATCTCAAAAACGCCACGCTGATATTGATCCTCGTTTTAGTTCTCCTTTTGTCCCAAAGTCTGCTTGCCATGGTCCATAATGTTTGAACGAAACAACAACAGCGTGAGCGTGCCGCTAGACGTAACGCAGTTGTCCACGTCTGTCGCCATGGTTACTATGGCAGTACGAGCGGAAACCAGGGATACCGCGGATATTACGTCATTGACAGGCGACAAGTGAACAGGGACGAGCCATTATTTAAAATTGGAATTTCTCTGAAATTTAAAATATTTGGGAACTTTTGGGATAGTGTAAGTACACAACTGCAGGAAATATATCACACTGTGGAAGTGATTTTTGGATATTTTATTACAAAAATCTTGCATATTGTAGCTTTAAATGATTCATTGCAATTGTTTTTAGATTTTAACATGTTAATTTTGAGAGTTTGTGAAGTTTGAGCTACAGTGTGTTTCCATTGCGCTCTACAATCCCTTGAGCACTCTGGGTAACGCACTGGCCAGAACCTGTTCAGCTACGCCTCAGTGTTAGCATGACTGCCAAGCAAAACATAGAGGTGTATTTGGTTTCAGAAGAGCAGAAAAAAGCTCCAAGTTGAGAAATGTGGCATTGGCTTGGTCTTAGTTTTGCTTAGTCTGCAGAATAACATGCTTTGTTGAAGAGACATGGACTGTACTCCGTGGCTCTTTCAAACATGTTCTCAAGACCTTGGCGCACCAAACTATGATGAATGTGCTTTTGATTGGAGCACTAATGGCTGCATTCAGAGATGTGTTCGGGACCATTGACCTGTCTTTTGAAGAACTGGTCTATTGGCTATAATGTCAGCAGGTATTTTCCTAATGGCATTGCTTTTATGAAGATGCTGCTGAGGTTTTAGCAAACTTTGACAGACCTTAATCTCCATATCACCCATTGTGATATTTATTAGCTGAATTGTGAGAAATCTGTTTGACGCTACGCTATTGTACGAACACTAATGGTGAAATATATAATGTCGCTTGTCCAAGCCATCCAAGGCTTTTCATCATGCTTCCTGACACTTAAATCCTGTAAAGAGCCCATTTTGGAGCGGAATCACTTTTGGCAGGACATTGTTTACATGTGCTCTGCCCCTCTTCACTCTGTCTGTCATCATTTATGGCGTTTGTCCACTCTCCACAGCCATAGACGCTGCAAGACTTTGACCGGTCGGGTCGATGGCCGGTTTGAAGTAAGTATGGGCTCATCTCCTCTAGCGATGCCATGCGGCAGCAGAGAGCAATGTGATGATGAACAGCCGTTATCAGTAGATGCCATCTCTGCCTCTTTCAACGGGGCCTTGCTTGGTCAGGGAGAGACTGAATGCACCGTGGCTCCTTTTCAAAGCATGTGCCAGACGTTCCCCTCTCTTTATGCTACATTTATTACTCCACTTAGATGATATCCTGTATAATTGTCCTTTTTATAAGGTAATGAGGTCATATGGCAGTGACTCAGAAACCACTATACTTTAGAATATGGAATGTGTTGAAAAGCACACTTCACCTCTAATGAAAACATTTTTGCAAATGTTCCTCCCTTTCACCCCACTCCCCAGCAAAGAGCCAGGGTGTGTGTAAACAGCCGTCAGTTGTTAATTTGGCTCGTGGATTAAATAAATATTTAAGGAGGGGCGGTAGAATATGCTGAAGAATATTACATTACATAAAATTTTGTTAGAAATATGGTGGGATGCAATCAGGGGAGATAATATTTTTTCGTGTCATTGACCTAGAGACCCTTCCAAAAATGTTTCTTGTGAAGAGCAGGAGATTCGCCTAAATGATTCTAAATAATTTGTAAATTATGTACACATACACTACTCTTCAAAAGTTTTTTGTTATGTTTTAGAGTGAAGTCTCTTATGCTCTTATGCTTAAAATACAGTAAAACACAGGGCTAAAGTATTCCGGCACCGTGCCGGATCTCCGGCGTGCGGCCGTGAGGAAAAAGTTCATTTTTGTCCAGCTTTAACGTCTTAAAATATTTGACGCAAACGCAATTAACGCAGCATCCGTTCTTTCTGTCATCCTTTAGCTAGGGTTATGATCATGCTCTTATTCACGCAAATGCTTTAAACCACTCATGCACGACAAGACAAAAGAGAACGCGCTGTCAGTGGCCCTGTCCCAAATGGCGCACTTCATGCGGACTTTCGGTCTCTTGGACTTAAATTGCGCGTGCTCGACGAGTCTACGAGTCCGTAGGCCGTCCCATTTAGCATTTTAACGCTCTGAAGTGTGCTCAGCAGCGCCCCCTTTGTACCCTTGAAGCGGTCTTCCGCGAAGCCTGCATAGATGCAGGCTCCACACACTTTAACTACCCAGGAATCCTTGCGAAAGGCCAATCAGACAACGGATGGGAGGTGATTTCGCTCACGGACAATTGTTAACATGGCTGAGAAAAAAAAATTAAGTGTAATTATATCTTTACGGTTTTTATGACAAGTTTATACAAACATTATGATCATCGACCAGTGGTTGATGTCTCAAACATAGGCTAATAATAGCAAGCTGAATAATACGATCGCATTATGATTCATTAAATAAATAGAACAGAATGTCAGGGCTTTACTGAGTCATATAAACACAACAACAATAAGCAGCATATTTCCCCGAACCTGTAGCTCCTGTCCATAACAACAATCAGACCGTCTTCCTGTTTCCGGTGTGACGATCGAGTCTGTCCCAAAAATACCTCTCATTGCGCCCTCGTGGACTCGCACTAAGGGCCCTATAGGTCTGCACTACATGACGTCACCGAAGTGTGGACTCTGAGGAAGTCCACAAGTCCGGAGTGTGCCATTTGGGACAGGGCTAGTGAATGTCCTCCTGACACACGCGCGCACGCACACACACGCACGCACACACACACGACGCGCGCCAGTATCGAGTTCTCTTTCGCGCTTGAACGAACAATAACACACACATTTATGCCAACATGTCAGTTTTGTCGAGCATCCTCACAAGAACAGTAATTTTGAACTATTTAAAAAAAAAAACGCTTCAGTGCGCCGGCGCTCTGGCAACGGTTAAGAGGTTAAATGAGTTAAATAAAATCTTAAATGGAAGTAAATGGTAGTGAGAGAATGAGATGCGTGAGATCCTGTCAGTAGCGACAGATATTAAAGTGACAGGACAGGAGCCATTAATTCGGTCTGTCAGTAAAGTTAACCTAAAGAACAGAGAAAATTACTCACTGGTCTTGACTAAAGAACGCTTGTAGCTTTGATAAGGATTAATCTATATTTCATTTATAATTGATGCAGTGCGAACTGTTTTATAACCTTATTCAATTTATGTATGGTACAGGTAAATTACATTTATTATGGGTTTAAGTGAGGATTGTTTTACGTTCACTTAAATTAAAGGTTTTTATATTTTTTGAAGCCTAATGTTTAAAATTTGGGGGAAAATTATAGCATCAGTAGCTATATAATATTAGTGATACTTTCATTCATAAAAAGATGGCATTAAGATACAGCTGTAATACTTGAAAATAAATGGTGCCATTGAAGATAAGTCCGTCTGCCACCCCAGCTCCCACCCCCGCCCAAAAAAAGTTCAGGCTCAGGAATTTTTTCACTTTAACCCCTGAAAACAGAATTGTGATATATAAAATGACATTTTTAAATAACTGTTTTCTATTTTATATATTTTAAAATGCAATTTAGTGATGGCAAATCTGAATTTCCAGCATCGTTACTCCAGTCTTCAGTGTCAAATGATCCTTTAGAAATCATTCTAATATGCTGATTTGGTGCTCAAGAAACATTCTTATTATTATCAATGTTGAAAACAGTTGTGCTGCTTAATATTTACAGTATGTGGAAATCATGAACCATTTCCTCAGGATTCTTTGATGAATAGAAAGTTCAAAAGAACAGCATTTATTTGAAATATACATTTTTATAACATGTCTTTGATGTCAGTTTTGTTCAATTTAATGGATCCTTTCTGAATAAAAGTATTAATTTCTTAAAAAATCTTGCTGACCCCAAACTTTTGAACGGTAGTTTAGATTTCATTTCATATGAAGGAGGTGTAGATAGGAGACCACACATCACCAATGAGTGACAAAAGCCTCTCTGAAAATCTGTCCTCGCAGTGCAGGTTCCAGACCATTAAAGACCAGGCTCTCACTGAGGTATGTGAATGCATCATTTTGTGCCTGGTGGTGCAGACCCTGCTAGAGAAAGAGAAGAGTTTTTCAGTTCTTAATCCATGCTGAGAGCTGAGGGGTCAATGGCGTTTTTGAACGTTTATCATTATTTAATGAGTTAGACAATTGGATTTTGAGATGTCCTAAAGGTAAATTCCCAGACTTTAATGAGGAAAACCTTATATTATCCCCAGATATCAAGCTATGCTCATTGCTTGGAGCTGCATGTTTGTGTAGAGAAACTTGTTTTTTATGTGAATCAGTATTTCTTCAAATATTTCCAAATAATGACTGCGTTCTGGCTTGACTGCTTTCTTGCCTTTTGTCTCTTTCAATAAGCTTCAAACCAAAACCAGTTGTGAGAAGTTTTTCTACACTGTATTCTTTTCCAGAGAGTTCGCTTTGGCAAGCTGTTTCAAACTCCCAAAATGAACACCAAGCTAACTACTTTTTTGCCTGATTTGTTATTCGTCTAATTAACATCTCAGTTTGGTTTTGTTCACATTATGTAAATTTAATGTTAATGCGATTGCCACTACCTGAACTTTTCAGGAGTAAAATATAGTTGTAGAATGTGGTTGTCAAAAATACAGAACAAGATTGAGCACTCAGAAGAGGAGTGACAACCGTATTTAGCACTCTTTTTTAACACTTTTAGCACCCTCCAGTTCTCAGACTGTTCAATGGAAAGTTTTGCTCATCAACACCCTTAATTTAGCTGTAGTAGTTTTTTAGGGAGAATGCTGAGACTAGTAATATCCGGAGGTCTTCTTATTAAGTTGCTGTTTGTACACTCTTCTCTTGAAGAGACCGGAGCCTGGAATATAAGGAAGCTCTGGTAAGCAGGTCAGATTCTTAAAGTAATACATTTTAAAACCCTCAAATGCATCCCCAAGAGAGCTAACCACAGTCTCGACAGGCAGCCTGAGCGCTCTCCACCACCACTTAACACGTACAGGACAGTTCAGCATTCATTTAAACAGGATGACTAAGTATAAACTTATTGATTTGTTTATTTTATAACCTAAGAGACATAGAAAAATTAGATTGTAGCAGTTGAGTCATTATAAGAGAGTTTTTTGTTTTAGTTTCTTCAGGTTCCTGGGTGTCATGCACTAGTTGTTTCTATTACATTGTCATAGTTCAAACAGTGAAACAAGGCTTTAGCAACACCAAGGATTCACTTTGGATAAAAGCAGCTGCAGATGCATACGTCAAAATCTTTAAAAAAAAATGTTTTATTGAAAACGTCCCACTTCCCTATAACATGGATACAGACACAGGCTCGATGCAAAGCAACAAATCAAGATGGGCTTGATTTTACTCAATAGGCTTGCATTTTACTTAAATGGAAAGTACACTCAAAAATGAAAAATTTAATTTAAAGGGGTCATGACATGGATTTTTTCGATTATTATTTTAGTATGTTCTTTGAAGTTGACTTAAAATAATAATAATAAAGTTTTTTTGCACAGAAAAACAATTATTTTCAACCTTCGTTCTGACCCTCTGTCTTAAATGATCCATTTTTAAGGAGCGGCTAAAGCTTGCCAGCAAACAGCCACAGCTGCGACTGTATCAACATCCACTCGCTATTGCACTAGAGCAAGTGTCTTGAAAACAATATCAGAATAAAACCGTCATTTACAGACAAAGCATTATGAAATCATTTACTTAGTTTGTGATGCTGTCAGATCCAATACAGTTGGTTGTTTAATTAACAAAAGATTCTTTGTAAACTCCATTACGCTGTGCCTTGTGTACAAAACAAAATGCTCTGAACAAACATGATCCTCCAATGAGATATAGGACGCAATTTAAAATAAACCATCCACTTGTGTCCTAATGCTGGGATCCTTGTGAAGCCTGTAAAGAGACACAAACAAGCTGTTTAAACTGGACAAAGTGAAAGTTCTTTCCCTCTTCCAATTTTCCTGTTGTCAACAAACTCAAGCGTGTTGAGTATGTCAGGAACTGAACACACATACTGTAGTGTAGACAGCATCAGTGATTTAAAATGGTTCTATTTCCTTTTGACGAGGCACTCGCATACAATGTAAGCAAATGTCAGCCGTTAAGAGATTGAATACTAAGACTCTTTATCTTGAAATCATTTAAATATATTTGCAGTTAGGTTTTTGGTATATTTTTAAATATTGAAATATTTAATAGTTAAGAAAATATTAAATAAAAAATCAAGTATTGAAGTAGTTTGTATAATTGGTTCCTTTTAACATAAGTTGTGGTGTCCAGATTATATTGACACATGCAAAGTGCATAGTTAGCATAATTAATCCCTTTTGGAGTAAAACATATTTTTAACATGCTACTTTTAAAAGTAATGTTCCCCTTCATTGTGTGCACTTGCTCATTCGTGTTTTGAACTCAGGTTGTTCTTATTGCAGACTTTTTGCCATCACTTCCTCCATTACCATCATATGAAATGCCTGTCGTTCTTTGAGAGCAGGAAAGCAGGATGTGACCCTGCTTCTATGCACAGTTTTTTTTTGTCAAGTGTGTTGTATTATCTCTTGAAGAAGTGAGTTAAACGAGGCCTCGTCGCGTTGTATCTGAAGCTCTGCAGGACATCCCAGCATCACCCTGAGTGGGTTAAGCGCCTGGGAACCACCAGGGAGAGTGTAATTAACTTTAGTTGGTGCCCTGCTTTGCTGAACCATGACCTCACTCGGCCCACCCCCGGTGAGTGGCATGTTAGAGCAACATTAGCAGTAATGAGCTTTTATTTGGCAGGTCTGTCTGTGGCAGGTTGCCTCCCAAGGCTCACACTCCGATACCGAGGGAAAATGAAGGCTCGAGAAATGATGCTAGTGGGAGGATGGAATGCACTTTTAGAAACAACGGAGGCGAAGCATAGGAGGTTCTGAGCTTGTGTGTATGTGTGCGTTTTCATGGGCTCCTAGGGGCCACCCTGGACGTTTTTTTTACCGAACGAAGGTATTCACATAACGTTTAAATCATCTCAGTGTGACTTAACCTGCAGATGTAGAGAAACTGAGGAGCATGGGAACAATAGTAGGCAGAGGGAATTCTGCAAGGGTCATTATCCGAGAAAGGGCCTAAAAATATGACTGAAGGCTGAATCCGAAATCACATACATCCTTACTATATACACTCTTCTTAAATAAAGGTTCTTGATGGTTCCATGAAGAATCTTTAACATCCATTGAACCCTTTCAATGCACAAAAGTTCTTTATACTAGAAAAAGTTTCTTTTAGATACAAAATGTTCTTTGGAGAACCCAAAATGATGGTTCTATGACATCTCTGCAAAACCCCCCAGTTGGAACTTTTATTTTTAAGATTTAAGATTCTATTACAGTGTTTCCCAACCCTGTTCCTGGAGGTACCCCAGCACACATTTTCTAACTCTTCCTATTTAATCACACCTGAATCAACTCATCAGCTCGTTAGTAGAGACTCCAAGACCAGAAGTATATGGGTCAGATAAGGGAGACATCCAAAATGTGCACTGTTGGTGTACCTCCAGGAGCGGGGTTGGGAAACACTGGTCTAGTAGGCAAAAAATATTTATGAAAAGTCATATGTCCAAATTCACAGAGCAGTTGGCAAAAAGTACCCAGAGAGCATTTGTGAATGGCAGTGAAGCAGTGCAACTGATGCTGGTAGGTCACATGACAATTATGGATAGTATATGTCTGGATTACATTCATACTACACACATACTAAAGAGGTAATTAATTATTCTAAAGAAGTACTCAAAGACTAGCCTATTCGATTTTGGACGCAGCTAATTTATTTCTATTTTTTATGAGAAACCAACTGTAGTGAGGGGGCTGCGGTGTGGGAAGTGTGATTAGCTTGGTCGTCAGAGGAATAAAGCAAGCAAGTGCAGGAATCTTGACCTGCGGGTTCGGTCCTCGCTGCCTGCCGGGCCAGGAGAAAGAGGCTCTCCACAGAGGCGGCCTGGAATCCCAGTCCAGCCGCCCTTCCTTTCATTACTCTAGTGCTCCCGCTGTGGAGTTAGTGGGCATCAGCAGCTCAGTCTCCCCCTTCTCTTCATCTACACCTATAGATGAGGTCCCGGTCCTGAAGATGGAGACCTCCTGCTCCTCTACTCCCCCGTGTCCTCCAATTGTTGGGAAGGAAAGGGGGGTGGTGTCCACCCTCTTGAACACACAAAGAGGGAAATGAAAGTTGTTTCCAGCATGTCTGAGGTCTAGGTGGAAGGCTTTAGCGGCCTCCTCTCAGGGGCCTGCTTACTGAGATGAAGCACAGCAGGCTTGTGGGAAATCACCTTTTTTTGTGTGTCTTAAAGCTTTTCTTCTGTGATATCTCAGCTTCTTGTTGTGTAGGCTCACAATGGTTCACATGAAGTCTGACGGAGGTATCATAGCATGTAAAAGCATGAAACTCAATATGAATAATATGTTTTTTGGATGTCTTAGACCTAGGGATGTAACGATTCACTCGCAACCGGTTGAAAATCGATAAAAATGTGTGACGATTCAAGTCGGTTGAAATGTTAAACGAATCGCGATACACGTTTTAAACAGCAGGGCGCGTATTACTGTATAGCCTAGGCTGTGAAGTTGTGAACCTCGCTTTACAGGCACAATAGCAGCGAGCACACACTGGCGTGAAGCTAGCGAGTGTTTTCAATTCATTCATGGAACTTGATCTTGTGTGAGCCAAGCTCAACTTCCATAGGAATGAACTGAAAACGCTCGGTTTGCTCCGCTCGCGCTGCGCCAGTGTGTGCCATAGACTGGTGTCCACACGCCGTCAAACGACACGGAGACGTCAAGCGTAGATATTGACGTTGACTCATTCAAATCGGAGGTGTGGCGGCATTTTGACTTTCCGTAGACTAATAATAATCACCACCGTGAGAAGCACCAGTCACCTCCGTTTTAATGTAAAAGTCATTAATACGACAACTGCGAGTGCCACGGAGATCACAAGGTGCATCAGTGTTTCCGTGACAACCAGGTGTTGTATTTATTTTACTATCTCTTTCTCTAAATGTGTTTTTTTTTTTACTCTTACTAGTGTAATGATACAAATTATAACAAAATTAGAATCTTGCCTTTATTACAATGTAAAACCCCTGTCAATCTGGTACTAATTTTACACAGTCTTTTAGGCTACATAGTGTGCGAAGGTAGTGGCAGTGTCCAGCCTCTTGACCAAACAGACAGAAAGACTGAGTTGAAACAACCTTGAAGGGAATTTTTTTTAATGTAGTTTTATTATTTGACAAATATATTTTAAATTAAAAAGAAATGTGCAAAATTTGTTCAAAAAATTGTGAGAAAATCGTATCGTGAAACCAGTATCGTGAATCGTATCGCGTCGTGAGATGAGTGAATCGTTACATCCCTACTTAGACCATCCGTTGCTGCACTGCGGTTTATAATTGGTTACCTTAGAAATGTGGCTTAATGTGATTTACAAAAGGAATTACATTCCTCTGCATCAGAGCCACAATCAGATTTTAGGGTTAGACATTGCAAAAGATGGGGAAATGCATTTTTTCTTGATCGGAACATCATTATTTGTGAGATTAATTCCATCTGAACAGGTGTGAGGTTGAATTATCTAATATTTGTCATTGGATAATAATAAGCTGTAATGTAAAAATCATGTAATACTGTAAAAAAATACTGTAAAAATGCTACGATAAAAACCTGTTAAATGGTTAACGATAAGTTAGCATACTCTATACAGTGAAAAACGAATAATCTAATGGCCTATTTCATGTCATTTTACAGTAAAATATAGTTAAATGTATTTAAATGTTTTTGGAAGTGGAAAAAAAATCCAGTTATAATTTGCAATGAAAACATTTAAATTGACATTCCCAGAATTCTCTGTGACAGCTCACATTTGAGAAATGACTGTTTCTTCTTGGTGTTTTATAATAAGTTATGTATACTTTAGGGTTTTTGTATTACCATTTATGAATAAAATAATTAATTTCTCTAAAAAATTACTTCCTCAGAAACTTACTGACCCTAAAGTTTGGAATGTAGATATCTTTGACTGGGATTCTGTTATTTGGGATTCTGTCATCGTTCAACTATCTACAAAAATGCATTCAACAGAATATTTTTTTTTCTTTAATAATATCTTTTTAACTCTCTTAAAGATAAATTAATATATTGGTAAAAATTCTATCTTAAATTTATCATATTCTGAAAATATCAGATCACACCTAGGATAAATTCTTGCCCTAGATAGAGGATTATTTCCCCCCCCCAGTACAGGCACGATGGAGCTTTTTTATATAATGTATTGAATGATGTATCCGTGTTGGCCAAACATTTTTGTACTTGTATACGAGTATGTTCATGGCCTTAAGAATGGTGGTTAAGCCACTAAGCACAGCCTACAGCCTATCAACTTATCATTCCCTGATTTGGACGGTAGATTATAGTTAGGAATAAAGTTTAGCCTAGTATTGTCTGCTAGGAAATGTAAGAATGTTGTTTCTGGTCCATCATAGGATATTTATCTAGGAACATATCCTGCATGGCTCAATCACATGATGCATTCACTTTGCATTACTTATGCAGTTTCCATCATTTTGACAGACATGTCAATACTGTACATCTTGTAATTATTTTCTTAGGTGACAAACACCTCAGAGGTTATGAGGATCTAAATGTGTATAATGACATGGGTATTACAACGTAAACAAAAGTTTATTCAAAAGTTTCTGTGTCCATAAGAAAAGCTGTGAAAAGCATTTCTGTGTCCATAAGAAAAGCACTTCCTCTCTAATTCAGGTTGAAATCATCAGTGGTAAAACCTAACAGACCCAGGAGGGAGGTCTGGAGCCTGTGGGAAGATGTACTAATCCCTTCTTGCTTTCCTCCTCCCCTCTGGATCTATATATATTTGTATGTGTATATATTTGTGTGTGTGTGTGTGTTGTGTTGGTATACGCCTGCTGTGGATGAGTACTCCAAATGGCTTTGACTGAGAGCGACTGGGGAGAGGAGATCATTGTTTGTGGCACTTTTCAATACTCCGGAGCTGCCCCTCCAGAGAGGAACCCATAAAAAAGCACTTCCCATCTAATTGGGGATGATATCACTCCCTTAGTGGAACAAACAAACAGACTGGGGAAGGAGGTCTGGAGCCTGTGAGATGATGCACTAATCCCTTCTTTTCCCTCTTCCTCCTTGTGAGTGTGAAAGGGAGACTGGGGCTAGTTGTCACACTTTTCACTCCAGTCAGTGTTTCTCAGTGTACATTTAATTTTGAAAGTTATTTTATACATATATCTTAAAGTCTTAGCTACAGGATGTTATTGTAATCCACAAGAAGAAAAGCATATTGGAGGGGCATGTTGTCACATTTATTAAATGGCTTATTATGGGCTTTTCAGCAAAATGTAAATGGTAAAATGAATATAAAGCCACAAAGTTTACGAAACAGAAGAAATGTAAATTAATATTAAACCATTGTTTTGTCCAAAAATTATAGGAATTAATATAACCCTGCTCTGATAAAAATGACCTGCCCAGGCCAAAAATATCTGAGTGTGTGTGTGTGTATATATATATATATATATGTGTGTATGTATAACTCTGATGTATAACTCTCAATTAAAAAAAATTGTGACAACTAGCCCCTCATGTGACAACTAGCCCCAGTCTTCTCTATAAGCAGCACCTGGTCTCTCTCTTTCCCGCTTCCACTTGGACGCTGAGTGTAGCTTTAGATAATTGTTCCTCAGCTTTTCTATCAGTACACAATGGGACTAGTCTAAAGAATAATGAGCTTCTTATTCTAAGTGCATATAAAGACCAAATATGCTTTTAACAGGGTAATGATTCAAATGTGTTTTGTCAATGTTAGCTCAGCTTCATTTCTCATTTGCTCACTGATGTCAACTCGTAAAACATCTCAACACCTCATCAGAACTGCTCAGGCTGCATATAATAAGCCATATTTCTTCTGCTGACGATGCCGATGATGGTCTGTTGGGAGTTTGCAGGTCACAAGTATAAGTGTCAAGCAGAGTTCAATAATTAAACCTATTGTAATATTCAAAACATCTGCACATGTTGCATGTGGAATCCTCATCGGCCGTCTTGTCTTACGCGCTCATCTTTATTTCCACTAAATATATCAATGTTTGACTCTGGTCTTTGGTTATTGAGAGCTGAAATTGCGGTTCCATTCTTGATGATGTCTCACCCCGGGAATTTTTTTGATTGAAATAACAGCAAACACCTGGACTGAATTTGCTCTACCTGAAAGCAGCCCATCAAAGTCTATTTAATCCTTCATAAACGTTACTTATTGCACAATGTTTATATCAATATGAGGTCCGGGGGCCTCCAGAGCTGAAACCCGAGGAGACGGTTACCACTGCCTGAGTGGCTCATTAGCTTAATGGCTGTCTAAAGTTTCACTCAGGATGTATTGCTGTTATGGCTGAGAGCTTTGCGTTTCCCTTTTTTATGGCTCCCTCGGATTCTCAACGCCCAAGAACAGGGAAAGGGAGATGAACAAAACAAATAGGAAGGGAATGTGACACTTGTGCAGTATTGCTAGATTCAGTGCTGGAGTGTGGGTCGACTCAGCTTGTTAATAGGCTTGACAGAGACTCAAGGTCTGATTTTAAGTGACTGTCCTGTTCAGTGTCCATTGCACTGAGAACTGCACTGACCTCAGGTCAGACCTTTGACCTCGCTCTCCAGCTGGTGAATGGAGAACAGGGTGAGGTGTTCCCTATTTAATCCAGATCCCCACTTGCTCAGGCGGTGATGGAATGTCACAATCTACAAGTATGCAAGTATGTAGCTCCTAATTAAACCTCAATTTTGTTTGACCTAGTTGGAATAAATAAAATTTGAAACTGTTTTTGTTTGGCTGTTTTTTTTATTTAATTTTTGGCCTGAAATACTGTGGATGTGTGTGTATATATATATATATATTATTAGAGATGCACCAATGTATCGGCCAACAATCGGTATCGGCCGATAAAAGCTATTATTTTCATATATCTAGAAAAACATGCATGAATATCAGAAGGTAAGTTGAAAGATACAGTACAACCATATCATGTCTCATGTAATCACTCAATCAGTGTTTCAACCGTGGAAAGATGTCAATAAAACAGCTTGTATGTTGAATAAATTTGCCATGAAGACAAGTGCTTATGAAAACTACCTTATATGTGTAATTGAGTTGTATACAAACATTTTAGCTTTTATTTGAGTGTAGGCTAAATATTATATATGGAAATAAATAGCAGTTGAATGTAATAGCTGTGTTATTAATTTTAACCTTTAATATTATAGGATACCAAATGAGACGGTTATTTTTATAGTTTGCAGCATTATTTGGGAGAGATTTTTTTTCCATAAGAAAAACCAAACTATCGGCATCGGCCGAATTTTCATATCGGTGCATATTATTATAATATGTTTAATATATTACAAATACTGTATGTGTATGTATATATATAATAAGGACTTCAAAGACACAATTAGCATTATGTTGACATTATCTTCACTCTGTTATTATATTGACCTATTGAGAAGAGCTTTTGTGGTCATCATTACTGACTTATTCTGCTTAGTTAGTCATACTAAAATTGTCACGGACTTGATTTACAGGATATTGCTGTCTTCCTCTAAAACACAAATACAGTTGCAGCTGGGAAATGACACACTGCGTCAGTGGAGTAGCTCTTTCCAGTAAGAGAAATTTCAACTTCATTTTTATTAGACCTGACAGAAATGTTTCTCGGAGTCATTTGGGGAAAAAGTTGTGTGTTATTCTTTTGTCTTGACCTCACACACCAGTTGTCCATCTTGCTAAATGTAAGCAGGGCCAGAAATGTAGGTGTCCAATCATCTGACGCTACTCTTTAAATGTCCGTAGTAACTACTGGAACATTTACTTGTTGTGCTTTTTTTCTGATTGCGGTCTACAGCTAAATGGTGTGGAATAATTTGGATTCAGTCCATTAATTTGTGTTACTGATCATGTCTTCTTTTAAGTTATGTAACATGTGGTTTATGAGTCAAAGTCTAGGTCGTGATGCTTGTAAATGTGTTTTTCTTCAATTACAGGCACATTGGTGTGCTGGGGTTGATTTTTATTAAAGCTAACAGATTTTTTTCAAGTTTCTTTTGTTGGTCATATTAAAACTGTCCGATTTTTTTAAACATGCATTTATTATTTATTTTTCTACTTTTCAAATACCCTTTGTTTATAGTTTTTGTTTTGCCCTTGTCGTTCAGTCTTAAAATATGAAAATCCATTATAAAATAAACTATTCCATATATACAACTTGTGTGAAATTGGCTTGATCTATCAATTGTTTCAAACATCACAACT
Organism: Tiaroga cobitis; assembly: GCA_030578255.1. Lineage (NCBI taxonomy): Eukaryota > Metazoa > Chordata > Actinopteri > Cypriniformes > Leuciscidae > Tiaroga > Tiaroga cobitis. The sequence continues at coordinate 39,197,857 of CM060606.1, forward strand.
ATCCCTCATTTTTGGTGTCATTTCAACCAGACCAAACAATTCTGGCCCTAAAATAGTTTTATCAAAAGTTTTTTGGGTTTTTTTTGTGCACTTTGTTACCAAAGACAAATTTATTTGTATTTATTTTTGGGGACAGCAAGTGCCCATAGTTGAAGAAACACCCAATTCCGAGTTCCCTCTCATTTACACTTCATTTGTCAGAAACAACTTCATATTTAGTCATTACTATAACTCATTATTTTGAGCTTTACAAGAACTGAGAAAGAAAAGTGTTTGAGAAAATTAGGAAATGTTCTCATTTTTATTGCTTGCTAAAAGTAGTCTTTGTCCTTTTTAATTCATGAAATTCTTATAAACACATTACCCACAAACAATCTTGGCACAGCGGCGGCAAAGCCGTTACGGCCCAGTGAGTCTTTTCATGCTCAATAGCAAGGGCTTGAGTTTTATTTCGGCTCCCGCGGAGAAAGCCAGCGTGCTCACTCGCATTTGTGCTCCTATACAGAGATGGTGTGATTGCTTGTGAACGGATGTAAGGTCTTGCTGTTGGACAGATGGATTTGGAGCTGTTATCTTTCCTTCTTACCGCTGTAAGGAAGCTATTCTCCATCACCCCGGTACTCTTGACCCTGCTTGACCCGGTCTGCCCACAGACCTCTTCGACAGGCTATTTCCACTTGGTACAAGGGGCTGAGCGAGCGCCAGGCTTGCTTGCCTTTGGACGGAAGCATCAAGCTTCCTCCTCTTGTCTATGTAAGGCCCTAGAATCTCTCGCACTCACACTTCTATTACCCCCACGACTGTATGTTTATGGGTTTCACAGACCATGGTGTGAGATTCAGCCAAACGCATCAGCCCCTTTGGGGTCACTGCGCTTTTGACCTCGCTAGGAATTATTTGAATGATTTCATAGCTTTTACAGGAGCGATGGCCCCTCTCCTCGGTGTCAGAGAAGGTTTCTTTATATTTACGCGAGTCATTTTTGGATAAAGAATTAGTCTTTAGAGGGAAACACTGATCATCTGCAGTGTGTACGTGAGCTATTTGTAATTTGAATGTCATGGCTTCAGCATTTGATTATTGACTCTCATAATAAAGGTTGTGCCTGTTATGTTTACAGTTTTTCGCAAAAACAGCTGCAGACAGGCAAAGATGGATGTGACCTGGTGAAATTCAGTGCCGCGTTTTTCGGATCACATATTTACAGTGAGCTTGACGACATATTGACTGTGCTTTGGGTACTTGTTGAGTTGTTGTGGAAGAAAGGGAGATGCCTCATGTCAAGTCCTGATTTATGTGCTGCTCGGGATAAATTGTATCCCGAACTCACTTTTCCACTTTGTCATCTGTGATTAACATGCAGTTCACACGCACCCCTAAACAAGCAACCATTTTTCAGCCCGCCATTGTCCGTCACCCTGTCTCCTTGCAGCGACAGCCACTCACCCCGGCGTCTTCTCAACACGTCCAGGGCTCAGAGGTCATATTGGTGTGGTGAAGAGAGAGTGAGAAGTCACATTGTTGAAAGATACTTGTGATAGTGGTGTTTTTTGGATCATGGGGGAGGTGGGATTATGTCTGCTAAACAGTCAACAGGCACATGGGAAGTCATTATTAATCAGTTCTTCTCTCTTCTCACATACCAGCTGATTTCTGTTAGAGCGAGTCACTGATTGATTGAACGCATTGGTGATTAATCTGTCTACAGATGCATATAGCTTCAAAAATGAACTGTTTATGCCCTAATTTTGTATTTATCAAAGGTTTTTTGACTTGTGTGATGTTGAATAATAGTATTTTCTAGAAGGAAGACCGAATTAAATAAGTCTGGTAAGTTGAATGTAAGAAATAAAGTTGCATTATTAGATATACAGTCACAATTACAAGATATTAATGCACAGTTGTAAGATATAAAGTCACGTCTTGAGATACAAAGGCAAATTAGGAGAAATAAATTTCCAATTTAAAGTCAATATAGTGGGGGGTGGCAGAAACATTTTTGCTTTTTCAAGAAATAGTTCTTCTTATTTTCAATTTTGCTTTATTATTTTGTGGAAACCATGATATATTTTTTCTGGATTCTTTGATGAAAAGAAAGTTTAAAAGAATAGCATTTATTTGAAATATTATGAATGTCCTTTCTGTCAATTTGATTAATTGAATGTGCCCTTGATGAATAAAAGTATTAGTTTCTTAAAAAAAGAAATAAAATATTTTGAATGGTAGTGTGTTGCTACATGGTCACCAAAGTTAATTGACTTTCCTTAAAGAGACCTTCATGAAGAGTGTAAACACTATTTGTGATTTTGGGTCAGCACCCCCTGTTTGTTTGTAGAATGGGGGCTAGGTAGAAGGTGGTGGTATTGTTTGGGAAATCTGTTTGGAAACAATCAGTATTTTTGCAATTCCATTTCTTACCGCTAATGGTACAGAAACTGCATATGCTTCACCTTTAAGGTGTGAACCAGGAAATGCAGTCCAGTATTTAAAGGGGAAACATTCTTATCTTTGCCTGATTAAGACCCCGGGCCCCTGACCTTACTCGCCACTTACATAACGCACAGAAACTTCCCAACATCTGCAGCACAGAAGACGGAGAGACAGATGGGGGAGGAGGACTTCTGAAGGTTTTCTCACGCTCTCGAGTTTTAAGTGTGAAAGCCTATTTACAGTAGAGGGATTGTGTGGAGCATGTGTTGCCATTATCACCGATAACCCCCGTGGTCACTGCCATGGACCTGCCCTTTGTGGGCCCTTGACGGACCCTGCACATGCTCAGGATGAGAGAATACACAATACATCACCCCAAAGATGCAACTGATCGATTGATGAACTCTGAGAGATCAAAGTTTGACGCAAATTGTTGCTTTTATTTGTCTTTTGTGCCCTGCTTAGATGACATCATCTGACACACTGCTCCATTTCTGCTCTGAAACTAAGACAAGATTGAAGCAGTCCTCCAGATATGTTGTCTTCACGCCAAACGGGAGAATTTATTGCCCGTTTTAGGGTCGGTAACAGTTTACTGAGGAGAACGGAGCTGAGCTTCATTGTCCGCCGTCATCTGGTCAGGAAGGCTCCTGGGAGCTGATAAATGGAGAAATTCTATAGTGAGGCAGTCCAGGGTAAAAAAGACTGACCGTAGGTCTCTCTCCATTACTCATCCTTTTATTTATTTATTTGTTCAGGGAATAAAGTGCTAAATTTATGACTTGTGCTGGCTCCATAATCAGAAGAGGAATTTGCAAGGCAGTAAAACGTTTCATTGTTCCAGTTGCCTCTGGCACACTATAATCTAAAATGAAACCAGTGTTCTTCTGTAAAAGAGGATGATTGTGGACTTATTGACAGCTTAATTTGGTTCTTCTAATGAAAATGTGGAGAAAAACTTTCAGTTGCAGAACACGTGTAGGGGGGCGTTCATCGCTATTAATACTTTTATAGGAATTTAAAAGTTCGATTTCAGTTGGACTAAAGCATTAACTTGTCATATATACGTTTTAATCTAAAGTCACAATAAAATATTTGCAATTGTGAGTCAAAAAGTAGAAAGTAAATGCCCAGGTTTTGTTGTTTGCTTTTTAGCGCTGTTTTTTTCTTTTCTTCAAAAGTGCGTTCAATTTATTTTTTTGCCATTATTTGAGCTAAAGAAACAGCTTTTGAAGCCATTGTTATGGTTTACTTAATACTACATATTAAGAATGAACATACCTAGATAATTCAATTTGGTTTTGTAATCCAACCACAACTGGTCTCTGCTTTGTGTGACGTACAGTATTTGAAGGAATATTCCGGGTTCATTATAAGCATTCAGTCTACAAGATTTGTGAAATAATGTTGGTTACCACAAAACATTTTTGACTTGTTGGCATTCGTCTGTCTCTGGAGACAATGGAATATGCGTCAAGGAGTCTCTGTGGTTGGTTTGCAGCGCCTGCTGTGACTGTACAGTCCGATTTTGGAGTGGCAGGCTCTGTTGCAGTTGCTGCAGATGTAGTATGTGCCTGGGTCTGCTTGTTCTATATCTGCTAATGCAACCCTCTGCCGTCTGTGCTTTTTCCGCTCTTCCCACTCGTACTCTCTTTTCTTCTCAGACACCTTGATGCTTGCTTTGACCGCTTACAATGAAAGTGAATGGTGCCAGTTTTAGAGAATTTAAAAGCAATGTGAAGCTCATAAAAACATTAATTCTTTACATTATTATCAGCGCAAACAACACATGGTGACAAAGTTGTAAAATTGTGTGAAACTTTACACAAAAGATTATTAAGCAATATTTCCCCCCACACTAAAATCATAATAACACACATTATTTCTTATGGCTATAATATTGAAACCTTATTTTAATGTTTACAAATTGGCCCTTAAAATTTTGGGGTTGGTAAGATTTTGAAAGAAGCCTCTAATGCTCTCCAAGACATATTTGACATATTTGATCAAAAGTGCAATGAAAAACGTAATATTGTGCTTTTTTTCTATTTTAATATATTATAAAGCAGCCACTACTGCGGTCTTAATTGTCTCATGATCCTTCATAAATCATTTTAATATGATGATTTGGTGCTCAAGAAACATTTCTTATTATTATCAATGTTTAAAACTGATGTACTGCATAATATTTTGTTGAAACTGTGATAGATTTTTTTTTCAGGATTTATTGATTATGAACAGAATTGGTTTTATATAATTATTTTGTAACAATGTAAAGGTCTTTACTTTCACTTTGTTCAATTTAATGTGTCCTTGACCTTTCTAAATAAAAGTATTTATTTAAATAAAAAAGTGACCCCCAAACGTTGAATGGTGTAGCTCATTGTAACCCAGGTTTTTGTTTTTCTAATAGGAAACAATGGACCAGTTGAAATTCATTTTTGTGGTAATCAACATTATTCCCAGAATGCTGTCGATTTGTCATGACTTCTTCTGAATACAGAATATTCTTTTAAAGCTTCAAATTTCCGAGTTACGCATTATGTATACTTGAACAGACAGATTACTGTAACTCGATTAGAACTATGCAAGTAAACACACCGAATGTTTCGGAAGATCTTTGACCTTCTGATTGGAAGATAATTCAACATTAGTTAGAAGAACACCAGCTGGAGGTGACCTTATTTTCCTGAGAGCACAGTGACGCATTGATTCTGAGGCGGCTGCAGTCGCTCGCAACCTGCTATCTTGCCTTTCAAACTTTTGAGGTTTTGAGACATCTGTCTCTGTGTTCTTTGACTTGTATATTGTGCTTTCACTTTATTTATTTTCAAGTAATTATTTCCAAATCCTGCAGCAGACTGATTTGGCACTTGCATGTAATTTGTGATGTAGCTTTTCAGCCCCTTCTAGTTTCCTGTTAACATGCATTGACAGCATCGCAGCCGCCACGGCACAAGATGGATGGGGGAGTCCGCTTGTGACATCTTAAACATGTTACTTTTGAATGTCCGTTTATTTGAATTCTTGAGAGTTGTGATCACATTTAAGTAATACTCTTAGATTCACTCTATAGGGGAGCAAATACTGTGGAAAACCGAGAAACCACTGCGAAATGAAATGTAGTTTTATGTAGAACATTGGTTTATTTAAGTCAGACCTTTGAGTGTGGATGTAATATGGCACTTTTATTTATTTTTATAGTGCGAGTAGTAGTAACTGATGAATTTGCACTTTAAATGGCAGAACATTGTGTTTTAAATTCTCCTTGTGCAATTACCACTCATTATTATAAGCCGGTTACAGAGTGAATTACTTTTACTCTTGGCTGTCATATATGTCTGTATTCTTTTATACTGCATTTATTTTATTTTTGTCTTTAATTGGCGGGATAACTGTTTGTGCTCTCCATTACCACAGAAAAAAAATTCTGAATCATCCCTAACTTTTGGGGAAAGAAAAAAAAAACAGTGGAAGTCTGGGCAAAGGATTGGGCTGGAGTAGCCTAAATGTACTTTAAATCGTATTAAACATTGCAAGATGTAACACGAGACCATCGTGTTCAAAGGTTTGCAGTCCAATTCATGATGGTCATGCAACTTTGAACCCTGTATAACTTTTGCACAATATGCAGATAGACACCAGAAAGGAATTACGCTGGTAACGCAAAACCAGACATTAATGTAGTCTCACCACTGCAATTTTACAGGTCAAATAACACATTTCAGAACGTGAGATGTGCTTTAAAAAAATACAAGCTTCACATTTCTGATTTTAAATCCCCTGCAATGCCTTTCCCCATAGACTTCCATTGTAAGTCTAATACCACAAACATGGTTTCTATTTGTATTTACAAACTGAGGCAATTAAAAATTATTTTCTGTGGCATATTCAATTTGAGAACTGCATCAAACTATTTTCTACAAACCTTTTTAAAAAAAACACACTTTCAGAATTCCTGACTACTTGTTTCTGGGCAAACATGGCATACTTATTTCAAATGAAAAGTATATGTAGGTCAGGTGGGGGAAAGACCACCTGTCTGTTATTATTCCACCTGATCCATAATTTAATAAGGCATAAACCAAATGGATGAGCTGCAATAATGCAGGTATCTACTTTCCCCACTGCAAGGCAGTAATCCAATACTGCAGATCAACGGAATTTAAAAGCTGGATTGTGCCAATGGTGGAATGGTGTATCCTAGTGACTAAATCTGTAACACAGACTGTGTCCCGCATGATGAAACAGTCTGATCATTTGGACTGTAAATGCAAAGAGAAAATTATCCCAGTCTATTAGAACATCTGTGTAATTGTATGTATAATGATAATTCGTTACATTTATATAGCGCTTTTCTGGGTACTCAAAGTGCTTTACATAGAAGTGGGAATCTCTACAACCACCACCAATGTGCAGCATCCACCTGGATGATGCGACGGCAGCCATATTGCGCCAGAACGCCCACCACACACCAGCTTATTGATGGAGAGGAGACAGTGATGAAGCCAATCAGTATATGGGGATGATTAGGAGGCCATGATGGACAGAGGCCAAGGGACAAATTTAGCCGGGGTTACACCCCTACTCTTTTTCGAAGGACATCCTGGGATTTTTAATGACCACAGAGAGTCAGGACCTCGGTTTAACGTCTCATCCGAAGGACGGATTATGGATTATGGATGTATGGTTTTGTCCAGTATGCTAATGCAGATTCAACATCCTAAACATGCTCAGCTCAGAATCAGCTCAGATTATGTTTGATGATGTTTTCTGCAGTCATATCAGTCAGACTGCTCAATCATTCCATGACACATCAAACACCGTTTGAACATGTTCTGCCAGTGAAAGAAAGGAATTTGAGCTCTTTTCATTGAAAGACTTTCCCTACTGTAACATTCAAATCAAATATGCCACCTTCATCTTAGGTTGTACTAACTTATTGTCATTGGTTATTGTGTGACTATTTGAACGGTATGTTTCATTTACTCCCAAATGTGGTAGGTAAAGGCCTTGAGGTCTTCAAGTGATCGATCAGCTCTACTACCTTCAGTGGCTGTTCTCGCTCTTAAAGCAACACCAAGTAACTTTTCCTCTATGGTCGCACTACAGGTTGGAAGCAGAATTGTCCATTACCGCTGTCGTAAATAATTTAGCCTACCGCAGCCTACTGTCGCACGCACGCTCGTTGTTTATCCAGCACCGGCTTTGGAATGAACGATGTCCACAGACAAGGTAGAGTATGTTGCATTATTTCATGAAAGTATGATGTATTGCGACATCAGAAACGAAGAAAAACTAAATAATGACTATTGTAACGCTTGACGTAAAGCAAGTCAAATTAGAACAACAGAAGCGCGACCCGATCTGGCAATCTTACATAGCGTGGTTATAGCAGATATAGGACCGCAAAGTGGAGGCATAAGTGCCTTTCACCCTGTTACGACTTGATGAACCACTGAAACAATTTTGGAAACATTATTTTATGGTAAAAAATCTTACTTAGTGTTGCTTTAAACACTGCCATCAGAAGGAAGGACAGCAGAGGCAGTTTGTCTGCAGGTTTCTGTCTGTAAACCCAGGTCTCGTACGATCACGTCGCAGATCAAGACCCCATTCAAGGACACAGCTTTGTATATCTCCGTTTAGTTCTGGTCAACCAAGTTGATTTTGTCACTGTAAGCAAGACAGAATGGAAAAAAAAATAAAGTGTGCCCACTCCTAATGCCCTTGGCTTCTAGTCCAGGAAGACTTGAGTAAGCATGCCCAGGGTTCTGTCCCCATTTCCACACCAATATAGACTGATTTTATCTGCTTGCATTTAACAGAGCTTGTCGTTTGCATTGCAATATTCCTTTTCTTCTTTCTAGTTTCCTGTGCATTTGTGTTATGCAAACTGGCAGCGTATGCGAAGAGGGTATTTTCCACTCAGACCTCCCTTTGACGTCTAAACTCCCAGATCTGACCACTTGGAAAAGGGTTCTCGCAGATTCCAAACAGGCACTGCGGAGCACAAAGCATGTGCTAAACAGCCCGAGTTGCTGTGTAAAAATTCCTTGTGTAATGTCAACAAACCCCCGCATAACAAGATCTCACCTCACCGACATTATCACGTCGGCTGATTTGCTTATACTTGTGAGGAGAAATGACAGTATGCTTGTGTAATTTTGCTGGCAGAACAGAACGAGTATGTTTAAAAATTCCACTTATTAATGCGTAAACGAAAAGCCCCGAATAACGTCAGCGTTACATATGTTAAAGCATTTTTCAAATCCCATCTCTTGGGATTTGGAAATGACACCACTGGGGTGCATTACAGGTTAATATGGGAAAGTGAGGTTGGTTATAAATGGTGAATATTATTCCCAAGAGCCTTAAAGGCTCTTAAGACCTTTCCTCATGACCCTGCTCGGAGAGAAAAACAAACCTTGAGCGTTTCTCAACTTCATTCCGACCCCACATCCAGCCCCCTACACAAACACCAGACATATGCTTTCTCCCTCACACTTCCATGAATCTTTGAACCTGTTGTATATTCAAATCATAGATCTAAATCTCCATTATTTGTATAAAAAATGCTTAAATTATGATTGATTATGCACTTTTTTTTTTCAATTTTGTGGAATCAGTTACACTCTTACTTCTCTTCCAGCTCATTTTCCATGACTTATAAGCCAAGCACACACTGCAAGACCTGTCAGGCTTTCATTTTTTTAAGTCTGCAACTATTTTGCGACAAAAAGCTCCAGATTGAAGCCAACTTGCAGCATGTGCCCATCACGTATTCTCTTGCTGCACCTAGTCACAGTTGCTACTGTCTTATTAATATATTTTTACACAAAAGAAAAAGTCATACTTTTTTGGGATGACATTAGGGTGAGTAAATTGTCAATTTTAATTTTGGGTGAACTATCCGTTTAACTCTTAAACAAAGAATGAATTTAAAGACCATAAATATAGTTGAAGAGGATTTTATCTTTTAATTATTCAAACTTTTTGATGCCAGTGACCCAAATTCCTAAAATATAACGACTGCTATTTTCATGTATGACCCATTAACTATGTTTGAAAAATGAAGTGAAAAGTGTGATATAATAAAGACAACATGTTAATTCCTAAATTATAGGAATTAAATAATTCAATCTTTAGAAATCAAAATGAAACTAATATTATCAAGAATTTTTTTTTATGATTTTGCTAAATTGCCTTTTAATATGATTTTTTGTTAATATATTGCAATTAAATGATTCAATCTTTAGAAATCAGTAATATAATCAAATAGTTTTTTTTTTTTTTATTGTGTTAAAGATTCAATTAATGGTAACAGTTTATTTTGATGGTTCACTTTGGACATTCTACTAAGTTACTAGTAACTTTGCAACTACATATCAAATTAGTCTACTAACCCAAACCTTACTAATACTTTAATGAGAGTTAGTTGACGTGTAGTTGCAAAGTTACTTATAGTTAGTAGAATGTCTAAAGTTGACAATCGAAATAGTGTTACCTAATTATCTCAAGTTAGCATGATAACTTTGACATTTAACATTTTTAAAAATTTGTTTAATTCAAATTCCTCATGCCCCGTTTACTCATCAACACACTGTGGGTCAAATCTTGTAAATTGCATGTTACAATCATTCGCGCAGATGTGGCTTCTGTCTGTTACCGATTTCCCTATCTGTTTCTCTTTTTCCTTTCTTTGTTTACAGTGACACATAAAGCGTCATCAGGGTGATTACATCTGACAGCACTCCAATACACACACACACCGGCCAGCCAATTACACGGACACAAAAACATATCATCTCATTCATCTTTATGCCATGCAGCACACATTTCGATTACACAGAGAGGAAAAGAATACTGTTTTAGTTTCTCGCCGCTGACAGCTTTCATAAATAGTATCAAGTCTACCGTCAGTCTAAGCAAAGCGTTGCAAACATGAGACCGTTTGATCAATTTCAAACAGACTGTTTGAAAATCGACTCTGTAACATTTGTTTCTATAAACATTGGTGCATTTAGGTTATAAATCTTAATCCGCACGTGGGCGGTTGTACCGCACAAGACACTCGTGTCTAAACACCTTTGTCTCAGCTTCTGAAATATAGTTCAGGAAGTTTGAGTAAATAGTCCCGTCTCCCTAAGGACATGACGGTGAACGGTGCTGCGAATGTAAGAAAAACAACAGAAACAACTTATTAAAGGGGGGATAGTTCACCCAAAACTGAAAATTCTGTCATTAATTACTCACTCTCATGCTGTTCCAAACCCGTAAGACTTTCGTTCATCTTTGGAACACAAATGAAGATGTTTTTGATAAAATCTGAGCGCTTTCTGTCCCTCCACTGACAGTTACGCAACTACCAATTTGATTCTTCAAAAAGTTCATAAAGAGATCGTAAAACTAATCCATATGAATTGAGCGGTTTAGAAACATTTAGACTCAATCACTTTATATGATGAACAGATTGAATTTAGTATTTTATTCACATAAACATTCAACTCACACATCAGTTGTGGTAAACGGAAGCTCAAGCATGTTCGCTTAATGTGCGAGAACCAACGAGGTTCATTCTCATGTGTTACGCAGCAGGTCTAAGCTTCTGCAAGAACCAATGAGGTTCATTTTCATGTGTAAAGTGGCACATTTAAGCTTCCGCATGAACCAATAGGGTTTGTTCTCGTGCGTCAAGCAGGTTCTGTTGAGCCTCTGTTTATGTTCACTGATTAGTTTTACGATCTCTTTAAACTTTTTGAAACGTTAAAGTGGTAGTTGCGTAGCTGTCACTGGAGGGACATAAAGCTCTCAGATTTCATTAAAAAAAATCTTCATTCATATTCTGAAGATGAACAAAGGGTTTGGAACGACATGAGTAAACAATGACAGAATTTTCATTTTTGGGTGAACTATCCCTTTAAGCTTTTTTTTCTCGAGCTTTGAGCTGTAGCCTTATGGTGTATGATCAGTCTTGTTTGACCAATAGTATTACAAGTGCGATCAATAGGCCATACAGGCGTGGGAAGACTTAGTAGTTGGTCTATCACACATTCCTTCCCCCGCCTACCTGTATTAGATGACCTCTTAAACAACTCCAATTACCCGGCCACTGACAGACGGACAGATGAGACACTGCTCCGGGGGTCTGCAGACGTCTGAACGAAAGAAACGCGTGAGGGAAGAGAAGGAATGAGGGAATGATTGGGAGAGCAGAGCTCAGACAGCGGAGGGAAGCACTGATTGACATAAGATAAATCTCTCAGCGGTTAGGATCTCTGCTAGACCATTAGCAAAGTCATCATCACGCGTTGTTCTTCACCCTGTATGTGTCCCCCAAATCTGTCCTGTCCATTTCTGGAGTTTCCCCAAGTGCTATTAATTGTCAACTTGTTCAGCGTAGTTACAAAATACACAGTTGATCTCGTAGCCAGGCACCACGATGTTTACCACAATGAGTTTTAGTCTTGGTGGAAACAGATTAGAGGAGCAGTCATTAATAATGTTAAACTATGTTTCTCATACACTATATGGGGAGACAAATGTGGGCATGTTTTATGAACATGTTTGCCAAATCTTAATTTTACACTATATAATGACATTGAGTAGTGTGCTTCTATCTTTGTGGCAAGAGTTATTGGAGGATTATTTTCTGTACTAGTATGACAATATGCCTCTACACAAGACTGGGTAACAATATTGATTTGCCTGATTTTTAAATGTATTTGCGAAGAGCTGCCCGTCCTGCAAATGTCATTGCATTCTGCTGCACTGACGCAGCTGCATAGTTTGGCCACGAAAGAAATCAGGTTTTACCTTAGTTGGAAATGAGAGTATAGTCTGTTTTGATTGTGATGCATGTGATTATAAGACATTATATGACAATACATTAAATAGCAAAAGAAAATAATTTCTTTTGAGTTGAGTTGCGCAACGTGTCCAGTGTAGTCCGATTTACGAACAAATCAGTACTCTTATCAGACAGTTCTTTTTAGTGGATCAAAAACATACAGCATGATCAGTGTTGTTGGTAAGATTTTTTTTTTTAATCAAGCCCATGTTCACCAAGGCCGCATGTATTTGACTTAAAAAGTACAAATGTAATATTGTGAAATAATTGTAATTTAAAATAACAGTTTTCTATTTTAATGAATTTTGAAATGTCTTTTATTAATGGCAATGCTGAATTTTTAGCATCATTCCCATCAGTGTCACATGATCCTTCAAAAAACATTCTAATATGCTGATTTGGTGCTTAAGAAACATTTCTTATTATTATGTTAAAAATAGTTGTGCTGCTTAATTTTTTTTAATATTAAAGGGATAGTTCACCCAAAAAAAGGTAAAACTTTTAGAATGTTACAAAAATCTATATTTCAAATAAATGCTGTTCAAAAAAAACATTTCACTGCATATTATTAAAGGGATAGCACACCCAAAAATAAAAATTTTGTCGTAACGTTTTGTCACCCTCAAGTTGTTCCAAACTTGAGTTTCTTTCTTCTGTTGAACACAAAGATATTTTGAAGAATGTTGGTAATCAAACAGTTGATGGTAACCATTGACTTCCATTGTAGGAAAAAAATATATGGAAGTAAATGGCTACCTACTGTCTGGTTAATAACATTATTCAAAATATATTATTTTGTGTTCCACAGAAGAAAGAAACTCATACAGGTTTGGAACAACTTGAGGGTGAGTAAGTTATGACAATTTTTTTTTTTTTTTGGTTGAACTATCCTTTAATAACATAATATGCAGTGAAATGTGTTTTGAACAGCGTTTATTTGAAATATAGATTTGAAGTTTTTACTGTCACTTTTGATCAGTTTAATGCATTTTGAATAAAACAAATGTATGCTTAAGAAAAGTATAAATTTGTGCAAAAAATTAACAGTAGTGTAAGCAATGGACATTATAACTGAAATAAACCCAAATCAGAATCCAGTTGAATTAAGAGCTTGTGAATCAGAAATCTGCATCGATACCTAGTCCTAGTGCACAAAATGAGGTCCATAAAAAATGATTTACTTAGACGTGAAAGAACTAGAATGGTATGCACAAAGCATTGATGTTGAAACCTTGGAACTGCATTCTAGAATTTCTTGGGTTTAAGTCATATTAAATTGAGCACCAACTGCTGTTGAGGAATCAGGAAGTGAAGCTTCAACTGAAGATTTATTATTCTCTGAATTTATTACTTCTGTTTTCATATTTCCAGCAAAATGGCTTGGTGGAATTTATTTCTCTCTGTGAAGACCCGTTTGTAACTGGAGAAAATTGTCGAGTGCAAAATCATATCCCCATTGATCAATGGCACATGGTGGTTTTAGTATCAGTTTCCTTGGATGTAGAGGAAGCATTTGTACAAGGTCAGTTGTTGCTCCCAGTGTACTGACACATGCAAAGACAACTCACTTGGATTAGCAGTCATCCACACTGGCAAGCCGATGTATTGGTTTCATCTGTTGTAACTTGGAGGTCCGTATCAGTGTTGACTGATTCCTTTTATTCCATGTCTGCCTAAAATATTGAATAAATAACCCTCTTTTTAACATGACTGATGCTCAAATTGTCGACCACCCCTGCTGGATAGGCTGCCCCTCAGCCTGAATTGAATTTAATGTAAATAATTTTTTTTTTTTTTTTAAACCTGAGCTTTGTGAGGTAATGTGTAGATAAATGGACAGACTAACTGTTTGTATGGAACCAGTCCTTTTGTTCTGCTTTATGTATTCAGCTTGTTGGTCTTGTTTAAAATGTTCTAAAGTTGAATCAAGTTCCATTTTGTTTTTAACCTGTAACTTTGATCATTGAACAAGCTTTGTTGTTTATTTATATAACACTTTAGCCTATTCGATTAGATTTCAAATGGCTGATCATATCAATAAAGATTCTGAAAACATTGCAGCTGCATCAGTATATGAAAGGTTAGCTTAACTTCTTTTTTGTCTTATGTTGTAAATAGGTTTGTGGGGTTATGTGTTGGGTGAACTTGTAATGACAATAACAATGAAAGCACACATTTAGCTAACCAGCAGCAAAGGAACACACCTGAACATATCTTGGGATTTAATTTATTCCATAAGCTTACGTTTTACTATTATTTTAGAAAAATTGGCCCCTGGTTACACGACCCTTTTTCCTGTTTATTTTGTCCAAAAAGCGAAAGAGGTCTTTGTCAGACAGCCCTTCGAGAAGTTCAACAATCAAAGAGCCTTCTCATTGGAAACAGATGACACTTCTTCTGGCTCGCACCACAGTTTTGGAAAAAGAGACGGGTTGAATGACCTCTTAGATGCCAGTGCAATTTCGTTTAAAACCAACTTCTTAAATTGTTTGCATATTCATTTGATTCAGCGCTGTGGTTTGTGTTTGCAGAGTATGAACTATATGACAGCAGTTGAGTAAGACTGTTGAGTTTATGTGGTCACTGTGGTATTTTGAAGTTTATCATACATACCAGTTTGGTAAATCTTTGGAGTTCCAACTAAATGATGTGTTCACAGAGATATTGAACAGTGCTAAATGATATTAAAGCTGCTCTGCCACTGGTGGGCCGCTAAGCTGCAGGCAATGTTGACTAACACTGTAATTCTAACGCTGATGTTGAGTCAAATCAGTATTCGCTTATGTGATACTGCCAGTTCAGACCTTCATATAATACTGTAGGCCAAACTATTAAGTTTTAAATTGTTTTTGTTTAAAGTAGTTATATTTGCTTTCTTTGGCCATGTCACCCCATTAAAATGTTGAGATAGATACAATTTCAAAAGTGAAATCGCTCAAAGTAACATTAATTTCATTATAATCTTGACTAAAATATTTTACAGGAGACAGATCACATGAGCTCCACTGACTTTACTCCTGTTGATTCATCTGAATCCCAATTAGGATGACAGTCTCAAACTTAAACAGGTTAATTTATACAAAAATACCATAACTCCAAAGCATAGAGCTACAGGGACTCAAACTGGTGAATCAATTTAAATGAATTGTCCGAACCAACTGATTCACTAGAATGAATCAGACTTTCCAAATTTACATTAGAATGACGACCGTTTAGGACAAACCGATTTACTAAATGAATCAGACTTTCCAATGCTACGTATGAGAGGGAGGACTGTTTAAGATAAACTGATTCACTAGAATGAACCATACTTTCCAATGCTACATATGAGAGGGAGGACAATTAAGGGTTAACCGATTCACTGAAATGAATCAAACTTTCCAAATATGAGAGGAGGGAGCTTTCAGGATGAACCGATTCACTAGAATGATTGAGTCTTTCTTACTCTGCATACTCAGAGGTTAAAAACAGTGATATAGCATAATTTGTGCTACTCCCCTTCTTGTTGGATTAAAAAGCTATTTACTGGAAAAGCTACAATATTATGAAAATAGGCCTTGTACACAGTATACTTAATTTTGGCTGCACTCAAATCTGAATCTTTCGAAACCCGTATAAGAGAGACGTGACCGGGTGGAATATTACACCCATGCCCGCAGTTTACCCAGCTGCTTTGCATGTTTAAAACAAACTCAACATCTGCTTTTACTTCATGTTTTACTCTTAGAAAGGAGGGTGAAGGGTTGAGTGAATGGACTGACTGAATACAACACTGCTGCTGGTTTCTTCTGGATCATATGAGCAGGATATTAGACAGGGATTTGGACATTCTAGAGTTAGCTTAATTTGTGACTGGAAAAATCGGTCTGTGTGATGCCTGCCGTCGCACAGCAGGAATTTATTTAGCTTTAAGACCCCAGTCGACAGAAATAAATTGTTGTTTCCCCCTTCTCTTTTCCTTTCTAAGTCATTTCTGGTGACAGTCACCTGCTGTGATGTGGTTCTCTCTCCATAGTTTGACCTTTATCCGGACTGCTGCCTTAAGTAATCGCTCCTGTGTTCACCAGCAGGCCAGGAAAAGATGAATGATCTGTTATTCCACAACCCGGCTCAGCTCTCCTCCAAACTAATTACACACTTACCCACAGAAAACAAACAAACACAGCACTGAACTTCACTCGACTCTATTGGCGGTTCCTCCTCCTCCTCTTTTCCCAAAGTGAAGCGCCTCAGAATGTATCCCAATAAACTTTCCACCTCTCCTGAGTTCAGTGGGGGTCTGTCCAGCTTCGTGACCCAGCTGTTTGGTGCTGCTCCACGCATTAATTACGAGAACTGACATTTAGTGCAGCCCTAAAAATAACTGCAATCACGCACTGGTGACGGTGATTAGGAAGTGTTGATGCCCTGCTTGACGGGTAGCAAAGAAACGTCCCTCTGTTTCCTCTAGCAGCGTAGCCATGGCAGCGCAGTGACCCTGTCCCACAGGTGTGGATGGGTGTTTGTTTTGAAAGCACTTAGTGCTCAGTTGCCCCTCAACTCCACGTCTCACTACACCTCTGTGGAATTTCTGGCATTCTGCGCTCTTGCAGCATCATGTTTTTCTTCTTATTATTTTTTTTATAGAGAGAGGGGGGGGGGGCTCTCACATTTTATTACCATCCCAGCATCTCAAAACTAAACAAAACATTTAAAGTACAAATAGGTGAGAGAGTGTCCAAAACAAGATGCTCTTTGTTGTGCAATTAGAGTGAGATCCCGAATCCAGGCACGTCTGGCATGGCCGCCGCTAAGCAGTGCGCATTGTACGCAAAGAAACGCAAGTAGCATGCAGTTTGCGGTTGGCTGCTTCTGATGGAGATAACCTTTATAATCTGGCACTGGCACGCTGATGAGATGTGCTCTGTGCCTGTAGGTGTTGACTTGGGTGGACCCAGCTGTGAATCAGGGCTGCAGTGAGCAGAATGCATTGGAGACGATGCGCCTTGCAGTTTAGAGTCCAGTGGCTCTGCATAACTATGCTTAAGAGATTTTTCGTTATGGGCAAATAATACGTCCTGCTTGTAGTTGCTTTCTGTTTCTTGGTTTTAGATGTATCTTTGCACAGTAGAGGGACTAGGGATATTTTGATTTGTTAATTTATTAATTTAGTTTTACAACTACATTTTTAGTTTAATTATGTGAGTTTTTATAGCCTATATAAAAACGTATGTATATGATGTAAATAAATTAATAAATAAGCTGAACTTTCAGCAGCCATTACTCCAGTTTTCTGTGTCACATGATCCTTCAGAAATCATTCTAATATGTGGATTTGCTCAAAGAAACAATTCTTGTTATTATCAATGTTGAAAGAATTTGTGCTGCTTAATATTCTTTAAGATAATTTGATATGATAATTGTTTTCTCCGTATTAGAAAGTTCAAAAGAACAGCTGTCAGTTAACGTACCTGTCAAAAGTTTTTGAAGGAAGTCTCTTATGCTCACCAAGGCTACATTTATTTAATCAATAAAATACAGTAAAAACAGCAACTGGAGTAAAAAGACTGGAGTAATGATCTATTCTTAATATCCATAATAGAGAACAATTATTTTACGGTAAAATAGCTTTTGCTGTGTTTTTGATCCAGCAGGTGAGCAGAAGTGACTTCTTTCAAAAACATAAAAAAACGGTAATGTTTCCAAACTTTTGACAGTTACTCTAAATCTTTTGTAACATTATACATGTATTTACTGTCACTTTTTTTTATCAATTGAATGCATCTGTAATGAACAAACAAACTATTAATTTCTTTAACAAATCTTTCTGACCCCAAGACAGATTATTTAATTCTTTGATTGTGTTTTCTTTTATCAGCCAGTATGCTGTCATTATGAAGAAGATCCAGATTTCTTACATCATTGGGTTTGTTTACAGATATTTCCTTCTCTGGTCCAATCTTCATCACTTAGCAGCTGTTTTTTTTTTTTTTTAACAATACACTCAACAGCGGGGCTTGTTTCTCGGTATGCTGATTAACTTGTTATTGTCTAGTGTGTGAGGTAGTGGATGAGAAATGAGATTACACTTGTTTAGCTCATGGGTTGGACTCTCTCGAATGTCCTGTAAGTCTAGGATGCTTTGCTTTCATCACGCAGCCTAATGAGAATGCAGCAGCAGTCGAAACCACCATCGTAATAGTAACAGCACATGCCAATACATGCGTCCAGGTCGAAATATCTTTGAAGTGTCCTAATGGTGTGCTTAGAGACAACCAGAGTTAGGAAAATGAAATGATTCCATACAAATAAAAAAGATTAAAGGATATAAACAAGGCTGAGGAAAAGGAGACTTGCGTGCACATCTGAGATCTGTTTGCAATTTCAGTGACGATGAATGAAATAAAAGTTTCAGTACCTGAATTTTTAGTGCTGAATCAAAAAACAATCCATCATGTTGTGTGTCGAACGCATGTGCGTGTGATGAGATTGAGCTTAAGGTAATTCGTTTTTAGTGTTGCATGCAAGTAGACCTCGGTCTAGAGCGCATGGCTCGAAGGCCTGATGATACTTCCTGACCAAATGTTTAATTTCTCCCCGTTCAACCACATGCACATTCAAAAGGCTTTGGATGTATTTTATGAAACTTTGTAAACAAGTTTATCACTAGCATGAACCCTTAAAGGAAATTTCCACCCTTAGACACTTTAAGACTGATAAACAGGACAGCCCAGCACAATGTCTTTGTTTTGAAGGTTTGAGCTGTAGTCATTTATTTGTTTGTTTTTGTTTATTCCTCTTTCGAAGTAAAGTGTTTTGTTTATGAGCCCAGCCAATTATGAACAGCTTTTTCTGAAAACGAAAAAAGGAAACTAAGAGCTCATTGGTGGAGAGACAGACATAACCTGTAAAGTAAATTCAAGGGAACACTTTATTTTAAGATGACGTAGTTACACATTACTACATGTAGTTACTATAATGATAACAGTAAATTATGCATAATTACAAGTAACTAACCCTAAACCAAACTGTAATTCTATAGTAAGTACATGTAGTTAATTAATATTACTCTGTATTTTAGTAAGTACAATGTAACTACGTCACCTTAAAATAAAGTGTAACCAAATTCAATCTGTAAATTTGTGATAAATTCCCATTTATAATCTGGAACACTTTTTTACAGCACATAACACAATCAACTACGTTTTTCCCACAAATTATGAATTTTGTATGCTATTGCTTTCTGCTGCTTCTTTCTGTGTAAAAAAAATATAGGATCAATAAGTTATGACAACATATATTTTTACATTGCTTTAACTCATCAAAATAAGTTAAGCAATTTTCAACTTTATTTATGTTATACAATATTCAACTACATTTTTAAAGTCCGTTTAATGTAATTTAAGTTTAAATGACTTAAGCATCCAAGTTGATTGTACTTAAAAATTTAAGGCAGCAACTTTTTTTTACTGTGATGTAAAGAAGCAGGCATGGCTTGAGATATTTAGATTGGGTCATTTATTATTTTAGTTTAGTTTTTACTGTTTTTATTTCACTATTGAATACTTGGGTTAAATACTACAACCTGCCAGCTGTTCGAAGTAAATCTAGCCATATATTGTGGTGTTTGTTTGACACGGTACCTTTGATTTGATAAGATAATGAGACTTTTGTATTTTATTTTCCTATCTATGCATGATTATATGTTTAATTGCATTGTATTATTTGTCTATGGGTCATGACCTACCAGTTGAGAACCACTGATATACAGATAAACACACTCCTTGGTTAAGCAGCTGAAAAAAAAGTTCACTCATTGGTGGTGTTTACTGCTCACCAAAGCAGTGAAACCACTTGTGTTTGCTTGAGTCATAATACCATGGAAAAAGCTGGCCCAAAAGTGAAAATCGTGGTCATTTTCAGTAACACGTCACCATGAGAAGTGTTTATGAAAGTGAAAAAATATTGCAATTACCATAGCAATAATTCTTAAAGAGACCGCTGTGTACGTTAAAGTAAACACAAAAGAGTTGCATTTTCACTTTAACTGAAGTCATATGTGTGCTGCATCTCATTTGTGATTTTTCTGACGTTATGTATGAAAGGCCGATCAAATGACATGCTAAAAAATGCATGGAACCTAAAAAGCCATAGAGAAAATTGAGATTAAACCACTGTACATAACATCTTAAATGTTCCCTGCACAAAGATATCATATGACTTTTTGTTCGACTTTGTCCTTTTTTGAGCTTTACAGTCTGTGGTCACTGTAAAGAGAAAAAGAATGGCTTTGCTGGAAGAAATTGATTCGTAGGAACATCCTTTGTCACACCAAACAAAGCGGAGTGTTTCCATTTGGACCTTAGTTATTGTAGTTTGAAAAGAGACACATGACCATCACAAAGCCCTTTCAATCTAATCTGTGACATAAAAAAAAAAAAAAAAAAAACCTTTCCTACTTGAGTCATAGTCCTTCGTGTGCATTTAATTCAAACTGAAAGTGTATACTATTTGTAATTTTTTTCCTAAAACAAATCTGTTTAGTCAGAACAGTGACTTGATTGGAAACTTCTGTAAGGTCGTCATCCCGTCAATATTGCGCAACATCTTCCTGCAACCATTCAAATCAAATATGTCTAGTTGTGTTCATTTGTACTAAACTCTCATGTCTGCCGCATTAGTAAGAGTTCGAAGTTGTGTATGGTAAGAAGGCAGTGTGACTACTGTTCAGTTTGCGTCATGGCTCTAAATGATATCTGTCATCGGTTTAACCCATCCGGGTCTCGGTTGTTTTCTCGCTGTGAGAGCGTGCGACGGGCAGTGGGCACTCGAGGAAGTGGTTTTCCATCACTGCACATGAAGGTTAATGCATTTAAGGCCCTACATGTGTCTGTGATTGTGGTTTGACTGGGGAGAAGGTTTTGTTCATTGATGAACAGCTACTCATGTGCTCAACAAAGGTCAGTTGAGGAGAAAAGCTCTGGAAAAATTTAACTACAGCATGTTTTTGGCCAATGCATATATTTTAAATATTCATTTTTCACCATTGACTTATATAATCTATCATGTATCATCATGTTATAGGCGTAACATGATACAACATCTCTTCCATGTTCATCTGTTTTTATTTTTTATTGTGCATCTTTTTCTGACTTTACCTTGACTTTTTGTCAGTTGCTTGGGTTCTGTTTTTGTCAAATTGAAAATAACACTGAAATATCCGTTCCAAAACCCTCCTCTAAATTGTGAATTTAAACGGCAAATAATTGTGGCTATGTCATGCAATATTTTACTTTCAGTAAGGTTACATGTTTAAAAGCTCAAAAGTCAGAACAAGATAGTATTTCCTATGGGATTCAGTAAAAATTCATTTAGTTTATAACCAGTTTTGATTGCAACTTTTGTTTTGTTTTGTTTTTTGTTTTTTTTTGCAGGAAAATTGTTGGATGCAAGATATATATCAGTATTATATTTGTTATGAATGCACAATATATCAGTATTGCGTTTCAGCTGGTATTAGTGATTTTTCTTTTTGGCATCAGCTGATACTGCATTTATATTGGTCAATACTGGATTTGTATTTGTGTCAGTTAATTTTACATTTAACATCAGTCATTATCTAAAAACAACTTAAAGTTGATCTTTAAAAGCTCTAATAATTTAGTAACAATGTTGAATATAATCTTTAGCAATTCTCAAAAGAAATATCCTTTTTTATACTGTTTATTATCCCTTAATCCTCTTGAAGCATTTAAATCAATTGATTTCAGTTGTTAGTGTTTTATTTTCAATTTATTTTGACAAAATTATATGGAATTATGAATATCAGCCATTATTAGCCAGAATGTAATGAAAACTCTATCAGCCAGAATCTCTATATCGATGCACATACCTTGTCATACAAGTTTTGAGTAACATGTTGGTGAATAGATGTAATGTAGTGTATGGTATTGTTCGGCTTTGGGTCATCTGTGAGCAATGCTTGGTTTTGAAATTCCTATCTCTCCTCTGAAATACGGTGTGTGTCTGTCAGGTGGTAGATCAAAGATTGCTGGCTGGTTTGTGCTGCAGATCTTCTGAACCTTCTGTCCAGTACATGTAAACACCTGTCTTTCCCTGAAAAACGCTGTCAGGGATCTCGATGTTCACATTCCCACTGCCTGAGACAAAAGCTATATCTGTTCTCTCTCCTCTTCCACTTCACTTATCTCCTTCTGTTTCTCTTACTCTTTTAGGCCTGTTTCACACCACACAGATAAAGGCCCAATGAAGTGCCTTGAAGCGCGCAGCATTACTCAATATGTTGACATAATTTCCACTGAAACAGCAAGACAGGGTGGGACTTATCAAACAACATTTTTTAAAATAGCCAATAGCTTTTTGTTTATATTACATCTCGGCCAGAGCCGTTGAGCTCGATAAAGCTGCAGTTTCCTCCTAATCTCCAACCGTTTCTATTCCTAATCTCTTATATCGCTTTAAATATAGCATTCTATGCATTTTCTCCACTCTGCGCTATCGTGTCTCTGGACCGAAGCAGACTTGTGTGCGCACTGCGGCGGTTCGCGTGACAATAGCGTGAAACCAGACTTTATTCGCCCCAATGGAAAACATATTTACACTGTGTGAATTGTTCCCTATCCCCTATATAGTGCACTATGTTCTATTCACTATGTTGAAAATAGTAATTGTGTGAACAAGTAATTTTAGCAGCTTCAGCATCTATTTATAATTTAGGGGACAGGACGTATTTGATTCTAGAGAGCATTTGATTGGACAGAAAATCTGATGAGAAGTTGAAATGCAGAGTGATGTCATTAGAATCATTGATCCATATTGGCGGACGCGAGAGACTAAGTTTTGAACGTGTATACCTTCTTAATGCGAATTTTCTCATTGTTTTGGAGCACACTAGCTTATAGATAACCTTAAGGCAAACATATTCATACTAAAAGCCAAAAAACTTGATTTCATGGGGACTTTAAGTTTCATGTATTTATATTGGTACAGTTATTTACATCATTCACACTGCACAAGAAAGCAATGGTGAACTCAAGTAGAAGAAATACATAAAAAATTCACCTATTTATCAACATGATCTTTTCATTGTTTTTCTGAACTGTTATCCAATTGTATAAAAAACTATAATTCAGTTGAATATAGTTATAGTTAAATATAGCAGGACAATTCAAATAACCGTTGTCAGGCACAGCACTTAATAATTCTGACTGAATTATGATGATTTAAGCAGTTTATTGCTTCAGTTTGGGTTCTGTTCTACATAGGTTAGCGCCATATGTTATTATTCTAATGTAAATATTTAAAAAATATACACCACTGTTCAAAAGTTTCTTATGACCAAGGCTCCATTTATCAAAAAATGCAGTAATATACGCTGTAATAAAAGTAACAAAATACATTAATATTGTAAAATATTATTACAATTTAAAACAACCGTCTTCATTTTCACATTATAATTCTAATATTCTTATTTGATGCTAAAGAAATATTTAGATAAAATATTATTATCTTTTATTATCTATTATTATCTATTATTATCTTTTATTATCTATATTATTATCTAAAATATATTCTTATTATCAAAGTTGGTAACGGTTGTGCCGCTTAATAATTTTGTGGGAACCATTTTTTGATATAATTGTATCATTATAAATTAATTTAATCATTATAAACTAAACAAGCTAGTGTGTGTGCTGTATAAAACACATCTTGAACCAGGAAAATACAGTCAATCTGAAAAGAGTGGTGCACATTACATAAATATTATTAGCCTGGTTCAAGAATATTAAGAGATGTAATGTTCACCAAGTACTTGTAACTCTTTTACTGAAATATCCAGTAAGATGCGTTTTTTTTTAATCTTTTATGTTTTGAGGTCAAGTAAAACAAAGTTCAAAATGACTGAAATAAAATGATTATTTCCCAAATAGTGAGACAGGCGGTTAAAATGCCTCTGCTTTAAACTTTTGGTGAATTACGCGGTAGAGAACACTGGGCATCAAAGGGTGTGGAGAGCAGAAAATCTCCATGATTGCAGTTAAAGCTTTGGAAAACTGACGCAGGGAAACCGTTAGAAGCTTGAAGTGGTCCAAGAAAAACCATTAAACATGTGGCAATTAAAAAAACAGTATAAACCTAGTATATTTTTCTAAGTGTGAACAGCAGTCCATCCTGCTGCCATTGGCTGGCAACGGCTGGCAACGTCCAGCTGAATTTCCAGAATGAAGTAGAGGCTTTAAAATCCCTTTCCAACATGCCACTAAAGGCTTTTCCCTCGATTAGAGCAGCCCCGCTGTCTAAAACCCCTGAATGAAATATTTAGATGGAACCGATATCACTTGTGTGAATGCAGCAGAACGGGAGAAATGGGGGGTGAGGGGGTAGGGTCTTCTTTTAGATGCTGCCAAACTGGAGTTTTTAACAGTGACAACTGCCAAGGGCATTCGTCTTGAGAGGTTTAATAAAATCCATAAATTGTGTGTGTGGAATGTCTGGGATTGTGTGACGGACAGGCAACAGTATTACCGAGCAAATGAGAAGCAGTCAGTGAGCAGCTCCGACATGCTCAGAGGCAGAGCAGAGGTCACGACTCACACACTCATTAATATTACACTGATCTCAGGTCAGGTTTCAATCTGCTGGGCCAGTTCTCTCGTTTACACAGACGTCAGCGCGTGTTGGGGCCACAGGACACATGACAGCGTGGTGATGGACAGCTCTGTTGTGCAACGGTTAACTAAACAGTGCATTTCACAAAATACCACAGAAAGTGTGAGGAAGAAGTCAGCCCCTTTGATAAAAGAGGAATTTGCTTGCAAAAATGTAGGCATTATCTTATTTCTTGTTACCAAGATAAATTATCTCATTAACGCTTCCTTTTTCCTGAGATGCACGTCTTGGCGATGACAATGTTTAAATAAGTTTATTTGTGACGTGTCTTTGAAGAACTCATTCAGTTTTTGATAGAAAGTCTTTAAATAGAAGCCTCCCAAAAGGAACCCTCCTTAGAACCACTGAGGTCAGAATCCAGTTTACTTCTCATTAGGAATTGTAAGTATTCATATGCATGCATTTCGGTATCTAATTTAAACTTCAAACTACTTTAAACTTCTTCAAACTTTCTGGTCCAAACTTTCACAAGCCAACTTAAAGTTTGTCTCGACGAACTTTTTCTAGTTGCATATTTACATTTTTGTTTTGTTCGCCATTCGACAGCTGCAAAAAAAAAATCAAATGCACCATAAAATTATCAGAAATATGATTTATTCTATTTGTGCATTATATTCCAAGTATTAACAAGTCACATGATATGATTCTCCCCTTCTGAAACACAGAGTCCCATTTTTGAGGAGGTGCTTTGACCTGGATGTTGAGTCTGAAGGTCAAGGTCACCCACAAGAACATCTCAACATATCTCATGTAACATTACTTGCAATTATCCTGGGACCTTTATTACATTATTCAGTATTAGATTACTGTGTCAAAATTATTATTATTATTATTATTATTATTATTTTCATGATTACGACTTATGAAAAAGTTACTAAAAATAACCCGCAGTGGTTAATCGTGCACAATAAGACTAGAAACATGCATTAGAAAAGTAAATAGATTTGCTTATTAACTTTAAGTTGTATAAAAGCGTTTACCAAATGAATAAATGTAATGTGAATAAATCTAACAGTGCTCATAGGAAAAAGAGACAAAATCTAAATTCACTACCTTCAAGTCCTGGCAGAAAGGCTTTATTAGCCCACCCAGCACCTGTACTTCAGTATGCCAAGTTGGTAATCAAACCTTACTCAGCATTCAGCGCCACATGCGCGGTGCCCATCCAAAGAATGACCTAAGACTGATGGAGTCACACTGTGCGCTAAAACACACAAACACTCTGATTGGGCGTCTCCGGTAGATAGGGTGTGATGAGAGAACTCGAGCTGTGGGAGACGTTTTTGCAGCTCGTTAAACGCTCTTTAATCACGTCACGCAGCATGCCAGCGCTTAAGCCCTTTTTCTCTCCGTCAATCGCGAGATGCTTGATAAATGTGTTTAATAACTTCAGGAAACGAGAGCACTTACGCAAACCATCAATCTAGCCGGAGGTTTAAAAGGAGAGGCTGGGATTTCTAATCCAGGAGATTTGACTTCAATTCCTTTTCCAGATATGTGTAGACAAGTTGGTCGAGGTAATGGGTGTACCAGTGGGTGTTTGTGCCTGGGTAAGGGGTGTCTTTAGCACAAGACAGACTCACTTATCTGAGAGCAAAGGGCTTGTTTGTGTCCTTCAAGGGCACATGTTGAGAGAGTCATGAAAACACTTTACCTCCTCTTTGGCCTCTCACAGTTTAAGCTAGAAAAGAGTGTCATGATTGAGAGTTGTTGTCACGGTTGAACACTGTTCATAATTGTAACCATGAGGATTTTTGGTTTTATTCCTCAATTTTACAAGTTGAAATCTTTGTGCTTTGGGCAATAAAACTTTTAAAGGAATTCCTTGTGAAAAAGAAGTGTGCTTGAATGTATTCAATGTGCACTTGTTGTCTTCACAACTTAAAAGATGATGCAATATTAAAGGGTTAGTTCACCCAAAAATGAAAATTCTGTCAGTAATTACTCACTCTCATGTTGTTCCAACCCCATAAGACTTTTGTTCATCTTCGAAACACAAGCACATGCGCGAGAACTGAGAAGATGGCGCAGATGGGTCTCGATTTAGTGTTTAAAATGGCTCTAAAGTGTGCATTTCCTGGATGTCCGAATCGTGAGAAACCAACGAGAAAACGTAAAAGTGCCTAACCAATGCCGCAAACTTAATAGCTTACCTTTCACACTTTCCCATCAAATGATCGTGAGCGTCATCTTCTCAGTTCTCGCGCATGCGTCGTGGCGCTCTCTGACGATGTCTGAGACATTCATACCCAGGTTTCTGAGTAAATAACACAATTTCTGGTGGACTTGTGCTTAATTGTTCATTCAAGTTCATTGTGCTTAATAGAAAAAAGTTACATGAACTCAGTAACTGATTATATTAAACTGAACGAAGATGTGATCATCATTTTTTACGCTATAATGTGCACAGATAAATCATTTATAATAATTTCTGCAATATTTTATAAAAATATTAATTATCCATTTTGATTTCAGGGTGTGGGACGAAGCTGACTTGTTGCCTCGCTGCCCTATCAGGCAATGAATTTGCAGGCAGCGTTTGCACACGAAGGTACAAAACTGATTTCGGACAGACGTCTGAGGCAGCATAACGATTTAATGATCTACAGCAAAATAGAGAGAGCTTTAGTGAAAACTAAGCAAATATTTAATTACTACAATAGTAATTTCTCGCTAGAAAATAAAATCAAAAGTGGAAAACGTTGGTCAAAAACGTACATTTACACACAAACTGACCACCAACCACAACTTTTAGATGGCATCTTTCAATTTTAGCTTAACTGTCATGGAATGGAAAGCACAGGATTGTGGGATATCAAAGGCAGTGAAGGATACATCTATGCTGATTTAAAAAAACGATCAGATGAAGGTATTTCAGGAGACAGGAAGTGATGCTAACATTGAATTCGGACGTGCCTTGATGCCTTCCTACCTTGCAATGCATCCTCCGAAGGCAGCATTTTTAAGATTTCGGACGCAGCCCAAGTGTGCCGCACACATCCTGAAAAGAGAAGCCAGAACATTTTGATCACCCCCTAGTGGCTGGCTCCAGCAAATAAACCCTGCCCCCATGTAATCAAATTGGACATGAGCCACAATTACCTACAATTGTTTTTGGCTGAACAGTGATTCAGTAACCTTAAAGAACCTGTTGAAAGGGGCCCCAATCTTTCTTCACCTGCATTAGGGGCCCCACCCCCAGATCTGGGCTATCATTGTGAACCAGCATCCATTATAGTGAGGGTCGGATTAACCCCTCTAAAGCATGCATGGTGCAGTCATAAACCTCTTCCCTTTATGCTGTTTACACTAACAATATCCAGCGGTGTGCACATGTGGGTGTTTAGTGCATTATAAAACCTACAGAATGCCGCCCTCTTATTCCAGATCTGTTTCAGAGTAAATCATCAGAGTATTTGTCAGGTCTCGCATTAAACAGCATGTTGCTCCCTAACATCCCCCTCGGTTTCTCAGTGCCAAAAAAACGCTGACTGTTCTTTACTGCAGGAAGCGTGGAGGAAACCAGGCTTCATTTATGGCCACCTTATACACTAGTTCCAAGAAACAGCATTATGCCGTCCTCATGTTTACGACCATCAGCATGAAATGAAAGCTTGTGGAGCTTGATGCAAGTTGAGCTTAAATGCAGCAATTACTATAGAAATCGAGGCATTCTGAAGTGAGCTAAAGAGGGGGATGACGAACAAACACCTGCTTGCAATTTTGCAAACTGAGACTCCAGAGTCTGGTCTTGGTTGGCGTGTGCACTGTGCATCATTTTTCAGATAAGTTTGATATAGATCCAGTACAAGTATAAGCAGGGATGTATACTTGACACATGAAATTAAAAATTAAATTATACTCTGAGGCCGTTTTTTCTTTCCCAAAATCTTTCTGATGGAGCTGACCCATATGGGCTTTGTTTCTGGGACAGGACATGGAGCGCTGCTTTAAAAACGTGATCTCCACTTGGGAAATTGCATTTAGTCATTTTGTACATTCTTTCCTTACCCTTGTCAGCTTTTCACAATTTAATATACTGAAGAATTTCCAGTGATGAAACATTTGTGTCGCATTGTGACTTTCAAAACTGGACTGAGGAAAAACTAATCTGAAACACTAAAACAGTAAATTATTAACTGCAAAATACATAGCTTATATTAAGTGAAAAAGTACATTGTTTAAATATAAAAAATATTAATATCAATAAACAATATGCTAAATAATAATACAACAGAATTTAATAAATAAACGATTTCATATGCATAGCAAACTGAAAAATTTATTTAAATAGAATTTAAATAACATTAATATAAAATATATATATATATATATATATTAAATCTAAATAAATTACATTGTTATAAATACATTGTTTAAATATAAATAATATTAATATAAATAAACAAGATAATAAATGTAACAAACTAATATGCATTATTTAATACAAAATACATTGCATGTATAACTGAATAAAGTAAATTTAATATTAATATAAATAAACAATATATTACTTCCCCTTTAAGAAATGCTAGCCCTATTTATGACGTGTATATAGCGCGATACAGAGACAGACGGCCAAAGCAGTGCATGAGAGACGAATTCAGTGTATCAATATGAGGATCATCCTTGATTTAATCTATGTTCTATGTGAGTAAATGTGATGATCATCATTTAATCTGGTGTAATAGGCTGTGTTCGTTTCATCCTGTGTATGTATAATGTGTATTTTGCGGTTAGAGTTCGAGATGATTCAAGATGGTTGATCGATGCATGTCACTGCATTACGAAGTCTCTATAAAAGAGTTCGGTAAGTCGTTAATTTAATGTGTTTGTGCATAACAAATGTGAATGGCGTGCATAATATCATGTGTATGTTATATTTGATTTTCGTGAAATAGTGTTTAAATGCACAAGATGAAAATGCTGACAGTGGTTTTGTGTTTGTGTAGGGTGCCACTACCGTGTTTGTGTTTGCTTCCAAACTGTATTGTTTCACCCTGAAAGTGTGCCCTAACATTCGTAACAATTGGACATTCTGAGAAATTGTCACTTTATGAGGCTTTACCGAATTTTCTGTTAAGATTTTTTTCGTTAATTATTCATTTTGAGTTTATACACTTGACTTGGTTATATAATTATAGTGACCCCGTGTGGGGAATTTGAGTAGTGTGGCTGAGTGATACTAAATTATCACCTGTTAATTGTTGAACCATTCAGTTCAAAGCATTGAAGATCTTAACAAAGAACATTTAAACAATTGATCGGCTTAATAGAGAAAAATAAAGCAAGTGTAAAATGTGGTTCAGTGTCAATTGATTTATTTTGTTAACTGGCAACAGAATTTGGTACCAGGAGTGGGGTCCTTTTATAAATCGATATTGCCAGTGTCAGTTAAGTGTTAGTGGCACACGGGTGAGCAAACACGGTAGTGGTGAGGAGAAGCCTTCGGCGGAGGAGGAGCCAGCGATCACCGGACGGAGTGTTCGACGCAGAATAGAGACGGGTCGTGGGAATTGGCCAGGACGTGACAGAACAGACGGAGTGGTGACGTGCTTTTTTTTTCCAAGGATATCTGAAGTAGGCACGGATTGTCCCTTTTAGTTGCCACGCCCAAGACTTAGACTTGCAACATGTCTGACCATTCAGATGGGGAAGAGGATGACATTCGTCTGAAGTTAAGAGAACTGAGTCAAAAGCACGATGACGCAATGGCCACACTTGAGTCGTTAAAGGGTGGGTTTAATAAGACTTATGTGTATGTACCTCGAGAACGTCACATCAGCCCATTCACAGGTGACGTTGAAAAAGATGGGAGAACAGTAGATGAGTTTGTAGATGAGGTTGAGCGTGCTTTAAGAGCCAGAAACATGACACCAAATGACGAGTGTGATTTTGTTATGTCTTTGCTGCGAGGTGCTGCATTAGAAGAGGTTCGATTGCGAAGCGATGTAGACACCGAGGCAGCCACTGATATACTTACTTACCTTAGAGAGGCTTTCACTGATAGGCCCAGCAGTGCCCAACTCCTCCAGGACTTTTATAGTCGTAAGCAGAAAGAGGGGGAGGATGTTCGTGATTTCTCTCATGCACTCGCTCAAGCTCTCAGTCAGATTACTAAGCGTGCACCAGAGGCTGTGGGAGATGAAAAGACGATGTTAAGAGACCAGTTTGTAGAGGGTGTCCGAGACCCCGCACTCAGACGGGAACTTTGGCGGTATGTAAGAGACAAGCCTGAGTCTTCTATGGTAGAAGTGAGGGAGGAAGCTTATCTGTGGGGCTGGGAGGAGCAGTCTGGGAGGGTTCGGACCCCTAAAAGTCGAAGTGGTACTTATGGCTCCTACAGTGAAAGTGCACACTGTGCAGAAGTGAAAGCCACGGGCCACAACCCAGTCACTTTATCCAAAGTAAGGGATGTAGTCACTGAACAGGGCAGGCAGATCCTTGAGCTAACACAGGCCGTTAATAGCTTGATGACACAACAACAGGAGTCTGGGGGCCTACGGAATAACACCCGAGCCCAGTTACTATTCACTGAAGATGGTAAGCTCATATGCCTGAAATGTCAAGAAGCCGGGAATATTGCGAGAAATTGTCCCCAGAAACGAAACTCTAAGAAACCTGCATCCCGTTCCATTGAGTCGGGAAATGTGACGCCCAGGTTCCCAAATCCCAAAATCCCAAATTGCGGTTTCTTAGTAGTAAAGGATCCTCCACTCTCCTCAAAAGCTGTTTTCTGTATTGTGGGGATGAACATCATTAGTCAGTGCCGGCAGATAGTGCAGTCTGAATTCGAGGCTCCATTGGAAGGGGGGCTAGAGAATGATTGGAGGAACATGTTCCAGCAAGCACAGACCTGTGATGTTCCTAAGAGTCGGGTGGCCCGTTTAGCAGGGAGAAGTATGGTGCATGTGCCAGCGGGCTCCATATCGACAGTAATAGCAAAAGGGTGGTCGGTGAGTGTGGAAGGTGAAAGCCAGTGGCTGTTAGAGCCAGCACACTTAGCTTTGCCAGGAGGTGTGCTGGTTATGCCGACTGTGGTAAGCTCACACCATCACGAGGGCTCAGTCCAAGTTCTTTGTCTGTCTAATGAAGATGTGTGGTTGCACCCTAGAACTCGCATCGGTGTTCTGTCGAAAGTGAAGGTGGTGGATTATAACCCAGGACACGAGGTAACATTCCAACGTATTTCTGCGAATGCAGAAGAGATCTTTATGGGGGCCAAATCACCATCACAGTGGTCTAAAGTGATATCCCAGCTGGACATTGGAGGTACGGTGGAGCAGCAAGCCGGGTTGAAAGCATTACTCGCCGAATATGCCGATGTGTTTGCCATAGGGGATGAGGAGCTGGGATTTACAGACAGCGTACAACATGAGATTAACCTGGTGGATGATGTATCGATCAACCTACCATATAGCTGAGTTCTGCCAAACCAGTACAAAGAGGTCAGGGAACACATAGCACAGCTATTAAGAAAGGGTATTATCCAGGAGAGTTCAAGCGCCTATGCCTCTCCAGTGGTGCTGGTGAGAAAAACCGACGGCAGTATTAGGTTGTGCGTGGACTACTGCAAGCTAAATCTGAAAACCAAACGGGACGCTTTGCTTTTCCACTGCCACGAGTGGATGAGAGTTTCGACGTGTTACGAGGTGCCCAGTTTTTCTCAAGCATCGACCTGGCCAGTGGTTATCACCAGGTAGCTGTTGCAGAAAAGGATCGGCCTAAGACAGCCTTTACCACACCATTTGGGCTGTAAGAACATCTGAGAATGCCGATGCGGGTGTGCAATGGCCCCGGCACTTTCCAAAGATTAATGCAAACCACCATGAGTGATCTCATTTTTCAGATTATGCTCGTATATTTGGACGACATCTTGGTGTTCTCAAAAACGTTTCCCGAGCATTTGGAGAGGTTGCGGACTGTGTTGTTAAGGTTGCAGGAGACCGGACTTAGTCAAAGTAGGGAAATGTCACTTCCTACAGTCTACAGTGACGTTTTTGGGACATCAGATATCCGCTGAGGTATAGCCACTAGACATGTGCCGGTATTCGGTAATGCGATAAATCGCGGTAATGAATATGCACGATATTGTTATCGCGGACACTTCAAAATACCGTGAAAAATAATAGATTTGAATTTAGACTTTTAGAACACGCATTAGCTAATTTTCTATCAACCGCTTAAACACTGCGTATATGCTCCGCAAAACACGTGCGCACTCTGATGTAAACAATCCCCACATGTATAAGCACTGTGTGCACGCGGCGCAGAGCGCACTCTAGTCTAATGTAAACAATCCTCACATGGAGTAGAAGCATGGCGGAAGGAGGAACGCTGCCGATGATTTACCCCCCGCAGGGCTGCCAACTCTCACGCACTCAACTTGAGACTCAAGCGCCTTTCAGACAGGACGCAGAATACTCGCGGGGACGTTTTGTTGCTGCGTCGACCAAAGCACGCCCGGGTCAAAGTTACAAATAGTTCAACTTTTTATTTGCAAAATAGCAAATCGCGTTCTGTCTGAAAGCCGCATTACGGAATTGACACTTTTCACACGCTCTCACGCAGAGAAAAATCGCGGAGCAAAGAGGACACTGACACCGACAGACTAGACAGAGCAGGTTACTTTTGATATGAAAAAAAAGGTTCTGTCCATTGTGACAGATCGCTGCGCCTCAGTTCAAGTAAACCGATCATCTGTTACTTTTTATTTAAAGATACAGTACAACTTACCTTAAGGTTTATGCCTCATACAAAATGTCGATCAATCAGTGTTTTTCACGGAAAGAGGTCAATAAAACTGCAGGAGAACAGTTATGTCACAGAACGTTACATTTACCTCAGGAAAGCCATTTAATGACCAGCACTTTAGTTGACTAGAAAAAATTGTCATTTTGCTAAATATGTGCACTTTATTATATATTAATTATATGTTTACTTGTTATTACATAATTGTTATTATAATGAAAACCGCATTATATTTAATTTCTCTCTGTTTACAGCATTATGTGAGATATATTTTTTTCTTGAGAAAAATTAACATGCAGACTGTAGCCTACCTAATATTTATCCAAATGAGTCAATATTGAATTAAGATTAAAATCAAATACAATAATTTATTTGAATAATACAAACAGTAACCTACCAGTCATTGTACCATGTAAACATTGTAACACGTTGTCACTAAACTTAATAAAATTCTGTTTAGTTACCATGTTTTGAAAATCACAATTACACATTGTGATGCAAGTTGTTTTTTTAGATACCCGCAATCCATCTGTTTCTCTTGAGCAATTAAAATATCGTGATAATACCGTATACCGTGATAAAAGCTCATTCAATTAATCGCAGCACGAAAATTTGATACCGGCACATGCCTAATAGCCACTGACCCTAACAAAGATCTCTGCTGTGAAGCAGTGGGCGGTACCCACTACTCTGAAAGCTCTGAGGTCATTCCTCAGTTTCTGCGGGTACTATAGGAGATTTGTCCCTGGCTTCTCAAAAATCGCAGGGCCGCTGCATGATTTAGTCAACCAGTGTCTGAATGAGGGACTTCCAGCGAAAGTTAACCAAAAGGTAATCAATGGGTGGAGTCCTGAGTGTCAGGCATCCTTTGATGCTTTGAAGGAAAAACTAACTAGTGCGCCCGTGCTGGGATTTGCTGATTTCTCTGCCCCATTTATAATTGAGACTGACGCAAGCAATCAGGGCTTAGGAGCCATTATTCTGCAGCAGCAAGAGGGAAAGAAAAGAGTGATCTCTTTTGCGAGCCGAAGGTTGCGGAATGCTGAAAGAAATGACAAAAATTATAGCAGCATGAAGTTGGAGCTGCTTAGCCTCAAGTGGGCAGTTACTGATAAATTCAGGGGCTACTTGCTCGGTTCCAAATTTACCGTAATCACGGATAATAACCCACTATGTCACCTAAACACTGCCAAATTAGGAGCCCTGAAACAGAGATGGGTGGCACAGTTAGCGGCATTTGATTTTGATGTCCAATACCGACCTGGTCAGTGTAATCAAGCCACGGATGCATTGTCTAGGCAGCCCTTGGCAGGGGAGCCCGTGGTAGACATGGAAGATGCCGAATATGATGACTGTGTGACTATTTGTAGCCTGGCACAACGTGGGACTCCTCTTGACGCTGAATTGTTTCAAGCTGGAATGGAGAGGTGCGAGGTCCGGCAGATGCGCGCCGTGGAAACGTGGGTTGGTGAGCACTGAGCCACAGGGGGAGTACTGCTATTTGGCCTGGTTATTCTAAGGAGCAGTTGGCCACGTTTCAGACTCAAGATCCAGTGCTGAAGGAGTTCAAGATCTTTTGGGACCAGAAACGTAAACAGGCTTGGAAGTAAAAACCCTGTCAAAATCTGTACGATCGTTGCTGAAGCAGTGGTGCCGACTAAGGGAAAAGGAGGGATTGTTGTATCGGGTAGTGGAGGATGTGCATCATGGAGAGTGCTTTCAACTGTTAGTCCCTACCTGCTTGAAAACCCAGGTGCTTGAGACGGTGCATGCTGGGATGGGGCATCAGGGAATTGAAAGGACGCTGCAACTGCTGAAGCCAAGATGTTACTGGGTGAGAATATATGGGGATGTTGAGCAGTGGATAAAGAATTGTCAGCACTGTGTTCTCACTAAAATGCCTCAGCCTAAAGTACACCCGCCCATGAAGTCATTCCTTGCTAGCCGGCCTTTAGAGGTAGTGGCCGTAGATTTCACATTACTGGAGCAAGCCACTGATGGAAGGGAGAACGTCTTAGTTGTCACTGATGTGTTCACTAAGTTCACGCAAGCTTTCGTAACGCGGGACCAGAAAGCTGAAACCACAACTAAAGTTCTCTTGAGGGAGTGGTTCATGAAATTCGGAGTCCCAGAACGGCTACATGCAGACCAGGGGCGAAATTTTGAAAGCAAGGTAATCGCAGAATTGTGTAAGCTGTATGGGGTTAAGAAAAGCCGTACCACTCCCTATCATCCGACTGGAAATGCCCAGTGCGAGCGTTTTAATCACACTCTACATGAGCTGCTACGAACACTTCCTCCTGAGACCAAAAGACGGTGGCCTGAACATCTAGCCGAGCTGGTGTATGCGTACAACGTTACCCCGCATTCGACAACAGGGTATTCTCCTTTCTATCTGTTGTTCGGTGTGGAGCCTCATTTGCCTGTGAATGCACTTTTGGGACGAGAATCCGGGGTGAAGCCTACTCATGACTGGTTAGTGGTGCATCAGAGACGGCTGAAGGAGGCTCATGAACGTGCCAAGGTCTATGCTGACAAAAAAGCAGCAGAGCGAATTAAGCAGGATAAAGTGTATTGTCCATCCATTGAGGTTGGCCAGATTGTATACCTGAGGAATCGACTATTGGGAAGGAATAAAATCCAGGACGCTTGGCATTCGACCCAATACCGGGTGATAGAGATTCAAGGGACCACTCATACGGTTGAGCCTGTGGAAGGAGGGCCCATCAAAAGAGTGAATCGGGTTGATCTCAGACCCTGTGTACATGCTCCGACTCCAGTGGCCCGCAAGGGGAATGTTGTCTATTGTGGAAGTGGATGAGGCTTCAACATCAGATGTGGACGATGAGAGTTTGGAGGAGGGTGTAGTGCTCGTGGAATGTACTGGCCCAAGAGGACGTTATAAAATACATTGATGCTGAACTTACTAAGCTAAGCATGCAGCGATCAACGCTTCAAGTTCAAAAAACGCTCAACAGACAAAGCGGAGCTCAGAAAAGGAACTTTCCATGGTTCGACTTGATGGACGTGTGCTGGGTCACTGTCCCTCTGTTAGTGACAACTCGCGAGACAATCGGGACACTATTGCAGCCACGGCCGGTGAGTTAATATACATGCTATCTTCCTAACTTAAAAAAATTAATAAATTCATAATATCCGCTGAAATGGGTTGGGTTAAATGTATGACGTTTGATCCAGAAAGGCGTGTTAGGGGCGGGGTTTAGGGCAGCGCTGGGGGCTACTGGCCCGGCAGTGGAAACGCAAGCCCAGTGCTTAAGGCCCGAGGCCACTGGCTCGGCTCGCTGTTAGCCCTGGCCCGGCCCTAGCCCGGCAGTGGAAACGCGGCTAATGCTGTTTCTCAAATGATAGCTAATTTGGGTACTGTATTCTTCAGAGAAGCAGTTAAAGAGCTGAGAAACTCTTACTCTGTCACCGAGTGTGTTGACATGTCGGCAGGGGAGAATGTAGCCGGGTGGTATTTGAACTTATAAGAAAGAGAGTACTTCCCCTTTAAGAAATGCAAACCCTGTTGATGACGTGTATATAGCTCGATACAGAGACAGACGGCTAAAGCAGTGCATGAGAGACAAATTCAGTGTGTCAATATGAGGATCATCCTTGATTTAATCTATGTTCTATGTGAGTAAATGTGATTATCATCATTTAATCTGGTGTAATAGGCTGTGTGCGTTTCATCCTGTGTATGTATAATGTGTATTTTGCGGTTAGATTTCGAGATGATCCAAGATCGATGCATGTCACTGCATTACGAAGTCTCTATAAAAGAGTTCGGTAAGTCGTTAATGTAATGTGTATATGCATAACAAATGTGAATGGCGTGCATAATATCATGTGTATGTTATATTTGATTTTCGTGAAATGGTGTTTAAATGCACAAGATGAAAATTCTGACAGTGGTTTTGTGTTTGTGTAGGGTGCCACTACCGTGTTTGTGTTTGCTTCCAAACTGTATTGTTTCACCCTGAAAGTGTGCCCTAACATTCGTAACAATTTGACATGCTGAGAAATTGTCACTTTATTTTTCGTTAATTATTCATTTTGAGTTTATACACCTGACTTGGTTATATAATTATAGTGACGCCGTGTGGAGAATTTGAGTAGTGTGGCTGAGTGATACTAAATTATCACCTGTTAATTGTTGAACCATTCAGTTCAAAGCATTGAAGATCTTAACAAAGAACATTTAAACAATTGATTGACTTAATAGAGAAAAATAAAGCAAGTGTAAAACGTGGTTCAGTCTCAATTGATTTATTTTGTTTACTGGCAACACATATAAAATGCATAGCATGCATTTAATTAAAAAAATATTTAAATAGAAATAAATGTATTAATCAATTTTAATCTAAATTCATTAATAAATACATTATTTAATATAACATACATAGCATATATTTAACTTAAAAAGTTAATTGTTTAAATATCAAATAAATGTAATTTTAATAAAAAGTTTAAAATATTATATATATAGTCAAACCAAAAATTATTCAGACAACAGGTATAATTTTTTATATATTTTTACTAGTGGGTGCAGGACACTATAGTTCATTTATAGCAAGGTGATAGCAATTTTTTATTTTATGCACGTATCTATGTGTGTATATATATATATATATATATGTGCGTGATGAAAAAGTAACTTTTTATTTGCCTCGTCTGTGAAATTTTCTTCATTCTCTTATACTATCAACTCATTAATTGTTTTTGACGCATGAGTCTGTATGACTCATTCAGTTCTTGGTTCAATGAGTCCATTTGCACTATTGCTCGCTTGTAGTTGACTGCAAGAGATTCAGTTGGGTTACTTTGATTTTATTGTGTTTTCTCAATTCATTTGGATTTCTGCTACACAAGGCATTTGAGGTCACTGTTTAATCTAATGTTAAGAAAACCCATTTCCAATGTTTGGAACCAGTGTCCAAAACTAAATTAAGTTTAACCAATACTTTTCTTTGAGTCTGTAATTGGTTTAAACTCCAATAAGGAAGAAACTGAAAGGGGGGAAAAAAAAACAGAGTAAACAATGCATGCTGTGTGTGACTCATGCATTCTCAGACGCTTCCTTAGCTGGCTGGTGAGAGCCGTGCACTCTCCAAAGATGTATTGAACTTCATGCCTTTGAGCAAGCATTTTGGTCTCCTTATCTTGACCTATACCGTTCAGTACTGATTTCCTGAGTGCAACCACACGCATTTTGTTGCTGCTTATTAGTTTGGCATGTGTGAGAGTCTTTCTCCCATGCACTGTACCTGCTTTGAATTTGTTGCAGATATCCATTTACCAAACCGCACAGACCCCTGTACTCCTGCTCCGCAGTCAGGAGCTGATTTCAGTCCCTGATCCAGAGGAACATCTCTCCCTCTCCCCTCGGTTTTCTCCCTTTGAATTCTCCCAAAGACTGGACTGGTTTTATGGAACACTTGCGATAGGAATCATTCCAAATGTTGGTGGTCCTGCGTGTGAGACGTGATGTTGGCCTTCGCAATCATCTTTCACGTGGAGAGAAATCAAGCTGGAAAGAGTTTATGTTAGGTCATAATATCAGTAGGCAACTGGAATGAATCTATTGCTAATCAAGACATTTATATTTTAAAGCAGCACTAGGTAACTTTTCAACCTTCATAATATATTTCCAAGTCTCTTGTGATGGTACATCGACTTACAATAGGTTGAATGACACGTCTGCCATAGCCTGACGGGGTCTGTAGAGTTTTTAATTGTACTTTTAAACTTCGGGTTTCGGGTAGTAACCGGCGAACAAAGAGAACTACAAAATTCGACTGCTTTACGGCATACGTCACTTAAAATCCTTCCTTAAAATCGGACGTGCGAGCCAAATGTTATAGTCATGGCCAAAGCAGCACAGAAAAACAAGAAAGCAAAGGTTTTATCGGAGCAAAGCAAAAAGAGAAAGTGATCGCGTTAAAGGCAGAACGAGGATCAACATTGGGCCAGCATTTTCTCGCTGGCGTGAGCTGAAGGAGGAGGAGGGATGCCCGACCGATGCGGACTTGGCTGTTATGCTTGCATACTATCTCTTTGTTTTTTTGTCTGCCTGGCTATGTTACGGAAGCTATCTTATCCTCCGTTTATCTTCATGAATCGAGTAATGATAGTAGAGTAGCGAATTATCAATCTGGTAGCTAGTAAACTATATTCTAGTTTTTGATGGTTAGCTATCGCTAGCATTCTCGTTCTGATTTGAACTTTGCAATCGATGAAATGCAAATAGCAAATGTTTGACCTAAAAAGTGTACTCTACTCAACATGTACAAAGAAAGGAGGAAGATTATTAATATTATCATTGTGTTCATAGCTTCTCATTTGTTGCATGTGTAAAGTTACTTGATTGTGTAATTTCCGATTATTGATAGCTACAGAGGCAAACGGGATTCTTGTCGCAATTTTTTCGGATGACGAATTTCCACCCTCATGTTGTTCTTGTGCAATACTAAATAAAATCAAAAAAATCAAATGATAGCCTATGTCTAAACGGCGTGTACAAGTTTGGTAGGGGCTACATTCTTGCAAGTAAATATATAAGATGTACAAAATCATATTTTAGGATACCTAACATGTCTGTGATATTTGTTTATTTGTCTTGCCTCAAGCTATAATGCAAATCGATTTGTAAAATTTGCAGATTCATTTATGGTAGCTTGATATTATAATATTGATGATATATGGTTATTATCTACCACTCAAACATTGCATTGAAGTATCATACACTCACCTAAAGGATTATTAGGAACACCATACTAATACTGTGTTTGACCCCCTTTCGCCTTCAGAAATGCCTTAATTCTACGTGGCATTGATTCAACAAGGTGCTGAAAGCATTCTTTAGAAATGTTGGCCCATATTGATAGGATAGCATCTTGCAGTTGATGGAGATTTGTGGGATGCACATCCAGGGCACGAAGCTCCCGTTCCACCACATCCCAAAGATGCTCTATTGGGTTGAGATCTGGTGACTGTGGGGGCCATTTTAGTACAGTGAACTCATTGTCATGTTCAAGAAACCAATTTGAAATGATTCGAGCTTTGTGACATGGTGCATTATCCTGCTGGAAGTAGCCATCAGAGGATGGGTACATGGTGCCCATAAAGGGATGGACATGGTCAGAAACAATGCTCAGGTAGGCCGTGGCATTTAAACAATGCCCAATTGGCACTAAGGGGCCTTAAGTGTGCCAAGAAAACATCCCCCACACCATTACACCACCACCACCAGCCTGCACAGTGGTAACAAGGCATGACGGATCCATGTTCTCATTCTGTTTACGCCAAATTCTGACTCTACCATCTGAATGTCTCAACAGAAATCGAGACTCATCAGACCAGGCAACATTTTTTCAGTCTTCAACTGTCCAATTTTGGTGAGCTCTTGCAAATTGTAGCCTCTTTTTCCTATTTGTAGTGGAGATGAGTGGTACCCGGTGGGGTCTTCTGCTGTTGTAGTCCATCCGCCTCAAGGTTGTGCGTGTTGTGGCTTCGCAAATGCTTTGCTGCATACCTCGGTTGTAACGAGTGGTTATTTCAGTCAAAGTTGCTCTTCTATCAGCTTGAATCAGTCGGCCCATTCTCCTCTGACCTCTAGTATCAACAAGGCATTTTCGCCCACAGGACTGCCGCATACTGGATATTTTTCCCTTTTCACACCATTGTTTGTAAACCCTAGAAATGGTTGTGCGTGAAAATCCCAGTAACTCAGCAGATTGTGAAATACTCAGACCGGCCCGTCTGGCACCAACAACCATGCCACGCTCAAAATTGCTTAAATCACCTTTCTTTCCCATTCTGACATTCAGTTTGGAGTTCAGGAGATTGTCTTGACCAGGACCACACCCCTAAATGCATTGAAGCAACTGCCATGTGATTGGTTGATTAGATAATTGCATTAATGAGAAATTGAACAGGTGTTCCTAATAATCCTTTAGGTGAGTGTATAGATTCAGTAAAACGGTAACCAATAGACTAGGCTACTATAATGACGCTGACTTGTAAACGTGATCATCGCGATCATTTGTCGTTAGAAAAAAAATAAAACCCATGAAATTATATTCATATGACATGCTGAAATATATGCCACTTTACCTGGGATGAAGACATTTCACACGCGACGCAAGAAGAACACCTGCATGTGACCTCCTCCTACAGTGTTCAGGGCTATCATGGTATTATTTTCTCTTTATAATAATTCTAATACATATTATTTTTATATAACACAATAAGATAAAAAATCATAATTTATTTATCATAAATATAATTACAATCATAGATAGATAGATAGATAGATAGATAGATAGATAGATGGATGAAAATGACACTAGGTGCCTACATGAGCGATGCAGGGGGAGGGCCAGGTCAGAGACTGGCACGACCGACACGCTGGGTGAGTGTACTGTGTGTTTGGGCTGCGGGAGAGGAGGTGAGGCGGTTCTGTGTGCTCTCGCTGCGATAAGAGGGATGGAACAGTGACTCTGATTGTGTACCTAAAGCCCCGAGGCTGGGTGAGGAGCCGTGCAGGAATGCACGCAGCCGTCACAAGTTTGAAAACAAACACCTTTTGGACGTGGTCCTCTCTTTCACACCCAGATTGTCTCTCTGAAGAGCTGGAAAGGTGTTATTTTGACCCTGTTTGCCTTGTCTTTCTTTGATCGTCACCACGTTCTTTAAGTGTGTTTGCACCCACACTTAAAGAAATGTTTGGTAAGGATAAATGGTTTTGAGCTTTTCTATTTGAAATTCAGTTCAGGATTGACACCTTCTCACACTGCAAGTGTGTGTGTGTGTGTGTGTTTAAAATTCCTTAAAATAGTAACATAAAAATGTGCAAGGTATTAAGACCTGTTTGTATATAAATTGTACATTTTGTAATTGTGAATCTTTTTCTTGTTAACCTCTTAAAATTGTGTTAGATTTA
Source organism: Tiaroga cobitis (assembly GCA_030578255.1). Taxonomy (NCBI): domain Eukaryota; kingdom Metazoa; phylum Chordata; class Actinopteri; order Cypriniformes; family Leuciscidae; genus Tiaroga; species Tiaroga cobitis. Next base: position 39,240,504 of record CM060606.1, read on the forward strand.
TGCATTAAACAAGAAACTGAATTTTGTAAAAGGTAAGAAAATAAACTTAACTGATAAAGTCTCTGAAAACAAGCCTACATAAGCAATAGCTTCGCTTATCATGCAAATACATCTTGTTTTAAGGATGTTTTTACAGGAAAACAAGAAAAAAAATGATTAAGAAAAATATTGTTTCACGTAAAATAAACAGGTTGTGATTTATCTTACTTGGAAAGTTCTCGGCATCGGGGGATGATGCCTAAACACAGACGCCAGAAACAAACAGAAATTTCTGAGTTCTTATCAATCACAGCACTTAACATTGAAAATGTCTCTGAAGCTCTCTGAGTAAATCTTTGACAGATAAAAGCTCTGCTTCTCCTGTGAGAACAGATTTTTACTGCCCAGATCAGATGAAAGATTTCCTTTCAACACACAGCAGAAATTAACAGATCCAGAGAGATACACTGACACTATGATGTACGTTTTCTTTTCTGTTTTCCTTTTGTGCTTTGTCCTTTTGAGGCCCCGTCAGACATCTAAACATTTGAGGGAGTGCACGTACTTCTCAGCCTGTATAGTAATAGGTGTTCTTATCACACAGCTCTATAGATAGTTGATTATGATTGGTCAATCATGGAATTTGGTAGTCATAATGAATGTTTAAGATTCTGCAGTATTTCTAGGTCACAAATAAAATAAGCTAATTTGTGACATTGACTTCATGTTCATGCTCAAGTGCTGCTATATCATTAAAGCAAAGGTTGAACAAATTTACATTTTTCAACTCACATAGTTGTTTTGATCATTTCTAATGCAAAAAAAAATTCATCAAATTTGAAGCATTTTCACTCATGGTCTCAGACTTTTAAATCCCACTTCTCAGTGAGGTTCGGATCAACCTGTTGAGATTTATGTTGATAACTGGTTGACTGCATTTATTTTTAGCAATAATTCAGTTTAGAGAGGTCAAATCAGATGAGTAATAATGTCATGATATACGAACAAATGTAAATTATTAAATTGCTGATACCACAGTTGTTGGGTCTGTATAGCTTTGATTTTCCTTGCAGGGATTGTGTGAGACAAACTGTGTGAGATAAAAAGATAAGTGTAGTATATATATATATATATATATATATATATATATATATATATATATATATATATATATATATATATATATATATATATATATATATATATACTACACTTATCTTTTTATCTCACACAGTTTGTCTCACACAATCCCTGCTCCATAGGGTGAAAGTCACGGCCTAGGGCTATCAGCTCAGCCAATCAGAGCCCTCTATGTGGCCCAGTGAAAGTATGGGAAATGGGGGAATATGGGTAGATGGAAGAACTCCTTATCTGTGACCACAGCAATGCACTGATTCAGGCCAACCACGTTCTACAACCAATTACATCTGGTCTGTTAAGTACACAAAACAGCGGAAGGAATACTTTCTCGATCCATATAGGTTTCCATCAGTGGTGATTATTTAAACTGTATTGTATATAATAATCAGTGGTGATAATTGATTAATATTGTTTGTTTTTGACTCTGGAATTATCCAGACCCAAACAACATTAGGTTGGTACACTAGGGTCACAAAAGATTTTTGGATCTGTTGCAACTTTGCTGAAGATGTTTAGAGAGGAAAGGCAAAAGTGCGTGGTGGGGTAAAGAAGGTGTAAAGTTTGATGGGGGCTTCATAATCTGCTTTGCACTCATGCGGGTGAAGGAATGGCCCCACAGACTCACATCAAACCAATAAACACAAAGAAATGCCTCCACCACCTCTTGCCTGATAAAGTCCCCTGGGTCAGAGCATTTAAGAGCAAATATGACTAATGCTATCTATCAAAATAGCATAGCTGCCATATATACACTCACCTAAAGGATTATTAGGAACACCATACTAATACTGTGTTTGACCCCCTTTCGCCTTCAGAACTGCCTTTTCTACGTGGCATTGATTCAAGAAGGTGCTGAAAGCATTCTTTAGAAATGTTGGCCCATATTGATAGGATAGCATCTTGGAGTTGATGGAGGTTTGTGGGATGCACATCCAGGGCACGAAGCTCCCGTTCCACCACATCCCATATTGGGTTGAGATCTGGCGACTGTGGGGGCCATTTTAGTACAGTGAACTCATTGTCATGTTCAAGAAACCAATTTGAAATGATTCGAGCTTTGTGACATGGTGCATTATCCTGCTGGAAGTAGCCATCAGAGGATGGGTACATGGTGGCCATAAAGGGATGGACATGGTCAAAAACAATGCTCAGGTAGGCCGTGGCATTTAAACGATGCCCAATTGGCAGTAAGGGGCCTAAAGTGTACCAAGAAAACAGCCCCCACACCATTACACCACCACCACCAGCCTGCACAGTGGTAACAAGGCATGATGGATCCATGTTCTCATTCTGTTTACGCCAAATTCTGACTCTGCCATCTGAATGTCTCAACAGAAATCGAGACTCATCAGACCAGGCAACATTTTTCCAATCTTCAACTGTCCAATTTTGGTGAGCTCTTGCAAATTGCAGCCTCTTTTTCCTATTTCTAGTGGAGATGAGTGGTACCCGGTGGGGTCTTCTGCTGTTGTAGCCCATCCGCCTCAAGGTTGTGCGTGTTGTGGCTTCACAAATGCTTTGCTGCATACCTCGGTTGTAACAAGTGGTTATTTCAGTCAAAGTTGCTCTTCTATCAGCTTGAATCAGTCGACCCATTCTCCTCTGACCTCTAGCATCAACAAGGCATTTTCGGCCACAGGACTGCCGCATACTGGAGATTTTTCCCTTTTCACACCATTGTTTGTAAACCCTAGAAATGGTTGTGCGTGAAAATCCCAGTAACTGAGCAGATTGTGAAATACTCAGACCGGCCCGTCTGGCACCAACAACCATGCCACGCTCAAAATGGCTTAAATCACCTTTCTTTCCCATTCTGACATTCAGTTTGGAGTTCAGGAGATTGTCTTGACCAGGACCACACCCCTAAATGCATTGAAGCAACTGCCATGTGATTGGTTGATTAGATAATTGCATTAATGAGAAATTGAACAGGTGTTCCTAATAATCCTTTAGGTGAGTGTATATATATAAAGCCTTAAAAACTGTAATATTGTGAAATATTATTACAATTTTAAATAACGCCATTCTATGTTAATATGTTGTGAAATTTAATTTATTCCTGTGATGTCAAAGCTGAATTTTCAGCATCATTACTAGTCTTCAGTGTCACATGATCCATCAGAAATCATTCTAATATGCTGGTTTGCTGCTCAAGAAACAAATCTTATTATTATCAATGTTGAGAACAGTTGTGCTGCTTAATATTTTTGTGGAAACCTTAATACCTTTTTTCTGAATTCTTTGATGAATAGTAAGTTTAAAAGAACAACATTTATTTACAATCTTTTGCAATATAATACATAGAAAGTTCTGTCATGAAACACTAGATGGTGCAGGCTGATAGGTCCCTGCCATCGCATCATTCTTTATAGGGTACAGCTGATTGGTTCTTGCTGTATCAGTAGCCAATGAGTTCGATTTTCAACCTTCAAATAGCAGTTGCAGTGTGCCTTCAGTAACCCTCCACCTTCCCAAGCTCCACCTGTATAGATCTGCTACTGGTAATTCATGTACGCTATACAGCAGCAGCCTGTCTGTCTTGCTCACAGTAGCGTGTTGTGTATGTATTGGCAGTGGCAAGTCCCGTACTTGCTCTGCAGCAGCAGCAATTATCAACAGCATAGCAGATCTATTCTGCCAAGACACAAAACATATCTACATTGTCATATCCATGACCATGCCAAATACTCAGAGTTGTCATGACAAATGTCTTTACTGTCACTTTTGATCAATTTAATGCATCCTTGCTAAATAAAAGTATTAATTTGTTGTTAAAAAAATATCTTTGACCCCAAACTTTTGAATGGTCTATATATGCATGTTTGGCATGGTCAAATTTTAGCTTTTAAATAACCTGTTTTACAGTTGCTATTTTTGTTCTTTCTAAAAACCCATTAAAATCACACACTGTAGCAGCTCTTAAGGGTTTCATCTCTTTTTTGCTTTTCTTTCTTTGATAATCTAAATGCATGCAATAAAATACATTTAATCGTTGTTCCAAAAAGTATTTCAAACACATTTCCCATTTTAATTGAGCTGGTGTTGGTGAGAGTGCTGGACATCTCCAGTACTAATCAATCTAGAAAAATGTTCTACCACCTCAAAGATGTTCCTGAGTTCTTGTTGGTCTGTATTTAAATGTGTGACGCATGGTCATACCATCACCTACTACAACACAGGAGAACATTAACAGCACAGAAAAGAAAGTGAGAAACTCTTAAGAAATCCAGTAGCACAGAGATGGAAGACAGTCATCAATAAAGGTACTGACAAATTGCAAATACTGACAAAGAGAAGAGATGAACGCTCTGCACCCTAACACAAGATCACAAACAGATTTCTTTGAATATGTAATACATGTATAAAAGTATACATGCATCTTTATCTTCCTATAGTGTGTTCAAGCTACATCCATCTTTGTTTTGACAGATAAAAAGTTTAGCAAAGGGACAAAGGAAGAGTCGTTTCCCCTCTTACCAACATCTCTCTTTCTATCTGTATGTAGTCTGACTGACACTTCTCCATTGCCCGAGGAGGTTCTCTATCTGATGTGCCAGCCGGCATGTAATTGCTTTTCATTCAAGGTAAAAGTTTGGAAGTCTCTACGGAAATTGGCTAAAAGCGGGGCGCTGGTTGCGTCCACGCTCTGATACAGCTTGTCTGCACTTACCTTGCCAAGAGCAAAGGCACATTTGACCTTCAAAAGCATCATAACATAACATAACATAAATGTAGGCTATAATTATATAGTTTATAAGAGTCTGGGTGCCAATGCAAGTTTTCTGACGCCATTTGATAGCTTTGTTTGAGAAGTCCATGGAAATCGAAGTTGTTATTTAATGAAAATCCTGTAGATGACGGTTATGATTGTTATTCATTAATAGTGCTGCTTTTGTATCCGAAGCTTGAAAACTTTAGTTCCCATTGTATTGTCATAAGAGCAATGAATTTAAATCAGAATTTATCCTTTTGTGTTCTGTGGAAGAATTACACATATGGGTTTGGAATTATGTCAAATTTCTTCTTTATCTTTCTTTATTTTCATTTACGCAGCCTGTGAAAAGTCAAACATTCAATATTTTATACTATACCAAACGATTTTAATACTTGTATTCATCAACAATGCATTAATCGATCTAACGTGACAAGGAAATATTAATATTGTTACAAAAGATTTTTATTTCAGGTAAATGCTGTTCTTTTAAACATTTGGTTCATCAAAGAATCCTGAAGACAATTTCACAGTTTCCAAAAAAAACTATTAAGCAGCACAACTGTTGTTAACATTCATAATATGTTCATAAAAGTTTTCTTGAGTACCAAATCAACACTGAAGACTATTATAGTGGCTGCTAAAATAGCTTTGCTATCACAGGAATGAATAACTGTCAGCAAGTGGTTGCAAGAAAACTGGAAAATAAAGGCAGGATCTAATCGCATGCAGTTCTTTAATCAAAACATTTACATTTATTCATTTAGCAGATGCTTTTATCCAAAGTGATTTACAAATGAGAACAATATAAGCAGTTAAACTAACAATAGGACAACAATATGCAAGTGCTATGACCCTTCCCAGTTTAATCTATCGCGGTACGTGTACTTTTTTTAAATATATATATATATATATATATATATATATATATATATATATATATATATATATATATATATATACATGATAGATATAAAAAAGAAGATAAATTGTTAGTATTAATGGATCAAGTGTTGCCGAAAAAGATGCGTCTTCAGCCGTTTCTTGAAAATTGCCACGGACTCAGTAATTACACTAAAATACAATAAAACAAACACAAAATTACACTTCAGGAATACATGAAACAAAGCTCAGGGAAACATCCACTTATAATGAGACGAGATTTAAACGAACACAGGGCTATACCACTTGAGGCTGAACGAGATAATTAACAAGACACAGGTGTAACACATGAGGTCAAATCAAACACTATGACAACAGATAAACAAAGACATGAAACTGAACAGAACAGTGCAAAACCAACTCAAAGTCCAACTAATGCCCAGTACACATTGTACGATTGTGGGCTGTCCCAGACGAAAGATGACCAATCGTGGTGATTTCTAGCCAATAAAATGACAATAAAAATGCAACATGAAATATCATATTGATTAACGCCACATGGCGCTAAAACTTAAAACTAGGCTACTTACCTTAAGCTCCATTCTCAAAACTGCCATGCCAAGTTGGCCTCTTTTCCCTATGACCACGTTTATAATCTCCTCTTTCGCTTCCTCCTCTTCTTTTTCAGCGCACATTAAAAACCACAATGGCAGAAGTGCGGTTCATCCTGCTCTATTTGTTTACCACTAGCACATGCAGATGAAGTTTATTCTTCTACTAACTTGAACCCTAGCCTACGATTCAATATCATCGTAGTCTACAACATGTCGTACCCAAGTTTAGATCCATGTCGTACGGTGTGATTTGTACGATTTGATTGATTGACTGTGATTTGTCACAGGCAAAACATAACTAACATTTTAAAATGTATTAAAATATTTTTTTATTTTAAATTGTAATAATATTTAATATCATTACTGTTTTATTATATTTTGGATTAACTAAATGCAGCCTTGGTGAGCATAAGAGCATACCTTTTATATTGTATATATTTCTTATTAAAATAAGCTCATCAGTTGGAAATGGAATTGCATTTCCTTAAACTGACTGACTATTTTTCTATTGTAAAGGTTCCTAATTTTGTTTTGGAGGTTAATATGCATCCAAGGTCAAAAAGCACTTTTTTCACAATATGCATTGCAGGTCACTTCATTTCTCACAGAGTCTGAAAACGGTTTGTTCGAAGATTCAGTCTCTCTAAACCCCTCCTTTCCGCAAGCCTTCTCTGCTCTGATTGGTCAGATGGCCCAGTCTGTTGTGATCGGTCTACTGCTTACAGCGCGTGTCAGAAACTAAACACCTTATTACAATATCTGAATTTGAAAGCTCTGGAGGCTTCCCTTAGTGCTTGATGCACAATGATACGAATGATAGCGTGGAAAACTGTGTCTTCTCGACATGTCCACAACATGAACCGAACTCTTCCAGGCCTCAGCTATAACTACTGTTTGAGGGTCAAATTAGACATTGTTCTTGGGCAGCCAATGAAAACCAAAGGCTGGCATTATGCAAATTTGTTACATTGATATGTAGATATGTAACAGGAAGTGAGGATTGCTGATTGTTTGGGAAATTTGGAATAGATTTTTTGCTTTCATGAGACAATGTCTTTTTATCGTGCACTTAGATCTTTGCAAAGATTTTACATTCACAAACAGCTATATTACATTACTGCTTGAAAGGTAATATTAGAAAAACCACAATAGGGGCACTTTTAAAGTACTAGAAGAACTGTAAAAAAAAAAAAAAACACACACACACACACTACGGAACCAGAATCATTCTATTCTTTACTATTCTCATCAAAAGCTGTTAACTATAGGCTAATGTAATATTTTTCCCCGATACCTCAAAATTCATCTTAAGTTTTTTCTGTGCCCAGAACAGGTCTTAATGGTTGATGGTGATGAATGCCTGTAAGGGATACGCTGCAGGTAGGATATGGTTACAGGTTGCACTAGTGGAGGGGAGGGCAGATAAAAAGCCACATGGGCCAGGCAGGATGTTTGTGTTCCAATGAGGCATGACCCTGGGATACTGGGCCAGGGCCTGGCCTTTGAACACAGAGCAGGGAAAAGCAGCTGATCCCTATTTGTCCCCTTTTGATTTCTCCTTCATTATCCGTTCTATCCACTTCTCTGGTTCCCTTGCTTTTCACCCTCTCCTCACTCCGCATCTTTCACTTTCTCAACCTCTCTCTCTCTCTCTCTCTTTCTCTCTATCATCTTTCTCTGGGGAACAGTGCGTTTTCTCTCTGCGCCGAACAAATGTCATCACCAGAGCTTCCGACTGATGACGGTTCTCGACGGGAGCTCTGAGACAGCATTGTGCGGGGTGTTGGTGAGCGGTAGCAAAGAGAATGTGTGTGTTTGTGGTCGTTCAGTTGGGCTGTAGTGTTTGTTGATTTGTTTTCACTCTAAAGTTCTTCAAACAGTGTATGAAAGCTGCCATAAGGGCAAACTGCAGCTTGCCACATACACAACTTAGAAACCTTTGCATACTGCCACCCAAAGCATGCATGTTCTCAGTACGTCATGTGCTACTATAACAGAATACATTGCCACAGTATGCCATACTTGAGCTCACCAACAACTTACTAAGGGTCAGCAACCTGAAGCACATGCAAATGTAAGGGAATTAAACATTTCTAAAATAACTAACTTTAAAATTAACTAAATACATGCATTCTATATTAATCTCTCTTGGAAGCTTTTACTGCTTGTGTAACGATGCAGGAAACAGTATAAATAGTACAGGGGTTATGTGCAATAGTGATGAACAAAAACATGTCCTTATATCAAGGGAGTTTTGCGTTTTTTGTGTATGTTTTTGCATTGTGAAACACAGGGCAGGAGAGTATCAGTATTTTATTCCATTGCTGTAAAAGCTCTCGTGTTGTTGTAGTTGTAACCGTTGACATTTATATTTACAGGCCTACTTTTTACAACTCAGAACGAGCGACCGCGGCAGGAAGAGGACGTCTGGGAGGAGCGAATCATGGATGGATAGACTAATATTCCAGTTGGGGCTTTGTGTGCACAGTAAAAGTGAAGAGAGAGAGGACTTTAGTCAATGGTTTGGACGAGCGGCGTGCCAGATCGCTGTTAAGGCTGTGTTTTTCCGTTCTCACGAAACACCTCGCAGCTCTCATAAATCTCTTTCTCCTCACAGCCGCATTAAAATCTAGTAGATTAAATAGTTGGTGGATGATTAATTTATTGATGCTAAAAAGTATAAATAAGTCTTTATGGCCAGTCAGGCTTTTATCTGCAGTGTCCTGAGTTCCAAGCACTCATCAGGAGAAGGGATGGAAAAACAGATTGTCTAACCAAATAAGGAACGCCTTTCATATTAAGGCTATAGGTGATGTCTGAACTGTATTGTTGGTAAAGTTGAAATGAGTTAACCAGAAACAAGAGAAGTCTGGCAAGCACGGTTAATTTGTATCTTTGATAAAACGAGAGAACCACCTGCACTATAAACTTTCTGAGTCTTTGTCCAAAAACAGTAAGAATCTGCATGTTTATGTTGTCCTGTCTCTTATTTGTTAACAGATATGACACTGAACTTTATACCAAGGAGGTATATGTGTATATATATAATATCCAGAGAGAGCTATCCATTATCATTCCTATTCATCTTGAGGGTAGTGATATATGGCAAAAAAAAAAAAAACTGGCTAAAATATATTTGAAAGATATGCTAATACGTAGGCTATTAGTTGTAAACAATGGTTCTAAGTGGAAAAAAATCTATATAAACAAAGTTCAAAGACACTCAAAACCGCGGTTTGAAATCGCTGGTGTTTCTGACGTCAAACTACTTAACCAATCATGTCAACGTGCCGATGGGCTTTAGAATATCATTAACTGCTGCAAAGCAGGGGAGTCTCAAGAAGCTACGTCATCCCGGGATATTTTTCTGTTGATATGAAAAATCGGGTACATTTAGCAATATCAGGGGCGTAGGAGCCATTATACGTGGGGGGGACATGTCCCCCCCACATTTCAAAATCGAAGTTTTGTCCCCCCCACTATTTCCCAATGTAAGATTTTGTTTTGCATTGCCTGCCTATCTCTGCCGATTTCAGAGTCTCCAAATTAATCCATTCGGCAACTTTTAAATACATAATTCAATTTAAAAAAACGGCCGAACTCTTCAGCTGCTAATCTCGTTGTCAGTCGACCATGATCGCGCACCGCTCGCGCATGCGCATCTAGGTGACACGGATAAATGTACGCAGCAATATATAATGAGTGTTCCTGGGAGATCCTAGTTGCGCGGGATGTGGAAGCGTGCAAAAGTTCCAGAAATGTACATAAAGTGCCCTGGCCTTGAATGACAAGGTAAGGAAAATAAGACTAAATCTAAATTAAATAACCAAGAGATTGGCCATGTGATTTTTCTCAGGAGATGTTTCGAGCATTTTACTTCAGACACCGGATTATCAGCAAACTGCCAAGAGAACTGCTAGCTGGCTACTCAAAATAAACTAGCAATCTATTCAGGCAGCATTTTTGTGTTTGATCTGTGTGAATTACAGAAATATAAGACTTGCTAGACCTACTTTTAGCAAGGAACCTTTCCACATAGATTGATTTTATTTTTCAATCTATCCTTGGGGGGGGGGTAAGATAGGTGGTTAATGGAAATTAAATCAACCATTTATTTGAGTTTTTAATTTTTAGTTAATCAGTACATGACTGATTAACAGTAATGTAAATGCTAAATGTCCTAATACCTGTTGATGCTACTACAACAATGCAAAGTATATGCTCTTAACCTTGCAGTTTTTCAAATATCATGTAAGACTCATTTTCTCAATTTCTTTGCACAAAACTCTCCAGAAAGTGCCATTTAATGGTTTATTTTTCAAAAAAAATTCACGGGGGAGCATACCCCCGGACCCCCCTAGGGAGAGCCCACATAATAAATCACAATTTAATCACTGCTTAGAAACAAAGTAATACATTCTGTTCCCATAAGTCTTTAGAAATTAGCATTTAAGTGCCTTATATATAAAAAAATATATACAAAATTTGCCCCCCCCCCCCCCCCCCCCCCCCCCAGCATTTACTGTCCCCCCCCAGGTTCAAAATTGCTCCTACGCCCCTGAGCAATATAGAGGGTGAATTTACATGTTGTAGATTATGATGTTTATGATGAATTATGTTTTTCTCCACTGACGTTCTAAGTTGTTACCAACTTTTGTAAGGATACCGATTTTTAGAAGGCAACTATCTCTGAGATGGTGAACAGGAACATGGTTTATGTAATATAAGCAACACATTATTAGCCGTTTGATAACGTAGTCAAGCAAAAGGCTAATCATATTAATTACCGTTATGTATCCGACGTTGTAGAGAGCGATATAAATGCATTCCCATTCTGAAACATCAGCTTACAGCTGGGGCACGTCAGAGAATGTCTATTTGCCCCCTCGCTAAGCCCCGCCCTCCTTAGTTACTGTTGCTACGCCTGTCAAGCTTTCGCGACTGCCACATCTATTTCAGTGTGAATGCACCGGTGTCAGATATTCCCAAGGAGATAATTAGTCATTTTTGGCGAACAGGTGAAATATCTGTGAGAGCAAGAAAAAAGGGACTGCAGTATGCATTCGAGGGATATATCCACGACATAATATGCAACCGATTAGAGAATAATTTCATCAAAATTGAATCTAAAGCCTATAACGTTAGGTCCCAGCGCAAGCAGCAGCCGCCTCCTTAGCAGACCATTCACATGGGAAACGCACAAATGGAGGAACAGCTATGTTCATGCACACCAGGGTAAGTGAAATGTGAAAATAATCTAATAATTACAAATCAAACATCTTATCCATCAATCTAACACCGGGAGAGCCGCGATCGGATTGGGGTAAAGTTACTCAGGGGTAGGCCGTCGATTAACAAAATGCTGAAATATATTTTAAAGTATGTCAGTGAGCCTCCGTCTTGCCATTAATCGTCTTATTTTACGTTCAAAAATATGCATTATGAACAAAGAACCGCCATTATTTCCAAGCAATAGGGTTTTTTTTTTTTTTTTTTATCCTGTCGACATTTAGTTGTGAATGGGTCTCCCACACTGCTTGATCCACGCCCGGCATTTCTCCCCTTTGGCTTTTAGGTTTCGGGAAGGGAAAAAATGCCACCCCACCGTCCAAACTTTTAGGATACCGGGTATCAGATTTGCACAATCCATACGCACAACGCATCGGCATGTTTCCCTCGCTCGAAAGCTTGACAGACCTCCCGCGCCTAGTTACGGTTGCTAAGCCATGATTGGCCAGTGGCGGTTTTTGGGCGTGGCTTAGTGAAGGGTCAATTGAAGAGAATTGGCATAGACAGTAAAAGAAATGGACACAGCGACTCCATTGATTTCAACGGAGAAGACTTGAAGCCCGATTTTTGCACTTCCTGTCTGATGTCTGAGCGACTGCGCAGGCTCAAACTGAGCGTGACGACAGTCTGACAGTTGAAAATCTTCTAGTAGCTGTGCCAAGAAAAATCTGAATCACCTAATTCCTCAAAAACGTTGTTGAAATATTTTGTCCCGTTGCTTTTATGGACTCTCTATTAATGGGCTTCTACCTTGACTTTGTGCCTTCATGTCCCCCCGATTGCCTCATAGACAGTAAAAGATTGCCGCGAGCTTCTCCTCCTGTCTATACGGTAATGTCTCTATTGTGCGACAGAAAGTCCCGTGGTTATGACGCAATCTTTAGCCTATTTTTACAAAAACGGCATCTACGGGGTCGTAACGTAAGATACAAAGTAATGGAGCATTTTATACATTGTCGTGTTTCTTTAGAAATAAATAATCGACAAATTAAGCCTTTGGACGCCACAGATGTAAAGTTATTCGCTGTCAAAGTGACGCCAAAATGAATGGGAGTCAATGGGATGCTAACAGCAGGTGAAGTTCTGCTACAATGGCGGCTCCCGCGAGGCTTCAACTTCCGGCTGATGGATTACCCCCTTGAGAATTGGCACTGTCTGGTTACTTCCGGTTTCTGGACTGGCTGCAGTAACACGTCTCTGTCCATGCGGGGGCGCTCGCAGGCGACGGCAACGTTTTGCTACGGTTTCCGGGTTGAACGTCATGTTTCCTGGAAACGGTGTGCAACGGGGTTTGAGGTGCGTTTTCTCTTGTTTGGTGGGCGCGTCAGAACTGCAGTCCAATCAGCAGCAACATGTATATAAAGGACACGGTATTAAAGAGAACTCGCACAATGGAAGTAATTTACAAATGTGTTTGATACGCAACAACTGAGGATATTAGAAGACATGTTTGTCGTAAGTATTATTGTAAAAATATAGGATATCAACTTAATGATGTAGTTGTTTATATTTTTAGCTTCAAAGTGACATTTGGTATAGAAATAAACAATGCACACAGCAAAAACTGTAGTGTTAATTTGAGTTAAATTCCCAGTGTAAATTATTCCGAGTGAATGGGTGTTGATTTGTGTGTTATTTTAACACTTGCAGTGCTAAAAAAGCTCTGTGGGGGGCGTCATTTCAAGGAGTCAGGAGTATAGGCCACACTAATTTTGAGTTACTTTCCACATCCGGTTTTTTCGCGCTCACTGACGAGCGGGAGAATCACTCGTCTCTTCACTTACCGATTGGGATATTCGGCTTAAAAGGTAAGAACCACATTTATCAACTTATAAAGGCTGTTAACGTTAGCACTAGTCGGTATTTAAACCATGTTTTAACGTTAAGTGGAGTGTGATGCAGTCGATTTGCAAACGTGTGGATTAAGTTAACGTTGGGGGTCGTCGTCGGTATATATATATATTTTTTAATTAACGTTAGTTGATGGTTGAGAGAGAACATTGTGTGAGAGGACATGTGTGAGAGGACATTTCTGTTAGGAATATTCGGTTAGAAGGGTGAGAAGAACCACATTTATCAATTTATAGAATGTTAGTCTTAATGTTTGCAAATCGACAGTCAAATTAGGCTAGTTCAGCAACTGAAAAACTGTAAAATTACGCCAGCGCGTTTTAATATAACGTTAACAACATGTGCTTAACAGTGTTTGTAACGTTACATTTAAGAAAACCACTGGTCAGTGTGCTTATAGTAACGTTTAATCAAAGTCATTTTATGTGGCGTCGTCGTCAGGTTCAAAATGCGTTGCATGTCTGCGTGCAGGGAAAATTCACATTTTTCGTCGGCGCCAACATTTGTGCTGCTTCCAGCGCCAAGGTTATTTGAGGTTCAGATTTAACTGTTTTTTTTTTTTTTTTTTAAATTGCAATAAACTGATAAAACTAAGCCGAAATACAAACATCGTGATGTAGATTTGTAAAACGTTTGAATTCATACTACGGTAGCCTATATCAGGTCCATCCGCAAGACAACAAGCAAACAACTTTTAAAATGTTTGTTCTCTAAATAGAGTTTTGGGCTATGGTGGATGCATGCAAGTGGTAATCATGAACCCAAAATAAACTAATTCTGCCGTGATTTACTTTCTTAAATGGGTAAAAACGTATGCCGAAGCCGCAACATCATGATCCAGATGAAAAATTAAATCAGGTCTGTTAGCAAAATGATAAGCAAACAACTTTTAATAATGCTTGGTTTCTGAATGAAGTTCAAAAAAGTTGCCAGGGCATCATGTTTCAAACCAGAATATTTTTTCAATTTGTTTCACTGCATATTAGGCAATTTTCACTGCTTGTTTGCCACTTAAACATAAGCTAACATATATCCTTGCAGTTAAGATTGAACCACTTCTCACTTTTTCTCCACTAGGTGCAGTTTCAGGATGTTACCATGTTGCTGAAGGTGAAATACCATAGTGTCAAGAAGTACATCAAATTGCACTCAGGCTTCACCTATTCAGAATTCACCAGGGAAGGTAAATAGCCATCCTTTAAAGGCCAAACTAAATATGTAGCCACTTTTGCAACAAATCACAGTACATGATTATCTGTGGCTGACCTATTTAAATACTTTTGGCTGTATTTAACAGTTTATTAAAATGTTGTCATTTTAATTGCAGGGCTTTACTTTTAATGACAGTTCATAGTGTAATCATCAACATTAGTTAGTACATGGCAGTAGACTTTTGCTGCAGATTCTTTAACATTTACAAGTCAAGGAAATAGAGTTAAGTAGGAAGATTTAAAACTTGCTCCAGGTGACTCTATCTTGTTACATTCTTTCTTTTTATAGTCAAAAATAAGTTTGGGCTTCCTGATGAGGCTCAACTTTATATTTTTGATGAAACTGACACAGCAGTAGAGGAAGACGTTCTTCTAGAGCTGTTGGAGGCCAATCCAGACATGTGCCTGACAGTACGTCAGTACAGCATTTCAGATGAAGGTAGGTGTCATTAAGAAAACTTGTGTTTATGGATGGGGCTCTTTGATGCAGCTGACATTGACCTTTCTTTATGGAACGAACAAGGCAGTGGGCAATGAAGGAAACAAGTTTGTTACTGATTACTAAAAATATCATCCAAACACTTTAGGGTAACTTAAAATGTTTATACTAAAATGGGTAAAGCCACAAAAAGTTAAGTTAATCAAATTCTCTCTTTTTAAAGAATTTTCTCCTTTACCACCATCTTCAACACCATCTTCCCTCACGGATACCACATCCCTTTCTTCAAGTGACAGTGACCGTAGAGAACTGAGTATTCCCACAACAAGCAGAAATGTATTCAGCAAAGAACACATGAGCAGTTCTGCAACAAAGGCTTCCGTGTCAGAGGCAGCAAAGGAGGTAATTGAGAGCTGAAAACTTATAATTGATGGTAAATCAAATTAAGGTGTCATGCTAAATTAAGATTATCAACAATTGAAGCATTTGGTTCCAAACTCTCCTTATCAAAGAAAATGTTATTACTTTGCCCCTTCCTAGATTTTTACCATACAGACATGTTGTGCTATGTTTTTTCTGATTTGATTTAATAGAAAGAATTAAACACTAAAACTTAAATTTCATTTTCCTGTTATGTGAGTAGATGGTAGAAAAGGCCTTGCTTAAGAAGCCTGGAGGAGAGAATATTCTTGAAGAGTACAAGTCAGAAAATTCACTAATGCACCGCACTCGGAGACAGCTTGTCAACCTATTGGCGAGTGATATGACTGAGAGACATGGGTAAGATTTAAAAAGGTTTTTATTACAAAGGAATTTAAAAAAAGGATGTAATCTTGTAATGATATAACTAATGTTTATTGTACTATATAAAGAGGAATTATTAAAGATTGACTTTCTTCACTCTATAGCAGGTTTCCTTCCCGTCAGCAGAAGGAGAAGTATGCCCTGGGAATTATTACTCTCTTTCCCTCACTGAAGGATCCTTTTTCTCCAAATGGCTATGTAAGTTTAAAACCTTAAGAAAACACAGCACCTAATTTACAGAAAAGGGCTTTAGTGTTGTAGTTTTCATTATAAAGTAATTACAGTTGCTTATAAAAGTGAAAGGATTTGATAATTCAACAATATCGATAATAGTGCCCTGATTTGAAATTACTTGGGTTATAAGGATATTGCAAATTAATTTGAAAAAAGAAAATCTATGAAATAAGTCATTGTTCTTTTGTTTCACAATGCTGCATCTGCACTTTCTGTAAGATCATTTTGTGTTTATTCATTTAAATGTAACAGGAGCATTTCTATGATGGGGAAAAGGGCACTGGATATTTAGCATGGCGCCTCAAAACCATTTCCAGGATTGCAGGAAAACGGCCAGTCAAGGAAGCCTCGGTGTATCAACCACAAGGACCAAAGCGCCGAAGATCAGCAAGCACACTGCCTGAGCAACTAGATGGAGATGCCTGCAGGGAGGCCTTTTCATTTCTTGTTCACTCTCCTGATGAAGCAAGTGTATTTCAGAAGATGAAGATGACATTTCAACATCGTCAGGACCTAGTGCATGACCCACAAAGAAGCACAGATGTCTTCAAAACATTTCCACGCTTTTTGGAAAACCTTTTTCAAAACCTGTTCTTTTGTCACGAATATACGCTTTTGACTATGGCTACTTGGAGCGCAAAAATCGCCCGACAAGGGTCAACTTGGACAGTATCGGCAATAATATAGGACTCAACTCTATTCAGACTCTTTGTCTGGTAAGAAACATTCCTTTGATTTTTGGTGACATTGTGCCGGAAGGAAACGAGAACTGGACTTTGCTGTTGCTCTTACTGCAGATAATTAACATAATATTCTCTCCATCTGTTACACTAGGCATGACTGTGCATTTGAAGCATTTAATAATGGAACATCATGAGTTGTTCAAACAGTTGTATCCAAGTAGGAATCTGATTCCTAAACATCATTTTATGTTACATTACCCGTCTTGTATTCGAAAAATTGGACCATTAATACATATGTGGAGTATGAGATTCGAGGCAAAACACAGGGTTTTCAAAAGCACACTCAAAAACTTCAAGAACATCACAGTATCACTTGCCAAAAAACATCAAATGTCCATAGCATCTAATTGGGAAACATCTCCTTTGAACCATGTTGAGTACGGACCTTTGAAAACATTTAATGTGGACAATGAGGAAAATGTTGAAATGTTTGCCCAAGCTCTGCCCGCTGAAGCAAAAGACATCTTCTCTACTAACTGGGTAAAGATCAGTGGGGTAGAGTACAGAGCCGGGTTAGTCATTTGCAGTAGCACAGAACAGGTAATGCCTGTTTTTTGCAGAATTAAAAAAATGCTTTTAGTCAACAGTGTGATCTACTTCCTAGTGAACAAGCTTATGGTTGACCATTTTAATGAGCACTTTCATGCCTACAATGTGTTCGAAAGTGATGAAACGGATGTGATGAAAGCAGACTCTCTTCAAATTTATAAGCCTTTTGACTTACAAAGTGCTTATGGTAAAGATGATAGCCTTTACATTGTACCATTATTTTCTCTGTGAATGTGCATATAGAGTTCAATTGTATGGTGCTTGGATATTTTGCCTTTATTAAAAAAAAAAGTTGAATTATTTGTACGTTTATTTTTTCCTATAGTGAAAAGGCATTTTCAGAACATTGTATGTAACAACTATCTTGAATACACTAGTGTTATTATAATAACACAGAATGATTTAAATTAACAATTTTAAGAGTAAGGGAGTAACACGATTAAGAGTTAAAAATACTATTAAAGTGTGACTGAATGTTAGGAATTAACACCAAGGAATAACACAAGTGTAGTGTAAAAATTACTAATAAATGTGTTAAGAAATAACACTCTGAGTGTTACATTTTTAACACTTATTATGGAGTTAAAATATTATCACTATCCAAAGTGTTAATTTAACTCTGGACGGGTGAGAATTATATAAACTCTGTGAAAGTGTTAAATTTAACACTATGGGAGTTGAAATAACACTGACGTTTTTGCTGTGCATGTAAGTGCTTTTCCTAAAAATGAGAAAGAAAATACAGGGTATTAATAAAACAGAATTAACAACAAATAAAGTCAGTATGTGAGGCTAAATAGATGTGTTTTAGTCTTTATTAGGTAAGATGTGCTTCCATTTCAGTTTCCACAAATCCCTTCACTCGATTGGGATGATCTCTTGTGTTCTGGGCGGCAAGTGCAGTAACTGTAACATCGGGCATATTTTGTAGTATTAAACATATTTATACCGACTTCATCAGGCTCTGAAAATTCTTCACAAAGAACACAAAAAGCCTTCTCAGCTGCCGTAGTTGCAACTCTTGCGTCATCACAACAGTGCGTTCAACGGGTCACCGTCTCTGTTTAAAAAACGTTCTGCAACGTTTTGTCGGCGCTGAACGCAGCCCTGGTGTAAGGGAATGGAGGTGGGGCTAAAATTCATGGATTCATTTAGAATATAAATTGAATTTATCTTAGCATAGTTAAATAACAAGAGTTCAGTACATGGACATGATACAGTGAGTCTCAAACACCATTGTTTTCTCCTTATTTAAATCTCGTTTTTGAAAAACACCCCTGAAAAATAGGCGAATCTCCACACAACACCCACTGTGACGCAACAGTCGGGATCATTAGTAGACTATGTACACCTCCAAAAATTTGCATATGCCAGCCCATGTTCAATGCCAGGTAGAACTGCGCAGCCGAATCATGGGAAGTTCTGCAGGTGAATAAACAAGCGAGGATCATAGGGAAAATGGCTGATCAATGACAATATCAAGCAGGCTTCTCTCAGCGTCTCATACTGAAGAAGGGGGCAATTCCAACTATATTCCCGCAAGCGGCAAGTAATGAGTTTATTAACAATAATTTACACTTATCTAGATCCAGCGCAAGATCCTAGTACAGTAACAAATAGCAAACTCCAAGTAACGAGCATACATAACTAAATAGTATGACAATGTATTTACGCTGAGGTTAATATTTCTTGCCTGTGTTGTCATTTAAATCTACAAAATAATACTGTAGATACATATGTAAATTCCCTTTTGTCAAATAATTTTACTTTAGTCTATTTCATCAACAACACGTCAGGGGCTAACTACGTTAGTTTAGTTGCTCACAGATAATGTTAGCTCACTCGATCCTTCTAGCTAACGTCACATTCTCCACCACATAAGTTGAAGCTATATTTATTTGACAAGGCATCTAACGTTAGTCCATTTGTTTCACTGAGCCCACAGTGAAACAGCCAATCAGAGCAGAACTCCTCATTACTATTCATGACACTTCCAAATCAGGTAAAAACAGACCATTTCATTCTAGGGCCAATTTCTAGAGTTGAAAATGGACCTATAAAACCATATCTGGACATTTTAAATGACCTTTAATAAGCCAAATACCCTCTAGATATCAGAGACAAAATTAAAATATTATTTCAACACATTCTAGGGCACCTTTAAATGAAGCAAGGGTGTAGAATTACATTAAAGCTATTTAAAGGCATGAATGAAGGAAATTCACAGGGGGGAAAAAAAACATTTAAATATTGGTGATTTTTAAATATTGGCATCAGTAATTTCGTGATCAAAGATGAGTTTTATGGGATAAAATGAGTGACTACAGGGGGACTTTACAAAATAAAAGGGACCATACACGATGCATTAATAGCTGGGGGGGTAAACACTTTATGAAATTGTATTTAATTTGTCTTCCGAAAAACATGTAAGTATCTTCTGTTGCATTCGAAGGACAGTACTAAATAAAATAAATTGATATTTAAACAAAACTATATATTCACACTCTTGGGTAAAAATGGGGAGCCTTTTTAGCTGCTGCATTGGTGGGCTACTTCTCTATGAAAAGTAATTTAATGCTTTGAATATTGCAGAATGGCTTGCTTCCAATTGAAAAGTTGATATCTAAAGAGAAACATTTAAACAAGACAATGCTCCTTCCCAAATTGCAAAGACAACCAAGAAGTGGCTTGAGAACAATTCCATCAGGCTCATGTTTTGGCCTGGTCAGAGTCCAGATTTAAACCCTATAGTGAATATTTGGTCTCACATTAAACTCAAATGAACTGGGAGATTTTTTTCAACTACTCATGAACTGCTTGAAGCCATTAACATTGAGTGAAACGACACTGACTCTTCTTCTAGGATGATCTTTCTTTTCTCACTGTAATTTGGAGGATAGGTCTCCCCCACAGAGAGATGTATTTCTCTCTCCCTTTTTCTCACATTCTTTCTTTTCCACCTGTTGGCCATTACAAAATTCCAGTAAGTTTAAATATAAGACAAACATGAGTCATCTATAATGGAAATTGCTAATCTCCGGGTCGTGCTTAAAGAGTGCCCCTTCTTCCAGATTATGCTGTTAGATCACCAGAGCTGGTTTCTCTCCAGCAGAATCTGCAGAGAGCAAGATCTGCACTTTGAGAAAATGCTCACAAGAATGTTCAAAACTGTACTTTTAGGCATACCTTAATATTTTCTACTGTGTTTTGCAGAAGAAAGTCATGCAGATTTGAAACGCATTTATAGTAAATTATGACAGATCTTTCATTTTGAGGTAATATATCCCTATACTCATATCCACCCTTTAGGAATATGCAAGGTTAAAAAGGGTGTACTTTTTCCGATTACTTCCCCAGTGACAAGCTAAAATGTTTGCTTTTTTCTGACAGTATGTATATATATATATATATATATATATATATATATATATATATATATATAATTTCTCTCATATCAAGTCTCAATATGCTGATATAAAACAACATGCGGCACATAAAATTAACTTGAATGTTACTGTTTAAAGGGACCAAAAAAGATTTACTCGTCATTAAGCATTTTTATGTTGTTATTCTTTGCTCTATATAACAATTTGTATCATGTCCCAGATCCATATCTTCTGGATTGACATAGTGTAACTCATTAGAGCTACTGCTGAGGTGCTGTTGAGCGACCACCAGCATAATTAGCACAGGGTTTGTTTTATGAAGGGGCTATTATCACTCGCCATAAACAGCCAAAAGTCGCCATTCTCCACCCCAGCACTCAGGCAGGGGCTTTTTTTACGGGCCTCTTGTACCCGACACACGGCACGCACGTGTTTCCTTTTGCCATCACAATCGATCAGCATCCCGTCACTTCAGTCGGTCCTAGCATGGCCAGTCTTGTGGCCATTAGTTTCCACCAATTTTGGTCTTAATTATTCGGTACGTTTTGATAATAAAAACACATTCCTTGAATCACACTGTTTTATAGGTCTTTGGTATAGTTTTATATGATGGGCTTTTAAGAATGTAATTAGCGCCACTGAGTTTTAACAAGTTTGAACACTTTTATTTTTCTTTCAAATTATGAAATGCAAAGATCTTGTAACTTAATGGCCAAATGTCCTGACTTAATTTAAAACAGGCATCTTTAGGGTCCAGCATTGTTTGAGGACAACTATTGATTTATATTTTATTTAGTTTAAGGTGCTAATGATGATGTACATTTGAACAACTAAAGTTGTATTAAGTGGTATGAATAACAACATGTTAGGTATACTATAACATATATTGTGTTGTTCAATGTTCAAATTGAATTTATGTCTACCAGCTATTCAGTTAAACTTCTTAGTTATGTAATTTCTTTTTTGTATCTTTATGGTCTTTCTAACAAGGTGCTTCGGGCTACAATTAGTTGCATGGTTTTGTGAAATACCTTGACTAATGCGGGTTTATAATGTGGCGATGGAGGGTTTAAGATGTTACTGACCCAAAACTGACCCAGTCAAAACCATAGCAGTGCAACTTACCCTAATTAGCATGCTTTCACTGGGCATCCAGGGCTGATGTTGAAGCAGTGAGTAACTGGGAGAGAAAGCGAAAGGAAAAATAGAAAAAAATCTCAATGGCTGAACTGGCGCAAATGCACCCTCCTCTGTAATGGGCAGGGGGCTCATTTTATGGACATTTTTGGACACAATTTCCATTCTACTCAATCATGTGGTATTATTAAAGGTGGTTCTGCCACAACACATTCAAAGAGGTGAAATTAGTCTGTTTTTCATTTCACAAGTTTCCATTGCAAACACCAAATGGAAAGGGAGGTTTTGTTTTTCTAAATAAAGTTCATGTTCCGTTGTTTTTCAGGCTGATAATGTCTTTAACATTTTAAGGCTGGAAGAACAGTTTTTCTTCTTTCACAGACTTCTTTAAAGGAATAGTTCACTCCCAAAAATAAAAATTCTGTCGTTTATTCTCTGCACATTCATGAGAGTACTATAAGAGATGCAATGTTCAATTCATGAATCGTTCTTTTGAGTGTTGAATCTCAATGAATCAGTTGATCCGGTTCACAAACCCAGTCTGAGTGAGTGAGTGATTCAAAATGTATCCTTTTGTGACTCACAGATAAAAGAAAGTCACATGCATCTGGAACAACATAAGGGTGAATAGATGATGACAGAGTTTTCATTTTCTGATAAACTATCCCTTTAATTTTCGGGGCAGTGTCCTCAGGGGTAGGGGTTTTTTGGGGGGGTTTTTTTTGGGGGGGGGGGGGGGGGGGGGTTGTCCTCCATGACCTTTTATTAAGTTCTGTCCTCTGTAGACTTCTGTGTTTAAGTATCCTGTCAGTTTTCTTGGTGCTAGAATGATTCCCAGTAAAATAAAGTAAGCTTAATAGCACCAAAGAGAGTCATTCCACAGTTTGAATTTCATGCTTAAAAAGTGGAAAATATAAAACTTCTGGCTGAGGAACGCCACAACTGCGCATACACACAACATTGGCTCTGTGTCTGTGTGCATTTAAGCTGTTACTTTTTAGACAGTATATCAACATATTCCATCTTGACCATTTTGTTACATAATTAAAATAAAACTGGATTTGCCTTAATTTTATTGGCTGATTCATCCAGCAAAAATGTATGTACCATCAATCAGAAAGAAGACAAAAAACTTAAAGGGATAGTTCACTCAAAAAGGAAACTTCTGTCATCATTCACTCTCCCTCATGTCATTCCAAATTTGTATGACTTTCTTTGTTTTAAGAAACACAAAAGAAGATACTTTGTAGAACGCTGTAGTCACTGGACATAGAAACCCATTGACTTACATTATACCATTTAGTTATTAACTAAAACTATTAATAATGGTTTAATTGAAATAAAACTGAACTAAAATAAAATATTAATATTAGATGAAAAATAAGTAGTGTTGGCTACTAACTGAAATAAAATAAGTTATTGTTGAAGTACTAAATTACTAAAACTAAAAAAAAAAAAAAAAGCCATAGAAATATTTAAGAAAAACACTAGAACTAAAAATTACAAAAGCACATACAATTAATAAAGCCTGGAATAAGCTGAAAATATAAGATAATTCTAAATATGAATTGATTAATAATGAATGAATTAATAAATGCTATGGTATATAATTAGTATAATAAAACTGCACCATATGGCCAAAAACACTGACTTTTTTTTTTTCTTTTTAAATAACTTATTTTGTTTTAAAGAAAGAAAGTCATGTAAAGGTAAATAATGAGAGAATTTACATTTTTGGATGAACTAACCCTATATCTACAGCTGATGTTAATTTTTTTTTTTTAAGCTTCAGTAGTTTCGTCAGAATTATGTGTATAATGGCAAATGGATTTCAAAGCTGAGGCTGAATTACTGACGAGCAAGTAGAACGTCTGTTTTGAGCTGGTGGATAAGTTTTGACTTATTGTCTTTGACTTGTGTGCTGTCTGATTCTTTTACTCCTTTTTAGACTCGGTGGATGTCAGCTGTGCCTCCAGGTGTCCCTGCTCTCTCTCACTCCGTCTCATTAAGAGCCTGTAAAAAAAGTTGGGGGGTGGCAGCATCATAAAATCCACACTATAATGAGTGTTTAAGTGCAAACAAACAAACGCGAGAGAGCTCAAGGGCAGCTGAAACGCAACACCCGTAGTGGCCTGGCAGAAAAACTGCAGACGTTCACACTCCAGGGTGACCGTTCCCCAATCCTCCCTGACATGTCCAGGGCAGAGAGTGATTACTGCGGGACAATAGGGCAGCCTGGGACAGACAGACCACCTGTCAGGAGGTGGGGAGGAACCTTAATCAAAATGAAAGAATCTAACGGCATCATGCTGATTAATATAAACCACCAGACCCTTTACAGACAGCCGATCCCCTCACTCGGAAAGGCCCAGGTTGGCTCACGGGTTGCTCAGCAACAGTGAGACTGAATGAAGTGTTGGAAAAGCTCTTGAGTGCCGTTGGTTGGACTCCTCTGTACCGAGCAGCTGTCTCCCCACAGGAATTCAGCAGCCTGCAAATCCCGCTCAAGTCTGCGTATGTTGTAGGCTTTGCTCAGTCTGTTGTCTCAGATTAGATCGATTTCGAAGAGCTTTCACACTTTTATTAGGTACATGTGTTTCATGTGGCAGCGGTCAGGTCTAAAGAAGCAGTGCAACACACACCATTCTATGAACAAGACTCTTTGTTTATTTAGATTTTAGGCAGTTCTGGCCCAGTTAAAATGTCTGAGAGCCAAGGTTGTGGAAAATTCAGGCTCCTTTTCAATTCATAAGTGTAAAATTTAATTGTCCACACTTCTACACTTCTAAGGAAGGAACCTGAATTTGAATTGGAATGACAATATAGATCAAAATATATTTAAAAAAAATCTAAAATTGAAATATTAGAAAACAAAATGTTGTATTGGTATTAAAAGGTATTACATTATATATATATGTATATATATATATATATATATATATATGTATATATATATATATATATATATATATATATATATGTATACATACACACACACACACACACATATATATACAGTATATATATATATATATATATATATATATATATACTGTATATACTGAACAAAATTATAAACGCAACACTTGTTTTTGGCCCAATTTTTCGTGAGCTGAACTCAAAAATCTAAAACTTTTTATATGTACACAAAAGGTCTATTTCTCTCCAAAAGTGTTCACAAATCTGTCTAAATCTGTCTTAGTGAGCACTTCTCCTTTGCCGAGATAATCCATCCACCTCACAGGTGTGGCATATCAAGATGCTGATTAGACAGCATGATTATTGCACAGGTGTGCCTTAGGCTGGCCACAATAAAAGGCTACTCTAAAATGTGCAGTTTCATCACACAGCACAATGCCACAGATGTCACAAGTTTTGAGGGAGCGTGCAAATGGCATGCTGACTGCAGGAATGTCCACCAGAGCTGTTGCCCGTGAATTAAATGCTCATTTCTCTACCATAAGTCATCTCTCTGAAGGCATTTTCAGAGAATTTGGCAGTACATCCAACCGGCCTCACAACCGCAGACCACGTGTAACCACACCAGCATCTTCACCTCCAAGATCGTCTGAGACCAGCCACCCGGACAGCTGCTGCAACAATCGGTTTGCATAACCAAAGAATTTCTGCAGAAACTGTCTCAGGGAAGCTCATCTGCATGCTTGTCGTCCTCATGGAGTGGGCAAATGCTCACATCCGATGGCGTCTGGCACCTTGGGGAGGAGTTCTCTTCACGGATGAATCCCGGTTTTCGCTGTACAGGGCAGATGGCAGACAGCGTGTATGGCGTCGTGAGCGATTTGCTGATGTCAACGTTGTGGATCGAGTGGCCAATGGTGGAGGTGGGGTTATGGTATGGGCAGGCGTATGTTATGGACAACGAACACAGATGCTTTTTATTGATGGCATTTTGAATCCCCAAAGATACCGTGACGAGATCCTGAGGCCCATTGTTGTGCCATTCATCCGCGACCATCACCTCATGTTGCAGCATTATAATGCACAGCCCCATGTTGCAAGGATCTGTACACATTTCCTGGAAGCTGAAAACATCCCAGTTCTTGCATGGCCAGCATACTCACCGGACATGTCACCCATTGAGCATGTTTAGGATGCTCTGGATTGGCGTATACGGCAACGTGTTGAGGTCCTGCCAATATCCAGCAACTTCGCACAGCCAATGAAGAGGAGTGGACCAACATTCCACAGGCCACAATCAACAACCTGATAAACTCTATGCGAAGGAGATGTGTTGCACTGCGTGCGGCAAATGGTGGTCACACCAGACCCCCCCCCCCCCCCCCCCCAATACAGTAAAACTGCACATTTTTTATATATATATTGAGGCCTAAATTTAAATTTTAAAATAATATTGAATTCATTAAACATTAAATTATTATATATATTAATTAATTGTCTTATGAATTGAAAAGTATATATTAGATAGATTTTTTGTTAAAACATTTTATTTCCAATTTATTACCATTACAGTTCTTTACATTCAAATTCGAATGGCAATTCTGCATCCTTATTGTTGCTTCAATTGAAATCAAAATTCAGAACTGTAATTTAAAAGGCTTTCTTCTCAATTCTGAAATATGCACAACTCTGCTGTTTGAAACTTCTGTCAGAAGACCTTAATTCTGCAGAGGATTTCGGGGAGCAGGTGAAAGTGAGTTTGCAGACCACAGCACACGTGTACACCTGAGTTTGCCCGTCACTCACCACTTCCCTGTGTTCATGTTTTTGCTTATGTTTTGCTTATTCTGACAGACCCAAACTCTTGTTTATTTGCCCTTAGAACATGGCAGAATCTTCATCCTCTCCTGTCTCCTTCCTGCTTCACTTGTGCACTGCTGTTTTAATCCTCTCGACTCCAAATAAGAGTATTTCATGATGCAACCGCCAATAGGTCATCTCTGCACAATAGCACATCACACCATTCCCTGCACTGGGATCTCTCATCTCTGAGGTTTATGGGTGGAGAATGTGATGGGATCAGGATGGATGAGAGTGCATGTAGCCATGTGGTCCACTCTGTAATGCCTCTTGAGGCAACAAGCTCCTGTAATAAAAATATCCTGTGTCTGGTCTTGTTAAATACTCCAGTGTCAGGATTAGACGCAGTTAGCATCCATGCAGCCATTTACGCTGACTATTTCCATGTGTGATATTGCAGGCCTCACACATTTTCAGTTACTTTTGCTCCTTGTCGGCGTGGTGCACCTGCCCGGCTTCATTTCAGGCTGCTGACGGCTTCTCTCATCGGCCGTCACATAGAGTGACCAAATGACCTCACCTCCTCTTCCCCGCTCCCCGTTAGAGCTTGTCGCTGGGACTAATTTATCAAAGGAGTAGGGGGCACAAAGAGGGGCTTTATTCTGTCCCCCCTTCCCATATGAAGATCAACTCCTTTGGAATGTTAACCCCCCACATCGACAACCACAGACTAAACCATGTTTTATCCCTTACAGCTGAATTTACCAAAGACTACTCATTAATGAATAATCAAGAACAAAAAAACGGCAGTTAAATCCCTCTAATCTGAAAAGCGACCACCCTCTTCAGTGGTACTGGGCACGAACAACTGCATTTACTAGAAGGAGTCCTCCAAAAGTTATGGCATTTTCCCCCTCTGCACCCAATGTGATTGATGGAGCAGCCACAACAGAGGAAACATTGGTCCACCTCATATTCTTATAAACATCAACATGCTGGTTAAGAAAAGCAGGCCTCCCCGTCCCACTGCCAGACGTGTAAATAAGATTCCCTGTGGGAGAAGAGGGAACCACTGTGCTGTGCAGCGCTCTCACGTAGCCTATATACACCAGTAATCACCACCATTGTTTATGCTCCACGGCGCACAAAAAAAAAAAATGCAAAGATTTGTCTTTATGTGGCCATTGCATGCATAACAACTGAAAATGCATCTCAGAGTCAGACGTGCTAAAACAAAAGACTGTTTTTTTGCCTGTACGCAGTCTGTGCTCAGCAATGTGGCTCTTATTGCACTGACCCCCTCTAGAGGATGACAAAGGAAATTCCTCTATTATCGCAACCATATGTATGGCCAGTTAATATTACTAAGATGCTTTTGAATTTGGTGAAATTGATATTTAATTAATATATGAAAAATATGAAACCTGAGAAAATGATATACTATAATTTTTATAAATACAAGTTTTTAAAAAAGGCTTTTAACTTACGTACAAGTTTTTAAAAAGGCTTAACTTAATAAATACAACGGTAACAGCAATGAATTTGTTATTGATTAATTTATTAATGACTTTGATAAATATGTTATCTATCTATCTATCTATCTATCTATCTATCTATCTATCTATCTATCTATCTATCTATCTGTTTATCTGTCTGTCTGCCTGCCTGTCCGTGTCTGCTTTTTCCATTCAAGTTCTCGAGTTTTGGAAAACGTGATAGCTATAATGAAAAAAGCGAGTGTTGGTAGCCCGTGGGGTGTCTGACGTTGGGTGCTCGCCCTCTAAATAAACTTTGGAGTTCAGAGGGGGGAAAGAGACTGCAGAGAGCTGAAGTCATCAGTTACCAGACGAGCATACGAGCTGGTAGCAGGCGAGAGAAAGGGAGAGATAGTGAATTGCTCAACCGTGAAACTGTGAGCTATAGAGATTGAACAGAGAAGAGCGAAGTTTCGGCCACTATTTACCAATCAAGCGCCAAAGTTTCACTGAAAGTTCCTCGAGAT
Source organism: Tiaroga cobitis (assembly GCA_030578255.1). Classification (NCBI taxonomy): domain Eukaryota; kingdom Metazoa; phylum Chordata; class Actinopteri; order Cypriniformes; family Leuciscidae; genus Tiaroga; species Tiaroga cobitis. Next base: position 39,269,195 of record CM060606.1, read on the forward strand.
GCTGTGATGAGGATGACGCGAGGACCTCCTACATGCCAGGCTCAATAAATAAAGTAACCTTCACACCTGGACGTGTCGTGCTGGATCACAGAGGGGAATACACACAGTCATTAAGGAAGACCATCCATATTGATCACCATGCCAATTTAATTTGATTCCCTTCTCTCTATTTTGCTTACAAGTGCGCTGGATGGAGAACTAACACTTTCATTGTTTCCATGGAATGAGTGGCTCTCTCTTTGGATATCTCACAGTGGCACATATGTGGATTGCCTCCAATATGTTACTGCCGAATCGGCCCAGGTGCATTTGGGCCATTGAAAATTCTGGTTCTCTTGCGCGTGAGCAGAGCTGGGGCTTCTGCCCGATTTAGGAATAACATATTGAGTTTTGCACAGATCAGAGTGCGCTAAGGGACATTGAAATTGACAAGACAAGCATCATTCCCCTGATTACTATGCAATTACAACTGATCTCCATTGTTTTGATCTTGCATTGTATGGAATACACAAACTGTCAGCATCAAGGCTCCAGGCACCGGCTACACAAACGTAAGTTCTGCGCGCTGCTGATCTGATGCTTTGCGCACACCTGCACCGTGACTTGTAGGCTACTGACTGTTTGTGTGAATCGCTTCTTTAGTGGTCATGATGTTTCAAAACTTTTTCTCATTTTAAGAGACTTAAAAAGTAAAATGATTGTTTATTACGTTTTTTTTTAAGTCGCTCATGGAAGAATTGAATAGGTGACAGGAAACTGATTAAGATAGGCTAAAGGTTTACATGAGAATAGAACATTTTATTTATTTTATGTCTTGGCAAGGAAGACGCGCCATTGCAACAATTAAATAAATACAAATAATGTAAAACTCAAACTCTAAAAAGAAAACGGACTCGAAATCTCTTTTGTGGTTCTGCATGACAATATAGGCAGCTGACAACTAAAGCAGTTCAATATTTCTTACCAGCTGGAAGAACTGTGATCGAGTTATTGTTATCGAAGTAGATAAGCTATTTTTGTTCTTATGACCTATATCAGTGTTTTCTTCGTTCATATTTTTTTGACAAACAGCCTGGGTTGCCAAATGCGCCGTTTCCCGCAGAATGGGCTACTTTTAAATTGTGGCAGCGGGATGATTTATTTCTGTGGTGTGAGGGTTAAATGGAAAGAGTTTTTTTAACCAGCCAACAACAGGTAAAATTTATTTCATTTTTTTTTTTTTTTTTTTTAGATAGGCAGACCATCTGTGGTTAAGAACCAATGCAGTGATTGTAGCCTACCGAAATAGTGTTTTAGAGTTAAGATCGGCCAACACAAAAATAAACGATGATAGACCTTACTCAGAGATGACTACTTTAAGCTGTTTACTATGTTCAATAGTCCTAGGCTATATGTCATGGGAGTATTTTTTCAGTGTTGCACCATTGAACATAAAAATTCAATATAATGTCTCTACGCTTAGTAAAGTCAATATATGAAGTAGTAGTCAAATTTTAATCCAAGTATCCTACAAGTAGCCTACATGGATAATGGTATACAAGTACATTACAAGTAACATTAGGCCTACATGGTACAAGTAGCCTACATTGTCCAAGCAATCCTCTGTCCAGTTAAAATTGTTCAGTGATTAACAACTTAATGCTTTATACAAGTTGAAAATGCATTATATTGATTATAAAATGCGTGGAATACAATAGGCCTAGTTTGTTTTTGAGGGGTTTGGTCTTAGCCTATTGGTGATTAGGCTGGTTTTGGGATAGTTTGTTACAAAGACTTGGCAACCCTGTAAACAGCCTGTTGCTTGAGATGAGCCCGTGAAACTGCGCCTGTCACTAAAGAGTGACTTTGTTCCTCGTGGTTTCGTTTTGATGGCTTAATTTGAGGGCTATTTTTTACATAGGTTTCGCCACAGTGAGTTTTGCAGAGAAAAAAACGGCTACTTAATCTTCTATTGGGAAATGTTGCGCTGAGGAAGCCTAAACGTCGAGCTAGAAGATGCGCAAGTCACGACAGATGTTTTATTTTTAGACACTTGTGTGGTTTTATTCGGACACGTAACTCGGACAGACCGCTGGTTTTATAATGTGTTTTAAATCATGTATTAGGCTATGTTGCAGTTCTTTAGTTACCTTTCATTGACGAGTTTTACTCGTGTTTTGCTTTACACTCTCGTTCTGTCATTTTAGTAAACAGCGCGAGCATGAATTTGTTCATCATTATTATACTTTCGGTGTGCATCTGGCTATCTATGCCCAGTCCAGTTTCTTGTTAGGATCGCTCTCTAGCGGCCACTGCATTACGCTGAAAACCCTCGGTCCCTCGTGCGCTTGGTCCGTTTCACGCATTTATTGACTGTTGCTGCTCACGGATACGCAGACACCTCTGTAAGTTCAGTATTGACAGAAGCACAGTTTCCCTTTTTCTTCCAGTTTGCAACAATGTTGAATACATCCTTGAAAAACAAATGTTTAAATTTAGTTGTTGGTTACACGTTTTCTGGCCCGAACCTCACGTACGCCTGCACAGGGCACAGGCCACAGGGCCATTGGGGCATTTTTATAGTTGAGCACATAAAATACCTGCTGGTACATGTTTTATAATTTATTGCACAAATTTGAATAGCTTTAGTTGAGGGTAACATAAGGAATTCCCCATTTCGTTCAAAAGGCCATTTTAATCAGAAGCATCAAGTCAAGGTTGTAACCAAATAGCCTACTAAGGATTGTGGGGGACCAAGTGTAATTTGGAGGCCATGTCCCCCTCACTGTCTATGGTGGTTATGGCCCTGGATGAAGTATTTATATGAATATTTTTGTTTTACATAGGAGAAAGAAACACAAATTTGGCAAATAAGCAATGCATGCATGCATGACAGGCTCCAGAACTGTGGAACTGAGTATGATTTTTATTTTAATAAATGAAGTAATATACAAATATGATTTGTATATCGGCTAGATTAGTTTGAATGTATAAACATATGTTCCAAATTAGTTGTGACAAAGCCAATTAGAGCAATAGAATACAGCTTTTGGTATCAGGGTGCCACAGAAATGCCATTGTGGCTATGTGGCACTCACTGGGTTATTTCAAGTCTGATAGAACAAAATGATATTATGGAATTCAAAATACAAAACCCTTAGCCATATTTTCTGTTTAAAACTGAGATGGTGCCAGAATTGTGGACTGTGGACAGTGGCCAGGACATTGTCTTCAGCATACTAAGTAGTGCTCTCATGTGGCATATGAGAACAATATGCATCTAATCTGATTTTGACAGCTAGTTGAGCACACAGCTGTCATTTTGAATTTAAAGAGAAAACAATTTTGGGTTATCCATACAGAACATAATTGTTTCGCTCATTTCAGCATATTTTTGATCAATTCATAGACGAGTCAAAATCTGCTAATAATGGAACAACGGTTTTAAAAAGGTTTAAATAAAATAGTTTTTGTTATAAGAGACGATAAAACAACTTTTGCATCAAAACCATTCCTTTTCTGGTAAAAAAAATAACAACTTGGTTTTCAAAAGTCAACGAATTTGCGACAGCTGAATGTAACATTTTTGTCAAGCCAAAAACATGTCAGTCTCTGAGTAACATGAAATATTTAAACCACGAAATAAACTTAATTCCGTAAAATAAGTATAATGAACAATGCGAAAAGCATTTTGAACGTCTACAGCACGTTTTATATTTACCCACAAATCAAACATATTTCACCTTATGCACGTTATCACGTCTGTCAAAAACGTAGGCTGGATGTCGTTTGGAATAGAACTAAAATATTGACATATGGGCATCACTCACTTTACTGGATAGGTTACTTGCCGGCTAAGAAATAAATAATTATTACGATCCATCTGCTCTCAAATCCACATTATTTGAATATCACGACATTAATGTCTGTCAAAAATAACGTGATATCATCGCTTTCCGAGAAGAGGGAGAATATGGCGGCCTGAGTGAGGGGCTTCAACATGCTGTCTGTCAGAGATGATAACGTACGTAATGCATGACGCACGTGGGTATAAATTTGTTCCTTCACGCGCTTAAATTAAATCGGAATGATCAGGGAACTGAGTGAAATACTTCACATTGCATGTTAAAGAGAATGAACGCCAATTCAATTGAAAACTTCACCAGGTAAGTAAACATCGTCCAACATATTTTGGTTGGACGATTTTCTTGATTTGAATATTTTCAAAACATTTCTATTCTTGACTGATCTTTTTTTCATAATTTTGGCAATATATGAACTGTTAAATGAGTGAGCCTGAGATGAGTCCCTGTAGTCTTCCAATTTGACTCCCATATGCTGTAATATAGACTATTATAAACTTGACAAATGATTTTTTATAAAATGTAGCCTTTGATCACTATCTTCTCAGTTGTTTCAAAGATTAAGGCAACTATCAAAGTTTATTAAAATATTGTTTCATTTTCCTATAAAGGATTATTTTTACATGATTTGTTACATTTAATTATCCCTTAGCAGATTTTGACTCATATCAAAATATTATATAAGTGATGTTATTTATAGATACAGTTGTGCAGGGGGATGAATCTTTTTATGTATGGTCAAATCTTTGCTGTTTAACACTTTGACAGTGAAGTGTGTCAAACATGATGACCGCTGTCCTCTTGATCTTGAATGCACCAGCCATCATCAGAGGCTGCTAATTAAGAGACTTTGAAATGCCTGTGATGGACAGAAACCTGGGTGAATGACCATGACTAATTTATCAGTTCACAGCGAGTGACCAAACGGTCACCTGACCTCAAACACTTCCTGTGTTCTGTGTGTGCGTTTCTTGTGTCTCCGTGTTGACAATTAGACGCCACAAGGCTTTGATTTGCATGTAAAATGGACACCTTTTTAATGCCAAAATATTTGTAACATCTGATACTTATAACATCAGAATGTCTTTCTTGCATATGACTGCTTTGCAAGAGTGTTTTTTTTTTATGTGAGTGTATTTGTGGTAGGCCTGCATGAATACACTTTTGTCTAAGTGTACTCACAGAGGACATAAAAGGTGAGGTCACCATTTAAGTCCCTCACAGCTTTGTCAATGACAGTATGTGGTAACTAATTTCCTTGTGAAAAAAGTCATGGCTGTGTTTTTTCAGTAAATTATCTCTGCTTGTGTGTGGCCTCCCCATGTTGTAAATATCCTAGGAAATTAATTGTGTCGGCTTGCCTCACTGACTCACACCACAAGTCTTTGGGCAATAAGCAAATGCTTTTGTTTAATGTCGATGTCTTACATTTTGTCATTTAATTAGGTTTTAACTCTGCCGCTTTACCGATAGATTCTGGGAATGCTTGCTTTTGTGGTCGTTGAGTTTGAACCGTGGCGAAGCGATTTCGAATGTTCGGATTTCAGGAGTGCTCTTATGCAAGCCGACCCAGGGGCTGTGGCAGTGCAAGGGCAGGCAGAATTCCTCTGTGTACATGGTTCTGTGAATTAGAGAGCTTTGGCAGGAACACATTTGGGCAAATGGACAGCAGTTGTAAAGATTGCTTAGATATGTCAAACAGAATATCCTTGATCTATGGCAATCTGGCGGCCAAGACTGAACTCTGAAAATTAGGGGAGGGAGACAGAAAAAAGGACAAGAAAACGATGCCCGAGCCCGAGTTCAGTAGTATGGACTATCTATCTATCTATCTATCTATCTATCTATCTATCTATCTATCTATCTATCTATCTATCTATCTATCTATCTATCTATCGTCTATCTATCGTCTATCTATCTATCTATCTATCTATCTATCTATCTATCTATATATATATATATATATCATCTTTCTGTCCATCCATCCATCCATCCATCCATCATCTATCCATCCATCATCCATTAACATTTAATGTTAAAAATAGATTTCTATTTCAAATAAATGCTGTTATTTTGAACAAAAACTATCAAAAAAATGTAACCAGTGGAACTGTGTCAACATTAATAATAATAAGAAATGTTACTTGAGCAGCAAATCAGCATATTAGAATGGTTTCTGAAGGATCATGTGACACTGAAGACTGGAGTAATGATGCTGAAAATTCAGCTTTGGCAACACAGGAATAAATTATATTTTCAGTTAGAAAACAGTTATTTTAAATTGTAATAATATTTCATAATATTACTGATTTTACTGTATATTTAAAAAAAAAAAAAAAAAAAAAAAAACATTAGTCTGTTACAGTGATGTTAGGGTCTTTCATTTCCTGTACTTTAACTGCTGCCTTATTGTTTAGATTCACTGATGTTTGTAGAAATCCTCACTATGTAACATTCTTTCAAGCCATATCATTTCAAATTACATAAGTGAAACTAGAAGCAGAAGCCATTTTTTTGCTTCTCTGAAGTTGAGCTAGACCAATCTTCGCTTTGCCCCTAACTCACCCTCATCCAGATGCTGAGACAGGGTCAGTCCTTTCTAAAATGCAGAGCCTTTAACCATCTGAGACTGACCTTTGAGAGACACCTGGAACCGATTGACTTTAATCAGAGATGCTCTCTGAAGCACCTTCCATTTTTTTTACCTTGCCGAATTCAACAAGGTACTGCACTGTACTTTACAGTACGATGCGATTAGATCAGTGAACGTCTGTTCTTCTCACAGTAACTGTGAACTCAATCACTTTTGACTTCTTCAGTTCCCGAGCCAAAACAATGAGGCCATAGTGCATAAACATTATTCACAATCCCTTGAGCAAAAAGCTGAATAAAATGTTCTCTTAATCCCCTTGAACACAGCCAGGAGGGCTATTTCTCAGAAATACCATCTCTTTTTGTTTCAGAGTTGTTCTGTCCAGAAGGTTGTCAGGTCAGCGATCAGCTCTATAATTTAAGAGTAGATCTTATCTTAAGGGATTTGTAAGTGAGAGTGTTTTTTAAATATGTCACTAGGACATTGAGAAACCTCTTTGTCATGCATTTGTGGTGGGCCGCTTCAGAACGTATTCACAGCTGGAGGTCTCCGGCGGAGACGAGTCGATTCTGTATGGGGTTTTGTCACAGTGTGGCCGCTCTGTTTGCGCGCTTGTGAACACAAAGGCTACTGTGCTGCCGTTTGCGTGCAAACCCCGGTATGCAACGTGTCTCTGTTGATTAGTTTCTCTACCGGGAGAATCCACAGATGACTGTGCTTCCTGTCGTGTTTATTATTACACTACATTATGGTCACTGTTGTAGCTTTAATTGATGGCTCTGTTCTTTCCTCAGAGAACCTGGAACCATTTAGTTGTACCCACCATTCCTGTTTGCTCTTATAAATGTTGAGAATGTCCAAGTAAATGCCAAGTATGTTTTGTTGTAACTAGGTGCTGACAGGAAAAAAAGAAAAAAATGGATTCCTACATATTATATCTTTTTTTAAATGTGAAACTGTTTACCAAAGTGTCATTTTTTCCATGTAAATTTGACACTTTTTTAGAGGAAGTGGACAGAAGGGTTTGCATTATAAATGTCTTTCCTGTCACGTTTGATCAATTTAATGCATCATTGTTAAATAAAAGTATTATTTTCTTTAAAAAAAACGTATTGACCACATCACAAACTTTTAAACAATATGCCATGGCATCAGGGCTTGAAATTAACACCAAATGCGGGTGCTTTTCAGCAATGGCGTGCAACGAAGTCACTCCTACTAGCCACTTTGGCGGGTTGAATTTTATATATAACATACATTTTTAAATTGTAGTCGAAATAAATAAATAAACTAGTGCAATGTAGTGTTGTCAAAAATATAGATTCATATCGATCCTGAAATATCTGAAACGCTTACAATATTCATTTTCCGCTTACTTGATACACGATACCAGCTGTGCTGGTGATTATTTCACTTGTTTCATTTGCTCCGGAGGAATATTGTTGGTTACAGGGCATATTGCGCATAATTTTACTCGTTCGCACAGATTTTGTGCTCAACCCCAAAGTGTGCGCACATAAAGCTGCCTCTCAGTACAAAATTGAGTTATTTTTTGCTGCAAGTATTCACGTAAACATGTTTTAAGTGAACCTAAACAGTTGAGAAAGAAAACACATGTGTAACAGTATAATGGATCCGTGCATTCGGTCTTAAAGTGACAGCAGCCTAATCTAACTGCTGCCAAATTATGAGACATTAAAAATATCTATCTGGCAGTTTTTCCCCATGGTATCAATGTCAGTGAAAATGCTGAATCAGTGACTTTATTTACAGGCAGATGGATAAAAAAAATCCTGTGTGCCTTTTACTCTTAATAAGATACGTAAAAGCAGCCAATCAGGTTAGAAATAGCCAGAATGAGAAAACAGAGAGTAATGAGACTATTAACACACATGAAAACTGTTGGTGGTGCAACAAAGTTTAACTTTATGGAAATGAGCAGTGCTGATGCAGCAACTACTGCTTGATAAGAGAAAACTTTAAAACAGACAAACAAAATATACATTACATACAGTAACACAATAAACATGTTACATTTGATCTAAATATGCTAGATTTTAGAATAATATCTTTTTTTTTTTGTTGCATCTGCCCACATCCAGATCTTTGCTTTATTTTGCGACGACAAGCTGACTGCACAATATCCCTCACTAGTAATATTGTAGCTGTGTAAAAAAAAAAATAATAATTCAAAACATTCAAGGCCTAGACTGACACCAGTGGTTTCACACTCCAGAAAATACATATATTATGTATATCCATTACACTTGTCAGATCTTTACATACATCATTTTGAGCACACGTGTTATATGATCCTAATGTAAAAATGATGTTTCTACCACAGAGGGTTCAGGGGTGAGCACCCAGGGATGCCAGGGAGGCTGTCAGACCTGCTCCGTTTACAATGGCTGTCTGACGTGCAAACCCAAGCTTTTTATTCACCTGGAGAGGGACGGGATGAGGCAGATCGGAGTGTGCCTGGCCTCCTGCCCCAATGGTTTCTACGGCACCCGTTCCCCCGACAGGAACGACTGCATAAGTAAGACGCATGTTTCACCTCAGCTTCTCCTTGAAATATTTACACTACAGGCGGCTTTGTCTTAGTTGCGGTATAATGAAACCATGGGCTTTGATATGCATGCTACAGCATTCTCTTCTCGGTTCAGGCAATGTGGTAATGAGTGCATAACCTGTCTTCCAGAGTGTGGGTCAGAGTGCGACTCGTGCTTTAACAGGAACTTCTGCCTGCGCTGCAGAGCGGGATCCTACTTGCACAAGGGCAAGTGCATGGAGAGCTGTCCAGATGGGCTGGTGCCCAGCGATACCAAGAAAGAGTGTGTCCCTGGTGAGTGCTCAATTTAGTGCCACAGATATAATAGACTAGTTTTTAGCTTCCTTTTACTGGCCACCAGTGTTGTGTAAGCTACTTTGAAACTGTAGCTTTCCAAACTACAAGCTAATCATAATTTGATATAGTAAAACTACACTACACTACAAACATATCACTGTTGGGTGGAAACCTCTATCTCTAAAAACGCTACTTTCAGGAAATTGAAAAAATAATTAAACAAAACGTTGTCAAAGTTGATATTGTGGCTTTAAATATGGTCAGAGACTTTTCTGCTCATCAAATTCATATAACATAAAAAAATGCTGTATTTATTCAAACAACCAGTTCTTTATTTACCCTTGCATTGCAAACAAGCTGACCCGGTCCAAAATGTGTAAGATACTTACACGGTAGAGGCGGGGTGGTGTTAGGAGGTTTGAGTGACAGTTTGAGGATCCAGTGGAGTTACAAGGTTTAATCACAACCTCTTTTTAATACTTTTCATTGGTTAAATATTTGCAAAACCCATAGACAGACATAAAGGGTGAACAATAGTAAATGATAGAAAAATTACGAAATATGGAGATACAAGGTTTCTGCCCGACGGCGATAATATTAAAGAGAGGACCACCTGAATGAACCGATTCACTAAAATTAATTAGACTTTCCACTCCTACATATAAGACAGAGGGCCGTCTAAAATCAGCCATGTGGAGTTTAGATGCACAACAACATTACTAGTTTGTTTAAAAAAAATTGGTGTAGAAACATTTTCTCTCAGAAATTTCGAGCAAATTTCACAAATAATTACAAAGAAACAAAGAAAAAAATGTTGTCCATTGAGTAGCCTTACTACATTTAGTTAGTTTCTTTCCAATAATTCTAGTG